>VMKM01000075.1:0-328255 GCA_008360985.2 Macquaria ambigua
TGTTTCTTTCTTTCTCTCTCTCTCTCTCTCTCTCTCTCTCTATATATATATATATATATATATATATATATATATATATATATACAGTATATATATAGAAAATCTTGTAAAAAAGTTGAGACTGAAACTTTATTGTTGACCTTGGAAACTATAGTACCACAAGGTCCATTTAAAGGCTGTTCTGGAGCTTTTGATTGTATCACATCATCTTCATCAGCAGATGGAGTTTGACAAGTGGTCAATAAATTGTAGATATTCAACTTTCCATTTTTTTCTGAGCATTTTTAGGACTTTTTTTCCATGTTTGGCCTAAAGGTTGAGACTGAATGTTCCTTCTTGACCTAGCATACAGATGTGAGATATGATCGAAATCTCTGGAACAGCTGCTAAATGGACTTTGTCATGATATTGTTGTGTCAGCTACTGTTTCCAATAAACGTTCAAGCTCAGCTTTTAAGCCACCACGGACAAGAAAGTCCTTAAAGTGCTCAGGAAAAAAAAATTGAAAATTGACATGCCATCTGCTGATGAAGATTTTGTCATACAATCGAAAGCTCCAGAACAGCTACTAAATGGACCTGGTGGTGAGATTGCTTTGTCAACTGTAAAAGAGGTATTTACTCTTACTGATTTGTTGCACAGAATGATTTCAGATCACTACAGTAAAGACATAATACATTTTTAAATTATATGTTTGTACTGATATTGTATATTGTATCACATTATATCTTTTATTATTATTTTTCAAATATGTATTATTTGTTTGGAGTTATATTTCATATACTGCATAATATTGTAAGTCCACCACAGTGCACGTGTTGTACATAATATATTATTAAGTACATTAGTATGATTTTATTTCATTTTATTTTGGAAGTCTCTGCGTTGCCTAGGAGACAGGAAGCCGCCCTTGCAAACGGACAGGGCTGGCAGCATCTCTCTCTTCTCTCCAGCGAGCATCACCGTGTTATCTTCATCAGCACGGACATGTCTCCTGTGGTAGGTTCATTTTACTTAAGTGTAAAGACTTAAGACATAGTAAATATTCAGTAAAACTGTCTGTTAGATCTTTTGGTTGAAAATTAAGGCTGGACAGGCGGGTAAGGTTAGCTTATTTTGCATTTTTAGCTTGCTGTATTTACAATTAGTAGCAGGCTGCTAACTAGCTAAATTATGTGATAAAGTTTTCAGACACCGTGATGAAATGGTTAGACAGTGTTAAAACAAATCCTAGCTCTGTTTAGCAGAGCTAAACCCCCCTTTTTTTATAGAAAAGACAGATAACGTAAAATTTAAAGTTATGTACTCAGGATCTTACAGCATAATTAGGTTATATTTAAGCAGTTGGTATCAGGTAATATATTAAAACCCACAGCCTTAATCCTAAAGCTACCACTTTCTAATTATTCTGACCTTATAAAGCTTTAACTCATGACTATTAATGGTTATTTACTAATGTATCGATCAGTTATAAGCCATTTATAAGAAAAACGTTTGGGTTGCCAGGTTGTTTTTCCTCCTCTGATCTAGCAGGACACTTGCTCTGTCTTTTTTTAGCTGTTAAATTAGTCCTTTTTTTATTTGCACGTGAAACAAAACAATAAAATGTAATAGATTAATGGGTAAAGAAAGACTGTGCTGGTGAGATGAAAAAAAACCCAACAACAAATAGGAACTTATGATCCCAAAAATAAAATAAATAAAACAGTGACAGCAACAAAATAATTACACACATTAGCATTATAACACAGAGACAAATTGGCATACAAATTCTAGAAAAGACACAAGGAGAGAGAAAGCCAGAATGTATAAAGCATTAGTAAATTATTTATTAACTATTAATAAAGCTGTTAGTTACCCCTTTAGAAAGTGTAGTTCATTAGAAAGTGGTGCCATCCTGACTAACTAGTCTACACTTGCACTAACCCATAGCATTATGTCAGTTATAAATACACTGGCCCTAATATGTTAAACTCTGGCCAAGGTGTACTCAAGGTGTACTCCCACTGCAAAAATGTGGGTTAATTGGATATAGAAGAAAAGCAGGAGAAATTGAATTAAATCAAGGTTGACAGCACAGGAGGTGAGCGTCATATAGTCAACAGCTAGTTCATGGTTCTTTGGTCAAAAGCATCCTCCAAATGACATTCAAATTGTTTGAAATGGCATTCACACACCTCTCAAGACCACATGCTCACCTATATATGATCAGTGTTAGCCAAAGGCAGGTAAAGCCCTCGGTTTCAGGATCAAATTCATGAATGTAGTCTTGGTTTTTAAAGATCACAGATTCATCACACCTTACAAAACACAAATGTGTCACCATGGTCTTATTTTCAATCTCAGTGGACCTGATAAGTTAAAACCATGTGAGCCTGTTTCCTGGCACACATTCTTAATCACACGTCAACTTTAATCCACTTTCCCTAGCAGGGGATCGCCCTTCCTCTGTCCGCCGTCAAGGCTTAGCGTAGGACAGGTGAGACACAGAGCAACAGGCAGGATCGAGACAGCGTCACTTTTCCACGCTCCCTGGCCAGGTAAACCTCCACGGTTCATCACCAGTCTGCAGAGAGAAAGGTAAAGGATGAACGCTCATGTTTTATTTCTGTGTTTCTAAAGTAAAAGCGTTTGAATAGCCTCACAGTAGCAGCAGGATAGAGTAGCGTAGAGGGCCGTTGATCTGTGGAGGGATGTTACTGTGCTTACAATGACCAACTGTTGGACTGTGTGGGACTGTCAAGGCTCCTCGGTGAAGGAGAGGCAGGGCTCTCTGTGGACGATGAACCGCTACACCACGCTGAGGCAGCTGGGGGATGGCACGTATGGCAGCGTTCTCCTGGGCAAAAGCAATGAGACTGGGGAGCTGGTCGCCATAAAGAGGTAAGTGTAGCTCCAATAAACACGCCAGGGACGCACTGTGTTGTTTTGTCTGGAAGCGTTAAGCTGATTAAACCCTGAGGGGCTGCTGCAAGGTGCTTCAAGGCTCTAGAGACTCAAACATGTTGCCTCCTCCCATGAAAAAAGAAAAATATTGTAATTTAGAGTCAAAATGTAGGCATTTTAGGGTAAATAAGCTCTTGGAGGTTTAGGATAATTTTGAAGATCAACAGATGCAGATTCTTGTTAAAGCACAGGCACTCTTACGATTGTCATTATTAGTATTATTACTATATATTGCTGTGCTGTCATAACTTCCTTATTTGCCTGTAGACCACATTTAAGGATGAGCTGTTTACGAATCTGTCTCTGGCAAGAAATTAATAATGAATGTTTCACGAGGCTCCACCAGGCACTGTTTGTAAATGTAAGGTTATAGTGCAAGCTGATACTACTGATGACAGTGAAAGGAGTGAAAGTACACCGCATAGTGTTGCCCCTGGAGCATGGGAAACGTATAACGAAAGTCTCCAGCAGTAAGAAAAAAATGTTACACAACAGGTTACACATGTAAAACATTTAAATAAAGCACATTTAAATATAGCAGTGTTGCCCAGGATGCTGTTTTTACTGATTTAATGGGTACAACAGTGATGCAACATTTTTGGAGCCCATAATCACCATAAAGAAAGCTCTCAAACGTATTATACAGTAGCGTTTATACAGTAAACTGGATTTGTTCTCCAAATTTGTCATAAACCATCAATAAAGCAGGTCAAGATGCACATTAAAGCTGCACTAGGCAAGGTTTTTATGTAAAAATGCATGTTGTGATTAGCCTAAATCACAAAGTGAGCCAGTAAAAGAGAGAAAAGTATCCCAAAAACTTAAAAAATAAGTTAGGAACTCAGCAGTGTATGAGTGAACAAAGCTTTCTCCCAAAGCAAGTGAATGTTCAATCCATTTAGAGCTGGACTCATCCACAGAGGTTTAATATTACCACTTACTAGAGAAAACCAGTCAGAGGACTTTGTATTATATAAATTCTGGGCATTTTGATCCTTCAAATAAAAAATTAAAATAAGTATTTTTTGT
Source organism: Macquaria ambigua (assembly GCA_008360985.2). Lineage (NCBI taxonomy): Eukaryota > Metazoa > Chordata > Actinopteri > Centrarchiformes > Percichthyidae > Macquaria > Macquaria ambigua. Next base: position 3,976 of record VMKM01000075.1, read on the forward strand.
CACTATGCGTGGTGAAATGTGTTGCTCAAGGCTATCTTTATTAGCTCATGTTACTTAGTTTAATATAACGGTTGGAATAGTCAGTATAGCTATTAGATACTAGCCTATTAATCAGACTGAAAGTCCATTTTATATCTCTGAAAAAATGTGAGTTGCGATTTAGTGGTCTGGGACGAGGCTAATTACATTCAATATTGCTGTCTTAAAATGTCAACATTAATGTCAACATGTACAGTCATGCAAATCTGTTTGTTGTTTTTTCAACAGGATGAAGAGGAAGTTTTACTCTTGGGATGAGTGCTTGAATCTGAGAGAGGTGAAGGTGAGAATCATTATAGTCAGACAAGAAATCTCCACTAGTTGATACAGCAGCTTTAAATACAGTATATAAGCAAAAACCGTCATTTTAAACCAACAATCTTTCCTGCCCTTGTTTTTGCAATATTCCCCTGGATTAAGCCCCAGCTCATATAAGAATCGTGAATCAAGTTAAGCTATTAGGACAGCAAATTATATCTAATATACATCATTTGAAATTTATTTTTTCTGGAGAGAAAAAGCTTATTTCAGACACTGTGTTCAGACAGTTTAATTCAGTAGTTACATAATGAGCTGATTCCTAATGACTCTGTTGCATGTGTCTCCTAAATACTTTGTGTTGTCAGTCACTGAAGAAGCTGAACCATGCCAATGTGGTGAAACTGAGGGAAGTCATCAGAGAAAATGACTACCTCTACTTTGTCTTTGAGTATATGAAAGAAAACCTCTATCAGCTCATGAAAGAAAGGTAAGGACACACCAGGCAGCAAAGTTACACATGCATTTTATTCACAGGCATTTTATCAGCTGTGTACATGGTGTTATTCTTGTGATATAATTCTGCAGTTTTTTTTTATTACCATTGGGAATGTGAGAATGATTTGGGTCAGACTGAGTCATCATGTGTCGGTCTTTGTTTTTGCAGAAACAAGTTGTTCCCTGAGTCAGTCATCAGAAACATGACATTTCAGATATTACAGGGACTGTCCTTTATTCATAAACATGGTAGGTGACTTCAGACTGAAGAAAAAAACGACTCTGCTGTCTTTTCTGTCTTATAAAATGCTGTGTTATCAAGCTGTCAGCACTGCCTTGTAATAATTGGGTAAACAGAAAACGACATATCTAAACCTGAAAAGTGTATGAATGCTGGACGGTTGATAAGACAACAGGCATCACAGGATTTCTTTCCTCCAGCCAAAAATGACTCACTTCTCCTGTGTCCTCAGTGAGAAGAGGAGGTGTGAGTGGTACCAGACCTTAACCAGACCTTTTTTTCTTTATCCCTTCTTTCTTTCTTTCTTTCTTTTGTCTTTTACCACTTTGCCGCCGCCAGGGAAGATAAGATGTTTTCTGAAAATGAGATAAGGAACATTCTGTTCCAAGTGTTGTCTGGCTTAGCATTTGTGCATAAGCACGGTAAGAGACTCCTCCTGTCTTTATCTTCTCCTTTCCACTTCCTTAAAGGCATGGCTTGACTGTGCTCTGTCAGGTTAAAACATCTTCTTTCTTTTTTCTTTGTTTTTTTTGTCGGGGATGTTTTAACTCAACTAAATTAACTAAACATCAAATTGTGATAGAGAGTCATGTGATTATTAGTACAGAAAGTGGTAGTGGTTGTGATAGTAGTAGAAACTTAGAGGCAGTGACTATTTTGTTTGAGACAATAATGCAAATTTAGACAAATATCAGCGTCAGCGCAGGTTTATTTGACTGCCTTGTTTTTTTCAGGGTACTTCCATCGTGATATGAAACCGGAGAACTTGCTCTGCATGGGCCCGGAGCTGGTTAAGATTGCCGATTTTGGACTAGCCAGGGAAATCCGCTCGCAGCCACCTTACACTGATTATGTGTCCACAAGATGGTGAGGCTGGTTTGTCTACCAGATGACATCAGAGCAATGCTGTAATTCCTGTAGACGAAGCACCATCTGATGGACGCTGTTGATCTGCAGTCTGACCTGAATCAAACTTTTGACTCACAGTAACACCTGATGTAATATCACTTAAAAAGCCTCTTATATTATACTGACTAGAGAAAAGTAAATCCGTTCAGGAGATGGAGAGGAAGACAAACTGACCAGACAGAGGATAATCAATGTTGAGATTATTCACGCTCAGTCGGCTGATGTCCTCTATTTATGCTACATAAGAACATTCATTTACAGGCTTCATACAAAGTCTTGAAAGTTTGGAAAATGGTTACATTTTCAAGGTTAGGAATATGCTTGAATTCGAATATACTCCTTGAAAAATGCTTGATTTTCAACCTAATCTGGTGTTTCATCATCTACACAATCACTCATGTAAACCAAACATCTTTTAATATTTGAAATGAAACGATCCCGTCGTCATATTTGTTTGTTGTCTCCTGGCATTTATAGTAACACTTAAGAAGTGATGATAAAGGCTTCGAGAGTCTGGACATTTTTGGTTTAGGTTCCTTGAAAGTGCTTGAATTTTACTCTTAAAAAGCTGTACGAACCCTGCATTTACTACTACTGCTATACTATCAGTGTCAGTGTTAATCTTTCTGTTGACAAAATAACATGTCATACTATATGTCATCAGAATTGGGATTCAGACAAAAATTAAAAATGTATTCATGCGTTCAGTCAGTCAAAAATATGTAAATGTCCGCGTGTTTCTATCTTAAAAAGTTGGTTTACCCAATTTTTAAAAACAAAGAAAATGTCACTTACCTCTTTTAGCTATGAAAATAGTTTTAGTTTCAATACCATAGAGGCAATGGGATTTTGCTTGGTGCTGACAGCAGTGACAAATTACATTTAGAAAAGTTAACAGTGAAACAATGACCCACAAGCTGTCAACCACTTTCATTGGGAACATTTCTTCACAGAAAATAATTCCAATGAAAACTGTTCACAGTGAAGTCTGTAGATCATCCAGAGCAACCAGGACATGGTTTCTGGAAAGAGAGATGCCTCTGTTGATTTCTTTAAATGTAATTTATAAATGCTGTGAGCATCATAAACAAAACAAATTCCACTCGCCTTCATTGTATTGGAGTGAAAGCAGATATCTCAGAGACAGATGTCTTAAAACCCAGACAAATCAAACCAATACCACATGGCCAGATTCCACACCAGGGTTAAGTGGGAAAATATGCTCTTTTGTAATCTGAGTGAACCGACCCTGTAATTAACAATCAACACAGTAGATCTCATGAGTTGCTAGTAAGAGACACAATCATGTATTCTGTGTAAGATAAGATGAAATAAATGAACCCTGGTGGGAAATTTTGTTAATTGAGCAACAAATAGTGAAGGAATACAGCACGGAAAATAGGACACTAACGAAGCAAGTGTAGAGTTAATTCACTATATGCAAATGTTCCATGAATATCCTCCCGTGCTGTGATGACAGGTACCGGGCCCCAGAGGTTCTGCTGAAGTCCAACTCCTACAGCTCACCCATCGACATCTGGGCCGTGGGATGCATCATGGCGGAGCTCTACACAATCAGACCCCTGTTCCCTGGCAACAGCGAGGTGGACGAGATCTTCAAGATCTGTCAGGTGCTGGGAACACTGAAGAAGGTGAACCATCGCAACAGGTGTCATACGTATGTTGCGGTTCTGCTGTCATGGTGGATGCAACCAAAATCAGTTCATCACGTTCACACAGTGGCCCTCACCATTCTATGATGCTAACATCAAACTATTTAATCACATTTATTTTCTTTTGTTGGGAGGTTTTTGTGACATTTTACATTTTACAAAGTAAAACATTAACACTGCCTCATTGTTGGTTCCTCTTGTCTCTCACCACATCAGTCGGACTGGCCTGAGGGCTACAACCTGGCCACCTCGATGAACTTCCGCTTCCCAAAGTGTGTCCCCACCAGCCTCAGGTCCCTGATCCCCAACGCCAGCCACGAGGCGGTCACACTGATGAAAGACATGCTGCAGTGGGACCCTGAGAAAAGACCAAGTGCAGCTCAGGTACATTTAAAAAACCCATTAAGGTTTGAACATAGATTGGTTGGAATAAACACAAAACGTACAAAGGTTAGAGCGAAGACAACTGACTAATGTTGAGGTGACAGTGTTTGCCAACTAACACAAGTCCTTTAGGTGAACGCTTTTATCCTGAGTACCTTTGAGTGCATCTATTTTTAGCGTGGGAGGCCCAAGTGGGAATCAATCAGCTTACCTTGGCAGTTACTGTAATACCAAACTTGACATCTGGATGTAGTACTGAGGCAATGCACGTCCACTGATCTCATTCAAAGTGTGAGATACACACACATCATTATGAAAACTTTACTGCTGAAGCTTGAAAATGACAAAAAAGGAGAATGCTGCACACAGTTTCCAGTGCTCCACATGTTTATGGATCTATTTTACATTTCAGCCTTTAGCAAGGACCCATTGCCTTATTTCTATGTTCTTGTCTGCACTTTTATTTTGATATGGCTCCATTTTAATTTAATGTATCATTTATTTTTCTGTGCATTTTCCCTATAATTAATACGTTCAAGCTTCTCATTTGTGGAAAATCTAAATCTTGAGCTTGAACATGAACTTAAAAGATGTAACTGAAGATATTTTTCCTTTGGTTTGTACTGTTTGTGTTCCAGGCTCTGCGGTATCCATACTTCCATGTTGGCCAGGCGCTCGGTGCCCCTCTTAAGTACTCTGAGCAGCACAAGGCTCAGGCAAAGATGGAGGTGGTTGCAGAGACAAAGCCTCTGTCCCTCTGTAAGACGGACCTAGAGTCAGGTGAGCCGAGTAAGACTCAGGCAGAGCAGCAGACCTGCAGCCAATCTCTCCACCAGCCCCTTCAGCAGATCATTCTACCTCAGGACAACGTGGAGCCAAGCACAAAACAAGCAATGTGCTCCACCACGCTGACAGAGGGGCAGCAGGAACCTCTCAGCCTGGTGAAAAAGCAACCGATGAGCTGTCAGGCTGTAGGTATCACTCAGGTACAGCTTCTAAATGTCAGAACGGGACCTTCTTAGGGCTTACAGATTTTTTTCTTCCTACTTTGTATGTTCATTTTAAAGCCTACGAGAGCAACTCCCACAGGAGCAGAGAACAGCTCAACTGGAGTGAGGACAGGACGTCGCCGATGGGGTCAGACGTCTTTCAAGTCCGTGGACAGCTGGGACGACGGTGAGGATGCAGACACTGGAGTTTCCATCTCCAAAAAGCCCACTATCAGCTCTCTGAAGGACAGGGCACTGGATGGGCCCGGCTGTCGGTTAGACCTCTTCATTCTCATGTAAAAGATGTGTTTTCATCACAGTTTTGAAAAAATGCAATAATATAGTTTTTGTCCAGATTACCGGAGTCAAAGAACAATGCAGTAGCAAAGCTGCCGAACAACAGTGGGCTGAACAGAGCTGACTCCACCACCTTGTCTGCCAAGCAGCACTACCTCCGCCAGTCCAGATATCTGCCAGGTGGGGAAAAAATGATCTACTGTCATGAAACTCACATGAACAGTTTCCTTGGCAAAACCTTTGCTATGCTACTTTATTTACGTTGCTTAAGTTGCACAGTGAAGCAAAAACCTGTAGTGCAAACACTAAAAAAAACCAATAATATCACAGAAAATGAAAAAATGAATGAAATAAATGAGAGATTAAAAACCAGTGAAAGAAGATAAAAGACCAACACAGACAATTTAATTTAAATACTTTCTGTAAATATCAACATATTACATTAGAGTTGAAAGCAGTTGTTTCTGTTGATCACTTTTTTCTAATACTAACAACTCTAATATTGTACATACTGTTTTTCCACATCCTGTAGGTGCTAGATCTAAATATGGCATAGTTCCATCAGATCTGGGCAAATTGGTGTGTGGGCTCAGGTACAGTGAGTTTATTCTGAGCTGTTTGTCCGTTTTCAGGCGTAAATCCAAAACACAACTCCTCAGCAGGAAGCCAGGCGGTCGGCAGAAACCTGTGGGGCAGCTCGTGTTTAACCAGAGGACAGGGGCTGGAGTTCCCTCTACATAAAGGTAAGAAAGATTTGAGGACACATGTGTGAGAACGTTTATGTGCAGCGCCGATATCTGTTCAGAATAGCAGGTGAGACAGTTTCTGGATATGACGAGTCAGTAAGCAGCCACACGATGAAAGTACATTAAATTAATAGATGATATGCTAGATTCAGTGCCAGCGAGAGAATTTACTTTTTTTGGGGTCACCTGGCGAGGGCTACAAAAGTATATTTTTTCTTTGCCCAAAATATTCATAGAAATACTTTGTTCTGCCCGTCCTATCCTGTACTCTATGTTGATATAAAAGTTGATCTCTCAAACAGCTGTTATCTTTTGTAATTCATAATGTATTGGAAAATAATAAAAAATTACAGGACTCACTTCGTGTCACAGTAGACCCTTGTTGATTTATCTGAAAGTTTTTAGCAATTTTACCACTTTTTTTGTGCTGTATGGGAGTTAATTTGACACCCTGGTGAAAGTTTTCTTATTGTTTAAACCACGCACATCTGAGATTTTAATCAGTGTAAAAAAATGCTTCAAAGTTTTAAAGTAACATGTCATCATGTGAGGCATTCATGTTCTATAAAGTTAGAAACGGCTTCCAACATCTCTGTTATGATTTAATGTTTTTATCACTCAATCCCATGGCTGGACAAGAGCAAATAGTTTTATAACTACAGCAGCTAATTACAGCGTCAGTTTTTATTTCTTCTGTGCTGAAAAGAGGATTTTTTTGGACTCTTTTTATGGCTGTTGACCCAACAGTGTGAAAAGTGGAAACCTGTCTTATTCATGATTCACCCGTCACACAAAAAGCACATATTGCTTTTCTGTTTATGAGAATATGAAGCAGCCAGAGCACAATTATACCTAACATCCATTCAAGACACTGACTGGAAATACACATCAGATTTCCTATTTTCTTTTGATTGTGTTCTACAGCTGTTTTCTTCCTCCACTCACTCCTCCTCTCTTCTTCCTATGTTGTCCTGTGTTTTTAGACATTAGTCTTCCTAAACTAACAGATAAGCAGCCTCTAAAAGAAAAGGCCCTGGAGGATCTTGATCTTTCCGAAGGTATCTCTCCAAATTTAGGAGCAGTTCGCAGAATTGTAGGTGTCTCTACTTGAGATTATTGACATTGTTGAAATACTGTACAAGACACAAAACACAAAGGACCACAAGGAAACTACAGTCTGTAAAGTCTAATTAGTTGTTTGGTGTGATATTCTAAACTCAAGCTAAAGCACTTCAAAAGTAACTCTAAGTAAAGTCATCAGTGGAGTGGTTTACATTATTGATTACAGTTTTAAGCAGTGATGGATTTCATTGTCCCTTCCAGACTCCTTCATGAGCAACTCCAACAACCCAACCAAGACATACATGTCACCTTTTCAGAAGATGGAAACAGGAGTGGCTAGACAGAGGATTACACTGGCACCGATAGGAGGCACCTCTGCTAGTGAGTCACAACTTTTCTGTTCTGTCAGACAGAATAAAGGTTGAGTCAGACTTTCTTGGTTCAGTGTTGCTTGGTACCAATCAGGTCAGATGGCACTGGAAACAAAGTCTTTGTGTTTGGAGTACAGCATGAGTTCACTTCTTTTAACTGTCTCTTCCATCATACTTTAGCAAAGCGCCCCCTGGAGTTAGAAAGGAGTCACTATTTTCCTTAAAGATAGATGTGTTGACACTGATGAAGGGGCTTTTTTTTTTTACCAGAACTGTCAGACCCTGATCTAATGAATCTGTTCAGTTCAACCTGAATTTTTACCCACTTTCTTTTTGTGAATCTTGCAGTCGATCTGTCACCTGCTGCTGATCTAAGAGTTGAGTCTAAAATCAAACTGTCCAAGAGCAAGACCTCCTCCAATAAACTGTTGCCCTCAAATGAAGGTAAAAAAAACAAAACAAATCTGAGCTATGAATTCAAGAATTGCATCTTGGCGTCATTTTCTGAGTATCGCCTAAACACACTTTCCTTCCCTCCCACGATGATCTCCCCAGAATACGAAGGGTGGAGGATCAGATCTCTGAATCCTCAGATCCCTGGATCCAGCGCTACAGGAAAGAGCGCCTTTTCAAGGAGCACAAACATCCAGCCGGTGCACGGACGAGTGGACTGGACCGCCAAATACGGAGGCCACCAGTAGCACAGCAGTCCGCTCTGCTCCACCAGTGACTCATGGGAAAAATCCCCACTGCCCTTTTGCCAGGAAATACAGACTTCAGAGGATAAGTCTTTCCTGCTAGTCTGTTTTGTTACATTTGCCATGCTATTAAATGTTGTTCATTGTTGTACAAGTGTCTCCATGACTTCTACTGTCAGTATTTTTATATAATAGACTAGAAAATGAAATAAAATAGTTATTTTTTTATTAAAGTGGGTGCATTTATTATTTTACAGCAGCAGATACAGTGCAAATATACATTTACAAACTAAACACATCACCTAACTGTATAAAAAATACTTTGTACTATCATAGACAGATTATCTTTAGAATTTAGATTAAACTTTTAGATGGATCAGTTTTGTTGGCTACTGACCCTTTTCTCTTAAATCACATATTTTATATTACATTTTTTATACAGAACCAGACTGTAATAGAAAACCACACTGAGGGAATGTTTGTGAATGAACAGTATGTGGGAGCACAAATTAGATGTCAAAAATATGCACAGACACAGAAAAAAGGTGTATTTAGATATTTTCAAGCTTCACGTGGTTTCTTTAGCATTCTCATGCTGGTCCTCACCAGCATCAGTCCACTGAAAAGAAATTAAAACATTTATATCAGCATATGGTTGAAAAAAGAACTGAAAAGTACATGTGTTCATTTCTGTCTCAGGTTTTTGAAGGCCTACATGGTGCAGAATATTGTAAATTAATATCAGGGAAAGTAAAATCTGAAAAGAAAAGATGTTAACAGTGTATTACCTTGCTAAAGTTATTAAACCAGCTGGCATGAACTTCCAGGAGGCGAGAAACCTCAGCCCCATCACCACAGCCAGAGTCCCCGAGGTGCCTGCAACAGTTGTTGTCATGTGTTTGTGAAAGCTGCAGTTGGACTGTCACAGTTTAACAAACTAAACTTGCTCACCTAGTGAAAGCCAGACATTCTTGGGATTTTGAGATGCCAGATAAACACCGACTGCAGCCAGCAGGCCAAACAGGAGCCCTGCAGCCAGAGAGGTGACGCTGCCTGTGGAGGAAACACAGCCAGGTTTTATTTTTTAAATGAAGTGTTCTCCACTTTTTAACTCAGAAACTAATTACCTACATTTCCCAGAATGCCTTTTAACATCTCATTTTGTGACCTTGTCCTCTGGGTTAAACTGTACATGCATGCACACTTAAGTTGCCAGTTTATTAGGTTCACACCTAGCTATAACACAGCATCCCTGCTAAAAATCCTCCCCTCATGAAGGTCATGTTTTGTTTGAACTGTTTTATGGACGCGTTGATTAAACTTTATGATCATTTTGGACGCTGTAGTTTGTGGCGCTGTCAAATTGTATTGTATTATACTGAGAGGTGTTTCTTTTAATTTGTCCACTTAATTTATACCAATGAGGTCAATATTAGAAACACGTCTTTAATATATATATATATATATATATATATATATATATATATATATATATATATATGTAGCATATATCAAACTTATATACATGTTCAATGCAGGACTTTTACTTGTGACAGACTATTTTCACAGTGTGGTATTAATACTCTACTTCCTCCACCACTGTAGTTAGCCAATGTGTATGTCCAAATACCAAATATGTCGGTGTGTCTCTCCTACCTGCTTTCACATAACCTATGATTCCTCCGACTGACACCAGAGCAGCATAGCTGTACCCAATCCAGTCTACAGCCATGTCCAGACACCAGAGACTTTTACTGCTGCTGGTGTTGTAAGACTGAGATAAATACGAGGAATACTCGATTTACCAGCACAGTACCACAACTTGTCAACAGTTAAACGGTTAAAACATGGCGACAAAGTCCTGCCAATCGGTTTCCTATCAAAATACCACACCAAACGTACTAAAACTAATCCAAAACATTAGCTAATCATATCTGAATTTTGACAAAAAGTTTAAACTACCAGTCCTGCACCTAGCAACTTCCGTTACCCTGAATGCGTCACTTCCGGAGTCACATAGCAGAACTACAAAATAAAAGTATGCAACGGTTTTTATTTTTTACTTATCTTCAGTCTTGAACAGTGCCAGACAGAAAGCGATGCCTCACAACGGACTCATGACTATCTTGCCACAAAGACAGCAGATATAAATACAATCAGCAGCTGTGCTTTATCGCCTCCCTGTGGTAACCATGAGTAAATGCATGTTTGACGTCACAACTCCAGATCGAAAGCAGTCCATGGATTATAAAACATTTTTATTATTGCCCATCTCATTTTCCATTGTCATTTTGTCTTCTTTTCAATGTTGACAGCAAATATATTCATGAAATCTGCACTTAAACGCTGTATTTTATCGCCTCCCTGTGGCAACCACAAAAAGCAAATACATGTGACCAAATAAGTCCAGAAATAAAACAGTCCATGAACAATAAAACAGATTAATTATTTTCCATTTTATTTTCCACCGCCCTTTTTCTTCTTTTTGGGTTTGCTTTCATCTTCTAGAACGACTTCTTCTGCTGCAATTCGGACTCTCTTTGTCTTTGACAGCTCCTGAGCGAGTTCTGTGGACAGAAGCAAACAGATGGAGCTCTTTATTTATCTAGATTCTAGTGGGAGAAAGCTGAACCACCTACAGAGCATCCCTATCAACATGAAGAAAAAGACCAAAAATCACCAGCCTCTACAGCTCAAATCTCTTTCATAACATGATGAAGTGAAACAAAAGTCAGTGTTTGCAGGACGACTACCTTCAGATGTTGTTGCCTTAGCTGCTGGTTCCTCAGGGGTCTGCTGCACTGATGAAGGTTTCCACACAGCAAGGCAAGTGAGTCTGGCCGTTGTGTTCACTTCCCCAAGGAGAGTGGGAGACTCCAGCTCCTGTTGGACAGTACATTGTTAGATCAACAGCAGCAGGGCACCAGGTAACAACAGTGTCATTTTGCAAATTTTTCTGTTTTTCTTTTGTAAACAGACTTGCTAATATGACTTTATTCTTGTAACAGAAGGTTTTATTTTAACTACTTATCTGATTATATCTCAAAATCTTCATTGCTTTTAAAGAACTTTATTGTTCTGCTTTGCAAAGTAGATATACTGTATGTCAGAAGGTAATGACGCTAAGGGAAAATGTTATTCTAAAGCATACGACGTCACTACAAACGTGAATGTTTAAGGAATTCAGTTGAAGTTACAAGTAAATGGCTTCATCAGATCAAAAATTCATAAATAAACACCAGCGACGTGCCTCTTTTAGATGGAGTTTCCACATTTTCATGAATCCGTCGTTTGAAGCCGTCACGATCACGCAGTAATCCTCCATCATGAAACCGTCAACTGCTTTCACTCTGAAATCACAAAAGTATGCAGGTTTGTTCACTTACTTTTCACCAATATGACATGACATGTAAAATAAACACGTTTGCGATATGAAGATTTTAATAGTAACTTTCAAAGCACTTAATTTATATGAAGTCGAGCTCTTTTCTCAGAAGTATGTTTTTAGAAATGCAGCTCCAAATACTTTAAATACACATTGAAAAACATCTGCAACTAATAACTTTCAGACACACATGTTGGTGGATCTGTGAAGTAAAAAAAACACTATGAATTTACCTGGTTTCATGAGCCTTAAACTCACACACCCATTCCTCTTTTCCCAGGTCACATAGCCTCACAATTTCATCGTCTCCTGCGACGGCCAGGATGGAGTTCTGAAAAACAAGCAGGATTACATTAAATAACAATAAACTATTATTTAAACTTATTATAATGGCGCTTATTACTGTCATATTTTGGTGTAAAAGCAGATACATATAAATGTCATTGTAAGTGCAGGTTTCTCAGAGTCATAGTCAGAAAACTCACATTTAAGAACTTGACAGACGAGATCCTCTTGGGGTTTGTCACTGTTCCCGTCACAGAGGCCGTCTCCAGGTCGTATATGTTCACTTTGTCGTTCACCACAACCACATATTTATCCCCGTCTGGAGACCATCTGACAATGTGTGCATCTGTTAAAAGTGGAGAGAAAAAGAGTTCATGTAATTTCAAAAATACTAATATTGCTAAAAGAACTTAAACAGAACATTCTTTAACTTCACAGTCCAAGAGGAGGCTTACTCTGTTTTATGTTTTTGATGAAGGCTGATCTTCCGTTAGTTAGATTCCATGTTCTAAAAGGATTAAAAGATGCAAAGGTTATTTTAGAGTCGCTGTTGAATTAATCATCTGCCTCACAGACTTTCCAGCAGAGCTGTGAATTTTACCTGAGAGTCTTATCTGTCCCTACTGTAAGTGCAAGTTTCCCAGATGGATGGACGGACAGCGATGTGACATGGCCTCTGAGGAAAACCAGAGGAGTAAGCAAGTTACTTTGACTCGTCCCATCCAACAAAATACAAGAACAATCACACAAACACAACCACCTCAGTGATTCTGCAGCAGCACCTCTCCTCTCTCTCTGCTTACTTGTGAGCTTTGATGGATTTCAGACACTCCCACTTCTTCGTGCTCCACACACATACGAGTCCGTCCTCTCCTCCGCTCAGTAAATGAGATGTCCCATAAAACTCCAGGCAGGTGATGGTGCCTGTGCAATACAGGGAAAGTTTTGAGTCGGGTGTGCAGATCACAAGCTAGTGTCTTTAATTCCTTTACAGTTTGACAGACCGTAAAAAGTAAATAAGGCCAATTCTTCAATGATATTTTATACTTCTTGTTCCAGCAGCAAAGAAAATCATGAGGCAAATCAGTTTGCTGCAAATGAGGAAAGCGATCAGGAGAACCTGGCATGAAATAAAGGGAGAGAACGAAGGAAGCAACTGGATTCCAACAAAAATAAATAAATTAATAAATTAATAATGGAATTAAAGGGTCAACACGCCACACCAATGAAAATGTTTTTAAAAAGCACCTGTTAGAACAACACTAAATTCTGAGGTCAAAGAGGACACATGAGGAATTATTTCTATTCTACTGTGACTTTGTAACAAGCTAACAAGAGTCAACACGTATAAAAATTGGATGTTAAATTCACAAAATAATGCAGCAGTTTCCTCAAGATCTCTAAATTATGTTTATTTTTCCTTATGTGAAGATTCAAATTAATTTTGTTGCGATGGTCTTTATCCATGTCCTTTCTGACCATCCGTATATATCCCCTTCTCCCTACTGCGTCCTTGACATTTAAAAGGAAGCTTAGGAAGCCCCTGTGTGAATCAAACCAGAAATCATAAGAGCCACAGCTACTTATTCTACATTGTACATTTAGTCAGTATACATAACTTGATGTCAAACAGAAGATCTACCCAAGACACTCACCTTCATGATGCAGCAAAGCTCCGTGTTCAATTCTCTTCTTCATGTCGTACAGCTGTATCGTCTCATCTCTGCTTCCTGTGACAACAAACCTCTCACTGGCTGCCACAGCTGATATGGATGCTGTGTGGGCATGATGTGTGAAGTTTGCCTTGGCTGTCCACTCCTGCATGGCAAACAAAAATACATGAAGCCTTTGGGAACTAATGACTCTTATTAATAACTCAAATGCTGAAACTGGGAGAAAAAAATGTGGTTTCTGAGAGCGCCAATTTGAGGGGGGAAAAAAATCACTAATTGCATTAAATAACAGAGGTTAGACTGTCATCATCCCACTAAAAAACATTAAACCTTTGATCATAGCATTACACACGTTGTTGCCCTGTAGGACTACCCATCAATCCCAGTGACAGTTCAGTTTAGTTTGTGAGTGCCAAAGAACAGAACATACATCGGACACCAGTCTTGGACACTGACAATTATACACAACTACAGAATAAGACACTCCGACCTACTTTGTCATCAGTTTTCACTCGGTAACCAAAGGCGATTTGCTCGTAGCTCCCAGCTATCAGCTCCAGTACAGGTGCCATGCTGCCACTTGTAGCTGCAGAGGGCTAAGCTAGCTGGCTAGTTAGCTTTCTTTAAACAGATTTTTCTGTCTGAATTCTGTCGCCTGGTTTGAGCAGCAGCTAATAACAGCTACTAACAGTCCAACCAGAGACCTACACGAGAAACACCGAGACAATAAACAACGTAAACGGCGTGGTGAATCTATTTAAAACATGACTATCTCTAACTGTTTATGCTAAATCAAAATAACGTGTGCAGCTATTGCGCTTGCGCAAAAGTCTACTTCCTTCCATTTGGTAGATAGTGGTTTTCAAAATAAAAGCCGATGTTGTGAAAACTGTTCGAGCGTTTTTTATGTGGCAATGCTTGGCTTGCATTGATTTCCAAAATAAAAATTTGGAGAATGACTTAATTTTGAGCAATTCATTAACTTACATTTGCATTTAAATGACGCAAACATTAAAATATAATTAAATCTACCTTTAATTCATTATATTCCCTAATGTGTTTTAGGTAATAAAATATTTGTGGGTTAATGGTTAGGCTTAATGGTTTAGAGTCATAACATAACTTTCTATTTATAAAATAAAGAAACCCCCAATCCTAACTTTCGTTATAACAACAAGTTTCATCTCTTTTTGTTTTACAAGAAGACCTTTCTGACCAGAGAAACCACAGGCCTTTATGTTAGCTGTTTCTTGCAAAGTATCCTTATTTTTTATAGGAACTATTCTTAAGGCAAAACATTCATTAAAACTCAGTCTAAAGTGTTTCTGTCTCCTGCAATAACGAGTTTACCTCTAAAAGAAAAGCACTCTTTACTTACAGTGAGCCCACTGTACAATCACAGAATGGGATCCGCCCTTCTAATGGGGAGAGGCGCAGGCATTTTCCTGTCTTGTAATTGGCTGGTTCCCTTGGAAACGTCATGATTGACGCCTACGATAACTTGTCCGCATAAAACGGTAGTTTAGTGAGCGGATGAAAAGGCCGAGTATCTTTTTCCACCGAACGGTGCCATGGCAAGGGGGTAAGATCCATCAGAGTAACTTATCTTTTAAAAGTTTTCTTCAGCTCCTGTTATGTGCATGTTTGGTATCAGCTGAGAGGTGACACGTTTTAACACGTTGTTTCCATTAAAGACAGAAATATTTGATGTAAACATTAGCTACACTGTAACATGACACTTCTCAGGGTTCTTGGAAAAAGTAATGGTTTGTAGGTTTTGTGTTTCCTGTTCCTGTTTCCCTCCTTAAACACAAATGTCCTTCTGGTTCAGACCAACAGCTGTTCTCAGTGAAGATTACAGGTGTGTGGAGTGGATTTCTGGTTGTCAGTCAGGGCTGTTGTTTGGATGTGAGTGCAGCAGGGTCTGGTAGTGATTAGTGGGTTGAATTATACAACAGAACAAACAGGACATAGTTGACTAGAAAGGGCATCTGCTGCAATAAAAGCCTGTAGCTGTTCTCCCTGGTGATAGTCACAACCGTACCCTGGTTAAATTAAGAACAGAGAAGTGTCTGTATTAGTATGTGCCCCTTCCTGTCAGTTGGCACTATGTTTATATGGCAGGAAGGGTGTGGCAGATAATTTTTGAGATACTTTTAATGGTATTGTCACTTTTTGAGGATAATGCACAGTGAAGATGAGACGGAGCAGATATAAAGGTTTTAAACCCATGAATGCAACTGATCATGGTCTCACATTATACCCTGAATCATATTTGTTTGGACAAGTGTTAGTTGTGCCACAAAACAGCATCTGGAAGTGTTTTTTTTGGTCTATCTCATGTGATAACCTACATTTAGAGCCATGCAGTTGTAACTTAATAATGGAGGTGGTGTCATTTTATGGAGCCAAGGTTTTCCCTACTGGCCTGTCCGATGTTTTCTGCTGGCATTGTGTTGTCTAACAAAAGAAAATACCAGGAACAAGGCAGGTGTCGGAGAACAAAAAACAGCTGAAGTCCTCCAGCTGCTATACGGCTATACTTAAGAGCAACATTGGCTTGATTTTAATGTAGGGCTGATCATTATGAGCTCTTCATTCACCTAGACTCTTATTAATAAACTTAAAAGGAAATCATGAACAAAATAGTCACTGTGCAAGCTGACCCTTAAAAGCCACAATGTTCAACACATTTTTCAGTCGATCAGCTCTTGATTGACAAGAGGGTGTTTTAAACACTGGGATCACATTGTAGCTGCATTTGTTTGAAATGGTAATGTCATCCAAATCACAAATAAAATATTGCTCCTCTTTCCCATTAGTGCTACTTAGCCTTGCAGATACTGTAGTTTGGTTTTATTTGCAGAGGTTTTCAGATTAATGCCGCCTCAAAATCAAATAAAACCAAAACTTCCAGCTAGACGCGACTACGGCGAAATGGAAACTGAATTATTTTATGATTTGGGTGGACTGACCATTAACTTCCAGACAATGTTAGGACTATTATTATACTATCAAACCCCACATATAGAACTTCATACATAAATGGCCCAAAATAACAAACAAGAAACATGTTAAAACCCCTGTTGAGTACTGAGCCACAGGATGAATTTGTTATACAAGGATGGTTGTGGTTTGGTATATTACAGCTTACAGCTTCCTGTTAACTACTGTTATCCGAATGAATTAATAAAGCAACACATCCTCATAAAGGGGTACCATGATGAGTAGGAAGTTTCCTATTTGATTGGTTTAACTGCTGAATTAATCAGTGGTGGTAACAAAAAGGGGGAACTCTTCCAAACTCATACAGGCTGTGAAAAACAAACAAAAGACCAAACTTTACCTTCATCATTCATTCCTCCCTGGGTGCAACATGCAGCAGGACACCTCACCTCTAACCTCACTAGTGGAGTAAACAGTAGGTGGTGTGGAGGAGCATGTTTGAATGTGTAAGTTTATACTGCAAAAGGCTGCTGTTGGAAAAGATCATGCAGGCCAGTCAAGGATAAAATAAATATATCGCAAAGTAATTTGAAGGTCGTTACACATCAGTTAATCATTTCTGTGAATTGAGAAAATATGTTAATCTTTGAACCTTTTAGCCCAAAGAATAGGACTTCTTCTTCACAGAGGACGTCACAGTAGGAAAAGCACAGGTGTGAATAATACAATTAATGATGGTTGAATTTAGCTGCTTCGGTTTCAGGGTCCTGCTATTGTGCATGCTGAATAGAAAAGAGCCATCGTTAATGTTATTAGAAGCACCTGTGCTTTTCCCACTGTGATGTCAAGTCAAAATGTCTGCTGTGAAAAAGGCCTGTTGTCTCTGAATTATCTCTCTGAAGAACAAAAAAACAAAAAAAAACCTCTTTGAAATCTTTTTTTATTAGTTTCAGCAGATTCCAAAATGCCAGAAACAGACTAATTCAGTTGTACCATTTCTGTTTTGTCTACTACTACTACTCTGCTTGATTCACTGCATTTGTTTTCTTTGCCTTCTCACAGTCAGCAGGCCAACCAGGAACTCACTGAGGTGCTTAACCAAATCTGGCGCCTGGATACCAACCGTCTCAGGCCGGGGACTGATTACATCATTTCCCTCCAGGTCAGTACCACAAGTCTGCCATCATCGCTTCTCTGCAATGCAAAACACTCATGCAAACCTAACAGAGTCTACAGCTACGCTAGGTACCTAGGAGCTGAATGCTGTTGTCAGCATGCTAACATGCTCACAATGACAATGCTAACATGCTAATGTTCAGCAGGTAGAATTTACCATCTTAACCGCTTAGCATACATAGCTATCATTTGCTAATTAGCCCTAGATGAAAGACAGGTAATCAAAAATGTATGACAATGTTGAGACATGTCTGGCTCATGTCTCAGCCAAATTTCATGTTAATCCACCCAGTGGTGGTGGTGGAGACATTTTACTGAAACCACAAATGTGAACGTCATGGTGGCGCTTGAGCAACTCAGAGGATCACCAAAGTCAGTAGGTTTCATTCTCTGGGAACCACGATTGTGTAAAGTTTCATGGCAATCCATCCGCTAGTTGTTGAGATATTTCAGTCTGGACCAACTTTGCCATCCCTGCAGCCATGCCGCTAGTGTACTGACAATACATTTTTGATTGATATAAAATGCAGAATAGCAGCAAATCGTCACATTGAGAAGCTGGAACCAGTGAATGTTTTTAACATTTTTGCTTGATAACTGACTTGAACGATTAATGAATTATCGAAATTGTTGAATAATCTGTCATTTAACTAACCACATAATCAATTAGTTTTTTCAGCACTAATATATGTATACGGTACTTTTCCCATTAGTGCAGTCAGTCAACAAAGAACCACATGAAGATAAGAAATGTGTTTCATTATCTTTTATATGTATTTATAGACTGATTATACATATAATGAAGTACTAATACATGCCATTGTCTTTACCACATAAAAAGAGATGTGTGTGTTCCCTCATTTTGTGTCATTTTATGTTACCGTTAATAGTTCAACCACAGAAAACTTGATTGTGAAAGGGATGGCCAGTTTAACTCACTCTGAGTCAGTTTTCCTGCCTTTTTGCACTTACAGCATGCTGATATCCATCTGTGTGCTTGCATGTGTTTTATTCAGGGGAAGGCAGGTTTTGTGGCCCAGGGTAGTAACTATGCCAGAGACAGTGCCAGGGCTCCGCTCTTCAAATATGTCAACGAAGCAAAACTCAAGAGTATCGAGACATTTGCACGTAAGTAGTTCAAGTCATTTTTTTCCATCACACTTCTCGTTTGCTGGAACCACCGACATTTTTAACAACACAATATTTTTAAACTTTTTTTTTTTTTTTTTTTTGTGCAGATTTCATCAACTTGCTGGACAACTATGAGGTGTCCACAGGTGTATCAGAGACGGTAACGTCAGAGGAGCTTGAAGAGAATCGTCTCTTTATCGATTCCCTGATGAAGACCGATGTCATAAAGGTGCAGGAGCTCTGAGAGAGAGGCCGTCATCTCTTTAACACATCTGTCATCCGCAAACAAACAACACCCTGATCCTACACAGGCACTGTTTAATCTCCTGGTTACCTCCCGAAATGCTGACAGTTTTTAAGCTGTTGTTTACTGACGAGTTGAGGGAGGATTTCAAATTAACGTGAAGGTGACTTCCTAGAAAACCAGGCGTCGGCCATTATTTACTGCTGCTGATGTAGCTCTTCCACTCTGTGACACCTTTTTATATAATTATTTAGATACAGGCCAAATGAGTCACCTGGCCCTTTGAAAAATGTTTTCTTCCACCATAACATGAAGCATTTTAGAGGGAACACTGAAGGCTTTTAGCATGAGAAAATGTAAATATTAAAATATCAGCTAGACTGCACAAAAGAGTTTACCTTCAATACTTTAGATTGGTAGAATGTGGTCAACTCATATGTTATCACAATGTAAAAATACCATTTTTAACTAGTGTGAAGGGACAGAAATATTACTGTATTTGTAGCCCTCTTTATGCAATTTAATGTATTTTGTGTGCAATAATAAGAATTTCAAGTCAGAAGTATTGCTGGTTAACAAAACAATCTCAATGTCTCTTCTGGAGCTTTTGCGTTTCTCACAAGATCTTCCAGCTGTCGTGGAGTCGTAGATGATCAAATATCCATTTTTTTTTAGCACTTTTAGGACGTCTCGTCCATGTTGGCTTAAAAGTTCTTCACATTGGAAACTTATAATAATTTTCACTATTTTCGAGGTCAAGACTGAACATTCAGTCGCAAACGTAAGACGGTTTTATCCTGACAAACTATCTATATGCACTATACTGTTCGCCTGTACTGTATACTACTGAAATGTCATCATACTGTTTGTTTTTTCTTTACAGTGTGCTCACAAGTATCTGGTCAGGAAGGGGCAGTCGCCATCAGACCCTGCACAGTTCAAGAGACAGCTGTATGACATCTGGTTCCGCCTCTACCACAGGGACCGGAGCGGAGGGTGAGTTTCAAAACAACAGCAGAGGGAGCTGCTGTAATGTTTAAAGAGGGACAATCCTGGAGGTCAGCAGAAAGAGCACAGGTTTAATCATCTACAGAATAACTCGTGGAAGTCAGTCTCTACCAGCTTCAGGACTGGTTTCCTGCAGCTGAAGTAGCTGACGTGGAGACAGATGAATTTCCTTCTCAAGAATCAATAAGGAATCTAGAAATATATATATATATATATATATATATATATATATATATATATATATATATATATATATATATATATATATATATATACATATACATGAATAAATACAGTGAACCCCGTTTTCAGTGTTGTACTGCTGCATGTAGTAAGTCTGTTTTGAGACTCAGAAAAGAGAAATGTACATATATTTATTATTTAGGTCCACTTACTAGCTTTCCTGGAGCTTTTAACCACATCTCACGGTCTTCAAGTTTTGCTCAGTTGTCATTTGAAAGTTAAAACATTTTTAGTCAAACTATTTCCAAGGTCAAGATCATACGTTCATGGATGGGTTAAACTTGAATTTTGTTTGTTGCACTCAAAATAATTTAATTTGCATTTAGGTAGTCAACTGTTTCTTTAAAGTAGAGTCACAGGTTGTGTTACCTTTTTTTTTTTTAGTGTTTTCATCCTTTATCTAAGCAGCAATGCAAACACAGCAGATAAGAGGAAATAAAGCTCTGAAGGGACTTGATCTCGGGATGAACGAGGGCACACATGGAGACTTAATAAACCTATATATGAACATATGTTGTCGCTTTACGTTATAGTGAGGACTCATGTGGATTTGAACACGTGTTTGTGGGAGAAACCAAGTTCGGCAAAGAGATCATGGGTCTTCACAACTGGATCCAGTTCTACCTGCAGGAAAAACACGGTCATGTTGACTACAAAGGCTACAAAGCAAGAGACAACAAAGACACAGTAAGAAAAATACTGTCACCATATGCGTTATGAAGATACTGAACATTTTCTGTAAAAACTCTTAGTACTGTTACTGAATGAACTTTTCTTTTCATCGTTTTTATAGCCTGATGAAGATGACCACGTCCTGAACCTGCAGTTCAGCTGGAAAGGCCTGGTGAAGCCGGTGGGCAGCTCCTTCATTGGCGTCAGTCCAGAGTTTGAGGTCGCCCTCTTCACCATCATCTTCCTCATGTCGACTGAAAAGACGACGTCTGTGGTGGTGAAAGTGGACGAGTACAAGCTGGAGCTGGTTGTCTGTCGGTACGGGCGATCCATCGGCACGTCCTACCCCAAACTGCTCAGCAGCAACAACAGGGATTTGTAATGTTGCACTCCACCTGAGCTGTCGGCTGTCATGTAAAAATTCACATTTAAATGTACAATTTGTTTTACACTTTACTACAGTATAAAGACAAATCCGGATCAGGTTCTCTTTGCACTCAACGTCAGGCTTAAACTGTCTGTAATGAGCAAGGCTAAACCTCCTGATCTGGATTGATATCATGGAAGGAATATAGACGGTTATTAATCATATATATCTGTCTTATTCTGTATGTTGTTGTTATTATTATGGAGTGAATAAAATTTCCTTTGTTTACAAAGTATTGTTGGCATTTTTATTCTTCCCTGTTGGTGAAATTAGGTCCGATAGTTCACAAGATTCAGAGAAATAAAACAAAAAAGCAGCATAGTTGGACTTTTTAAATGTCTGTCTAGATATAAAAATGTTCTTTACTTAAGCCCCGATTTGGGTCTGTCAGGTAGATTTCCTCTCAAGCAGCATTAAATTCTGTCATCGTGAGCTGAAATGAAACTGAAAGTTCCAGTTTTTACCAGAAGTCGTTTTCACTCCTGATTACACAAAAATGCAGCACTGCCTTAGTTAGGTGGCAGCACTATAAGCTGACTAATTGACTGTGGAAAAGGAAGAAAAATAGACAGCTTTATTAAAGATGGTTGGCAGCACTTGTTCCAGAATTATGACTTATAAATGAAATAATATCTTGATATAATAATAAAGCCAGCCATTATCAGATACACTGAATCTTTTATTTTTAAGATTTTAATGTATTTTTACTCTTTTATTCTCTGAAATCTGACTTTATTCTTGTAATTCTGAATTTAGAAATTACGTTATTCTGTGAATTCTCAATGAAATTATTTCTGCAGTCAAAAAAAATATCCTGATTAAATATAGATTTCAAATTGATTTTTGTGCTTTTCCATTAATTTCACATCATATATAAACATTTTTGTATATCATATTTAAATTTTGGATTGGCAGCGTTTTAATCTTAAAGTGCCATGGTACAAGAATGTCATTGTATATATTTCTGTTTCCCATGCAGGTGACATGAACTTGAGTTCACTGTAAAAGATGGAACTAATTATACGTTTATAGATGTATTTCTCAATTTCACTGGACAATTATTTTGTCTGATTATTTAGAGTATTTTATTTATTCAAGAGTCAGGGCTGCCTGGCAGACAAGACTCAGGGCAGAGTTTATAGTAGCCCTTGGACGCTCCCTCGCTTTGCGCATGCGTACTCAAACAAATGCCATTACCATGTCAAACCACAGAAATGAAACTGTTCCTCTGAAAACTACCATATGAAGTGAACTGAACGAGCAGGTAAAGACACACGCTTTTGAAGCTAGATAAAACTCTCCTAAATGCTTGCTAACAGCGACAGCAACAGTTGTCTTCTTGCTCTTAAACAAACTTTTCGAGTTAGGAGGCAAGAAACATGGTTGGCTAACAGCTAGCCGCTCGGCTAACGTTGCCGTCAGTTGGCAGCTCGTTACCACTCACTGTCTGTTTGGGAGCCACCTGACAACCGCTCACATGATTTCTAACTAGTGCAACCAGACCGATGATGATATTACACAACAGGAAACAGCCTTTCTTAATGTGTTTGTGTTTGTACGTGTAGTTTGGATCACTGGAGTGCCGCTTAGGGGCTTGTTAAACAACAAGCCACAACAGCAACAACAACATGTTTGGTAAAAAGAAGAGAGCACCGCAGCCTAAAGGCCAGGGCGCTGCTGCAGCCAAGCAGGTAACAACAACAACAATGATAAACGTTTGTGTTAGATAAACGCTACAGGGGAGATGTTTACTGTAAGGGGTTTCTCTGGTGAAGTTTATTTTGTACTTCCTGGTTTCAGATGGGTCTGTTTGTAGAGCTGAGCCCTGAGGAGATGATGATGGGTATGGAGGGGAGTGTGGACGACCCGGACTTGGAGGCTGAACTTGCTGCTATCACTGGAAATAAAGCTGCTGCTGGAGGAAGAGCCAAGCAGAAGGGGAAAAGTGAGTGCAGGGGTCATGATTTATAGTCCTGTAAACAACCCCTCTAAACAGTTAGTGTTATTTGCCACTATTAGACTAATGTTTGCATGAAGTTTAGGGCCACAGATCTGAGGGGCTTTTCACTTGTATGGGAAGTTGAGTCATATAGCCAGTCAATATTGATATTTGAGAGTTACCCTGAGAATGATATATCGGCCGATATTCATTTTCTTTACACAACCCATGACATAAATTAACATTTTGATGATGATGATTTGTCACTGCTCTCTGGTGGAAGAATAGTGACACCCAAAAAAATTATATTTGGCATTTCTGTACTTCAGTTTCTTGTCATGTATCGGCTGGGATGTACGCCCATCAGTGGTGGACTCAAGCTGTTTGAGGGGCAGGGGCGAAAAAAACAGAAAGGGCACCAGCGCGGAGAAAATCTACGGTGAAACAGCAGCCTATATGGCACTGCATCACGTTTTCTCCACTGGAAGGGCACCGTAGAGGGTGTTTTGTCATGTTTTATCTTCCATAAGAGCATCCGAGAGGGCACTTTAGCTGCATTTTTTTCAGACATGGGGGCACCCCCTGAGTCCACCAGTGATACCAATATACCTGCAATGAGCTAATATCGGCTCATTCATCGGTCAGGCTCTAGTACATACACTGTATGATCAAAAGTATGTGGACAACCCAGCATTACTAGCCTGGATCCAGACCTCGAAATCACTTACTACCTACATCCAGGAGTCTTTCAGCAATTATCAGGCTAGACCTTTATGCCCATATAGTAGACTGTACCTCCCCTCTGCTGGGAAGGCTTTACCACTCAGCCACAACAGCATTAGAGAGGTCGAGCACTGGTCTGGCTCGCAGTCTGCGTTTCAGATCATCCCGAAGTTGTTGGATGGGGTTGAGGTCAGGGCTCTGTGCAGGCCAGTCAAGTTCATCCACATCAAACTTGGAAAACCATTTCTCTGTGGACCTCTCTTTGTGCACGGGGGCATTGTCATGTTGAAACACATTCTTTGTATCCGCATACTTTTGGTCATATAGTATGTTATGATACGTCTACGCTGCTGAAAACCTCCTGCAACAATGTGACAAAGAAATGTTTCTGCATATTTATTATTCTGGGAAAGTGGTTATGCTAGTTTTTTTGACACCAGAGCCACTAATGACACTTTACATACTACATTAGCATGTGATATGTGCTGTTGATCTCACATACAAACCCAGTTGGATACACGGCATCATGTTTGTGTCGTAGGTCCGCTGCCCATGGATGACATCGCAAGAATGGCTGACGAGTGTATGAGAGACGTGGATGAGGATGAAGATGACAGTAACCTGGAAGACGATGAAGACCTATTGGTTGGTGTTGAGTGTATTTATCTCTGCTCTCATGGTTTGTGGCTGCTTAGATTTCAAGATTCTGGCTAGTAAGTGTATTCTAAATACACTAGAATGAATTGAAGTAGCTGTACAAACCAACACATGTATTTAATTAACAGTTGAGCCATCAAAAAGAAAACTTGTACTGCTTGTTGGGCTTTTGGCCATCAGCTGTCTTGTTGCCTTCACACGCTCATCATGAGCCTGTAAGTGGTCAAGTTTTACATTTATTAAATGATGGATATAGTACTTATACCCCATGTTGTACACCAAGTGGTACAGAGCTACTTTGTGCTGCTACAGCAGAAGTAAAAGAAGAAAATGTTCTGTAACTGATACAAATATAGATTTATCTTAATACTTTGTATCTTTGCAGCCAGGGTGTTGACCGACAAGTAATTAAAGTAACCCCCAGAGCAATTCTGACTGCGTGGTGGAGGAGACAAACTTTGGAAAAGTAATAATGATAAGTGATAAATGTAAATATTTGTCCTTTGGATTGACACATTATGCTGCACAAGCGGTTTTTGCCCTTTTTGGAGCTCCTAGTTGTCTCTGCACAGAGAATTTGAACCAAACGAAAGGCAAGGCAAGTTTATTTGTATAGCAGCTTTTCAACAAGGCAATTTGAAGTGCTTTACATACGACAAAAGACAAGATCTAAAAGAAACACAAGGCAATACAAAAAGACATGTAAAGTTAAATAGAATATTTAAAATAAGCTAAAATTAAATAATACAGACTAAACAGGAGAATAGAAATTACAGTGTAATGCAAGATATGAGTGAATAGTCCCAAATTAAAATGAATAAATTAAGGTGGCAAAACTTTTTAAACATCAATTTGAAAGAACTTGGACCAGACCTCAGGTTTTGGGAGTTTGTTCCAGATATGTGGTGCATAAAGACTGAATGCTGCTTCTCCATGTTTAGTTTTGGACCTGGGGACAGTAGTTAGACCTGAGAGGTCCGGATGGTTCATAACATAGCAAATCGGAAAGCCAGCGCAAGGATCCGAGGACTGGAGTGATGTTTTCCACTTTCTCTTGCAGCAGCGTTCTGCAAGTCCTGCTAAGACACAAGACCTTTAATTCTTGAGATGCTGTATTCTGAAGGTGATTTTGTAGCCACAAGGATGATGTTCCTACATAAATGTGGGCTTATTTATCCAGGCACTGATCCTCCTCTGAATCCAGTTAAACAGCTAAAGCAGAACCAGCACTTACTCAGTGCAAAGTTGAGCTGGACAGGTGCAGGTGTACGTGTAATAATCAGCTATGATAACCATCAGAGGTCCACCTCGTGACCCAAAAGCAGGAGGAAAAACAAACTCAACTCTGACCTGGTAGGCATGTTGTATGTTCTGTGTAAAATAATGAACCACGGTAACTATGATAACAACAATCTGTGCCAGCAAGTTTTACAGGTCATACATTTACAGTTTAATTAGCTCATTAATTTATCAATCATTTATTGATTTGTAAGGCCTTAATTTCATCTGCACATTTTGGTTTACAGAACTTTCATTTATCAAACAACTGCATGTTACACCAAACTGGCTAACACTTGTCTCCCACTCTTCTGAAATCCAGCCTTGCATACAAACAGTCAAAGTTAGCTGTTGATCAGTTGCTGCATTTTTCCCCCCCCCATCAGGCAGAGCTACAGGATGTGGTGGGTGAGGGGGAAGCTGATGATGCCATAACTGCTTCCCCTGCATCCTCTGCCACTGCTGAATCGTCTCAAGCTGGCACGCCAGAGTCCCCTCTGCCACAGGTACAATACATGTTGAGCTCTGCCAGCCTTGTAACTGACACCGCCAGCCACCAAAACCTGTGTCAAATGACGGAAAATTTTAACTGTTGTCGGTAACAGGAAAGAGCAGACGCATTTGTCCTTCCTGCCTTCTGCTGCTTTATAAAATTAGCTGCCTATTTTTATCTTAAATCACCTTGGATTTTACAACTTAAGTCTCCAAACAATAGTTGTTTACTGAATAATGTGACTCGTAGAACAGATGCATTTGAGGTAGGTGAAAAGTTCCCAGTCCTTCTGGTAAGTCTGTGCATTCCTGTAAACACATTTCCTGATACTTATCCCACTCGTGTTTCGGTCTACTTGAAATACTTTGTATACTACTACTATAATACTTTGTGTGCTTAGTATTTTAAACGAGTGGTTAAAGATTAGATATAGATATGTAGAAATTTCAATCAGTATTTTATTTACTCCTATTATTTCTCTCTGACAAATACTTGGTGTTCTCAGCCCACTGTTCTGCCTGCCTGCTGTGTAACCTCTCGACCTAGCATAGATTTACCAGCTGCTTTCAGATAATGTTGACAGTACCTGCCTGTTGTTTTGGTGAAGCAGCAGGAAGTAAAGGTCTCCTCAGCAGCGCCCGGCAGCCTCCAACACACCCTGGAGGAGAGAGCAGCCATGTACAAGACAGCCTTACAGAACGCCAAGACTGCAGGGGAGACCTCCAAAGCCAGGAGATACGAGCGCGGCCTGAAGGTGAGTGAAACTACTGCCAGGATGTTTCCTCGAGGAGCAGAATTACAGCAACGTTTTCATTATGAATTATTATGGAAATATAGGATGTATTATGGGATGGGTTATCATAGGATTTTTAAATGTCATGGAACATGTTACACAGATTTTCTGGTACCAGTTTCTAATGAGGCATCCTTTATAAAGTTCTCATAAGTTGCAACTAATGGTTTTATTATGGGTGAATAAATAATTTACCAATGCTTTATAGATCCATTAAAAGCCATTAACTGGAACGAATGCCAGGTTGTGAAATATTTATCCTCTTTATTTGGTGATAATGTTATAAAGTTCTAAATGTTTGTAATGCATTTATAAATGCTAAATGCAATTCTAATAACCCATCAAGTCTGCACTTATACATGTTCATAAGTCATTAATAAAGGGATTTAATTTTAATCAAGTCTGCAGTTGTAATTGTTAATAAGGTGTTATTAAATGAATTTTGGTCCACGTTGTCTGCAGCCCATTTCTAGAAATGAGGGGTCAAACGGTCTAACCAGGGAGTTAAAAGTTGTTCTTATTAATGGTTTATAATTGATCTATAAATAATTAGTAAATGATTTACTAACAATTAATGAAGCCATTAATTACAGCTTTAGAAGCCTTAATAAAGGCTGCCTTACTAGAGAGTGGTAACGATTTGTTTTTAATTAACAATAAAAACATTTACAAAATCAGATTTCTTGAAATACTTGAGAAGGCCTTCCAGTTTTTGTGCTATTTTATTGTATTATCTGTTATGTTTATTGTCGGAGTACCACTATTCAATTTCCAAACTTAAGTTTACTCTGTGTAATAACAAGTGCCGAAATAAAAGCAGTTTTCCAGCTGAAAACACTTCCTCAACGGGGGGTTAATATGTAAATTATGTGAGCCACACTAAACATGCCCAAAAGCTACAGATTGGTAGGAACACAATCTTTTGGTATTTATGCTGATTGTTTCTCAATTCTCAAGATATTTACTCATTTTAATGTTTCATAGTTGTGTTTATAATTTGCGGCGGGAATTACTGGACTGCAGTG
The DNA here is from genome assembly GCA_008360985.2 of Macquaria ambigua. NCBI lineage: Eukaryota > Metazoa > Chordata > Actinopteri > Centrarchiformes > Percichthyidae > Macquaria > Macquaria ambigua. The sequence continues at coordinate 32,239 of VMKM01000075.1, forward strand.
ACGCTTCCTCATTTAACACTTTAACTCTGATTTCAGACATCGTATGCAGTTGCAGATGAGAATGATTGTTAATGTTGCTCTCTGCAGACTCTGGAGTCAATGTTAGCTGCTGCCAAAAAAGGGAGACCTGTGAACGAGGCAGAGATCCCTCCTCCTGTTGCCGCTGGAGCCCCGAGTGCCGTCTCTAAGCCAGCCGTTCCCCAACGACCTGCTCCCCCTGTACCCTCACCTCCTGGATCTGCCCCTTCAGGTCAGCAGGGGGAATCGGAGGCCACGCCGCCGCCACCGCAGCCGCCTGCTGTACCAGAGATCGTTACCCCCAGCAGCGAAGAAGAGCGGTCGTCCTCCGCCACCCTGCCTGCTCTGAGCAGCGTCCCATCTCCAGAGGAGCCTGCCGACCAGCCTCAGACCAGTCAGACATGTGAGCTGGATTATACAAAGTTATATTAATGATATGATACTATTGGGTATCAGAGAAAGTAAGTGTTTGACGTACCAGTCAGAGCAAAGCACAAACTCAGACAACATGGCTACCGAGTGCCTGCATGTACACCTTAAGTTACAAACTACAAAGACACTTTAAAGATGGTCAGAAAATGTGCATCGGGGAGATGAAACCATGACACTTGATATCCTAGATGGTTTACATACCATTTTCAAACACTTAAACAAGGTATTAAACGGTGGCTAAAAGGTGTAGACGTTATGCATATTGTTTACCAGTTGTCTGATATAGCAACCGTAACTAGGCGGGCTCATGCTTACTTGTGAGCCTGTGGACTCAAGGAAATCTGGATTAGATTTATTTTTTGGCCCTAAATGTGAGACCAGTTGGTTAGATGTTGTTGGACTTTTATTTATAACTTTTATTGTAATGCTTTTTTAAAATCTTTAATTTGGTTTTCCACTCTGTACACTTACACATTACAATAGGAATCAAGTCACAGGCAATGGGAATTCTACGTGTGAAAATTTGTTTTTATTATTAATCTGTTTCTTTAGTGACGGATAGAATCTTCTAGCTTCTCCATATGTGATGAATGTGGCCTTTCACTCTGGTAATTGTTCTGTGTTTCTGTCCCGTGAATCGGCAGCGAACAAGGCCACCAAGACGATGCTTTTGGAGAGGCAGAAAGAATACAAGATGGCAGCTCTGAGAGCCAAGAAGCAGGGAGACGTGGAGCAAGCTAGGCTCTACTTTACGACCAGCAAGGTGAGTCAAAAAGGCCACAACGCTGTGCAGAAATTTGCATCAGCAGTGTTGAGTGTTTTGCATAAATCTGAATCTCCTAAATGTATGTTTTCTCTGTCGTTTGCCAGCATTTTATTCTCAGTGAATAATATAGTTTTTAACACGTGTCAGGAAACTGCTGTGTGGAGGAAATGTGCTTAATAGATGACAAGTTAGACTAATGTCATGTGACAGCTTCCTTGTAGGATCTGGATCTGGAGGATTTTTTTGTTTTTGAAATTTCAAGATAAAAACACACGATATTTATTTATTTTGAGCCAAATAAAAAGGTTTCAATGCTTTTTACAAACTTGAGTGCACAACCAGTATTATGAAATTCTTGACAACATACAATATCAGCAGGATAAATCACTATTATCTTTCCCTTATCCCTTAAATGAAATATATAGTTGCTGAGCTATTTCCTTGATTCTGCCTGTTATGTTTTATAATGTACCTTAATATCACTACGAGCTAAATGCACATAATAAAGTCTTGTTTCTGCTGGAACTGGAAGCAGCATTCAAACTATTTTGCTAAGCAGAGCAAGTTTCTGCTGTAGGAATGCAGCAGCAGCAGCTGTGTTTGTTATAATTACACACTGCGTCTATTGTCACAAACATTTCCCTTTTTTCTTGTTCCTGTTCAGAATTATGGTCTTGTACTTTAACGTATATCAACATCTTGTCTAAGTTCATATACCAGGCATCAGTCATGAAACTAAACCAAATTAGATGTCTTTTTTATGTCTCAGAAATATTTATTTTTTAATATTTAAGTTAAAATGACGTACAGTTACACATCATTATTTGTGTCTGAGCCTGTTGCTGCATATTCTGACTGCAGGATTTCTCTCTCAAGTATGTGAGACATGCCGACAATTTGGAAGTTGACAAAGAGCACCATTATGTTTGACACAGTTTGGGTTTTTGGTATTTTTTGGCGCAGAGGTTCGATGCAGTGATTGAGGCGTTGGAGAAAGGACAAGCGGTCGACCTCAGTGGCCTTCCTCCATCTCCAGGACAGGGTAAGGAATTATAAACTTTATTAATACAGCTCTTTTAAATACATGAGTTACAGGAAGAATAAAAGGGAAAGAGGGAAATATAAGAGACAGAAGAGAATGAGGAGAAGTAAGTGTATACCCACAATAAAAAAAATTGAAAATCAAGAAAAATCCAAAGAAAACAAAAAGGTTTTAAGATGCTTTTTTAAAGATGTGTACTGATTTGGCTTCTCTGAGACTTTGAGTAGTAGTAAGATAAAAAAAGACATGTCTGACCATGTTGTATGGAGCTTTAAAACACTGATCATTGAAACAGTAGATGTAATGTGTGCGGGTGACTTATGATCAATCCTAAATAACAACAGGAGCAAAATGTATTGGGAAACAGCAGAACAATAAATATTTGAAATGTTTCATTTTTTAACACAAACCCTGGATTATATTTTAAAGAAGTACAGACATGAGAAGAAATGAGTCTAGAAACCCAACAGAGGTCACAAGAATCTTCCAGGAAGGGAAAGCAGATGAGGAAGTAAATAATCAGTAACTTCATCAAGAAGCACATGCACATAAAATAAGTAACTCATCTTCCTGTACAGAAACCTCTTGAATCTGTTTCTGCATGTTTCAATTTATCGTGTGTTATTGTTTTATATCCAGTGAAGGAACCTTCCTCTGGACAAAACATAGAAGTCACCCAACCGGTCACAGCAGCTCCAGGTAATAATCATTTCAACATTTATTAACCGTAAGTATTCTCTTGTGTTGTTGCGGTAGCATAAGTTTGTTTGTGGCCAGTCATACAGTTCTGTTTCTAATTCCCCTCTTACTTTTCTTATCAGTATTTATATCAACCAGCTCATGTCAGCTTGAGGTGACTTCAAAGAGAGGAAAACACCTCGCTTGTGTCGTGCACAGCATGGTTATGTACAAGCATGCCTGCAGAGACAGTTTGGAATAAATACAACAATACATTCACCAAACGTTTACATGGCAGATAATGATTAATAATGATAATTTAGCAGGCTGCTGTGGGTGAAGAGAACTAATAAACATAGAGTCAAACACAAGTGACAGAACTGGATGCCAAAACAAGTTTTCCTAAAAGAAAGAAAGAAAGAAACCCAACATACGAATGTGTACGGTCTTTGGCTATAAACGCATATTGAGAAACTCTTGTTTTCTCTCATCGTTGCCTCACTCCCTCAGCCCCTGCCCCCCCACCAGCCCCTGCAGCTCCCAAAGACGTGCTGGAGGCTCTCGAGCAGAGACGAGCCAAGTATGCGGAGGCGTCCAATCAGGCCAAAGCCAGCGGAGACGACCGCAAGGCCCGAATGCACGACCGTATCGCCAAGGTAGAAGCAGAGACTCTCCTCCTGATGTCTCTATTCACCTTTACACAACTCTACTACTAAAACTGTTTGTCAGTCTTTCTACATGATTATCTCTCAGTTACTGGTGTAATAAATAGAATGAAGGTGGCACATTATAACAAAATATGAATCAAAGTTTTCGTCTGTGAAATGCAAGTTAAGTTTGGTCAAAAGGGAAAAAAGTGCAAAGTATTCAATAAAACAGTGAGTAAATGTTTTCATTAGTTAAAATGTTTTGATCTTTTTACAGCTTATGTTTTTGTCACTTCTCATATATATATCAATCAATTTTAAAGACAGTATGACAGAGATTTGTCCTGTTTATTAATTTACGTTAAAATCTTCATAATATATATGAATGAAGAAAACCAGTTCAAACAAAATAATAATGGCACTCTTCTCAAAAACACTAAACCTCCTTCACTTTACAGCATCAGATCTGTTCTCCTTTCCCCCGTTACAGTAGCATTAGCTCTGCTGTGTAAAAACACTGAACCTCTCTCCTCCTGCAGCAATACCAGAGTGCCATCCGTGCTCACAAAGCAGGAAAAGCAGTCAACTTTGAGGAGCTGCCGGTTCCCCCCGGTGAGAATCTTTTGTGATTCATGTTTTTTGAGTTGGCAGTGTAATTTTCCAAAGTTACATTTAGCTCCATAAAATTGGATTTTAACTGTGTTTCCGGTTCTAAAACTCTTGGGGTGTTACTGTGTACGCTGTCAGTGAGTCTCCGCCAGCGCCACAAGACGTGTTTTTGTACTTGGCCAAAAGAGTAAATCTAGAACGTGGTGTTTAAGAACTGTTACGCCAGACAGAGTGAGAATTTGCTTTTATCTCTCAGGTTTTCCTCCAATCCCGGGCCAGAAGGCGACAGGAGCTGAGCAGGGATTCGTTGCTGCCCTGGAGGCAGCCGATAAGCTTGCCTCCTCTAATGCTACTGAAATAGCAGATGAAGAAGATGAAGATGAGGAGAAGGAGGAGGTGGGCTATCACCAGTACATTATATGTTTTTAATTAGTGAATAAATTGTTGACAGAGTGTTTTGTGTTTGCTGCAGTCTAAGCCAGCTGTTCCAGAAGGGCCAAAGAAGCCCATGTTAGACGTCTCCACCGCAGGTCAAAGAAGGAAAAGTACAGGATCAACTTCACCTGACAGAACAGCCACCAGGGAGGGACTCTCGCCCACAGGTCAGTCCCCAAAAAGGAAACAACATGTCCTCCAAAACACTCAGTTCAGTCTCTTGTCCATTTAATTTCTGTGACGATTAAAAACATTTATTCGAGATATTCGAGTGATTCTACAGTTTGACTCTGTAGCAGCACATATTGACAGAAAGTAGCACAGTTCTGTGATTTTAAGCTGGACAACAACAGCACAAGAGACCAGAATCAACAAAACTGTAGACGTAGACCGACCCCCAAAAGCTGCTGGTGGCTTCAAGGTGGGGGTCATGGGTAATTTAGTTAATTTCTATGAAAGAATACTAAAAACACATTAACAAACACGACAGAAATGAACAGCGAGAAATGCACATACACTAAAATACAAATAAGAGCTGCAGCAATTAGTCAACTAATTGAGTAGTCGATCGACAGAAAATTAATCTGCATCGCCGTTGTGATAATCGATTAATCGATTGAGTCACTTTTCAAGCAAAAAGGTCAAATATTCTCCAGTACAAGTAAACCTGCCTGATGTATTTGAATTAAGAATCGATGCAGTTTGTCCTCCACAAATTTAGGAACTCAGCTGATTCATAAAAAAGATTAGTAGCTTTAACTATTCTCACCTCATTAATGTATTTATTTATTTGCTGCAGTTTGTCAGAGTGCAACCACTGACCAACATCACCTGTCAACAGTCAGATATTAATGTTGCACCTTTTGAAAGAGCTGACATCAGCTTTATTGACAGTATGTGTCAAAATATTTTTCTGAATTAAAAAAAAAAAAATTTTTTAATTACGAAATCCAGAGATTAAGTGAGGCAAGACAAAAAAAACATCAGGAAATTTTTACTTTTAAAGCCATTAAAACATGTTTGTGCTGTTATCCAAAGGCTTTAAACATGATATCACAGTCACTTTATCTCTTAAATGGGACACTTTGGTAAAATTATAACCAAATGAGACTGTGGTGGAGAACCACAATGAAAATAAGCTTTTAGATTTATTGTGTATGTCAGGACTGGGTGACTTTTATTTATTTTATTATTGTCAAATAAATCTTATCTGCACTATAAGTGAGCATCCAGCTGCGTCGGCCGTCAGGCAGCAGCACAGCGTTGTGGCTGTTAACTGTAACAGAGTGAGACAGCCACAGATATCCACATGTAGCTTCTCTGCAGAGATAAACCTGATCACCTCTGAAAACAGCTGGTTTACTTTGGATTTTCCATCTGTGTTCGTCCTCCAGCGGTTCAGCAGCTGGAGTTCCTGGAGGGCAGGAAGAAGCAGTACATGAAGGCGGCTCTGCAGGCGAAGCAGAAGAACGACATGGAGCAGGCCAAGATTTTCCTCCGCGCCGCCAAGAGCTTGGAGCCCATGATCGAGGCAGCGCGCAGCGGCAAGACTGTGGACATCAGCACGGTGAGCGGACGGGAGATTTAACTCTGCTACTGGCAGTTCTTATACTGACAGTCAAGTGAATCCTTTGTATGATTTACATAAACCCAGCCTGGTGTAACAAAGAGACCGTATTCAGTCAGTGGAAGCTGGTCTCAAATCCTTAGCTTCTGAAAATCATGATTATTATATGACTTTCATGACATTGTTTACAAGGTTATTACTCGTTTTTGTTTCAGTAGTTAAAAATGTTACGCGGTAATGTGAATGTGAGCTTAGAATTCGCTCAGTTGGATTAATAAAAAATATCTCACAGCTGGTTTTGGTTCAGAGCCAAACACTAAATTTTCCCACAGGCGGTTTCTTTAACAGTGTTAAATTAAGTGCGGCAAAACAACAAATGCATTTGGATTTTTAATTTATCAGAAATGAAAAGCAATTCTGATAAAACATTTTTCAAGCTATCCAGAGGTGCATTTTTAAACATGATGCCACTGTCACTTACATCACTTAATTGGGATAAAATTATAACCAGATGAGACCACGGTGGAGATGTTGTTAGTTAGTCACACTGTCCTGACCCCCTCTGTGTGCTGCACCTGTAGGTGCCGTCGCCCCCTGGTGACGAAGACGACGACTTCATCCTGGTTCATCACAGTGACGTGCAGATCTCAGAGAAAGCAGAGCAGGTTTACACACAGCTGGCCAAGATCCTCAAAGAGCAGCACGAGGTAAAACTGCAGGACGACGACTGAAAGATTTCCACGATTACAGATTATTACGGCTATTAATCAAGATTATTATTTAGAAGAAAGGATTGTTCTTATCTGTGAACATTTTTGACTTTTTTCCAACCATAGCTCATGTTTAAAATTGGATAAACTTATATTTCTCATATCACCACATTTTTACATCGTGTTAAATTAGTGCAGGTTGTTATCAGGATAAATAAGATTGATGTTTATCATCTTCATGTGTAAATGTGGTCATTGTAACAAACTAGCACTAGAAGGAAACCTACAATAGAAACAATATATATTTATATATATTATATAAATATACAAAAATGAGAATTAATTTCTACACATCAATTACATGGTGATAAGATATGGATTACAACCATATTAGGATATCATGTCTACATTAAATGCATTTTAATGTATCTCCCTTTTTAATTTAACATTTTTATCATACAAACATATTTGAACTCCATCGTCAGAGTTCAGAGTTCCCATCGCCCAGAAGAAACTTCTCCAAATAATTTCAGCTCTCTGACAAATATATATATATATATATATATATATATATATATATATATATATATATATATATTCTCATGCCAAGATTTAGTTTTTCTGTTCCCAGTCTGGTTGCTTTAGTCTACATTGTTCTTTTCTTGCTGTGAAGACAAACGTGTTCCTTGAGATGTCTGAGATTTTTCTTCCGGCTTTCCTCCTTTTTAGAAATGTCTGACTCACTCCAAACAATTCACTCACCTGGGGAACGTCGCCCAAACAACAAAGTAAGCTCCCTGTGTCACGCAGCAGTTTACACACAAACTCCAAACTCCGTTATAACGCTGGACTGAAGCTGCAACTAACAGCTATTTCCATTAACAATAAATCTGTTTGCATTAAATGGATTTTAGCATTTTATAAAATTATTCCATTATCCGGTCTGTAATGTGTTACCAGAGCTCAAAGTGATGTTATCAGTTAATGACATGAAGCTTTATTTTATTGTAACCTGATTAATGACTTAAATGATTGATTGATTGATCTTTTTGTGTCTTTGATTATACTAATGTATACCTGATTGATTATATGTTAAAATACACAGTAAACAACAACAGCATGGTGTTATAAACCATGTAGAGTTGGCTGATGTCTAACAGATGTTTCCTGTGTGTGTGTGTGTGTGTGTGTGTGTGTGTGTGTGTGTGTGTCCAGGTTCGAGAAGATGGCGGAGAGTTGTAAGAAGAGTCTGGAGGTCCTGAAGCTGGCTCAGTCGAGAGGTCTGCCTCCTCCCAAACATCACTTTGAGGAGAGGCAGTTTCACACTGTCAGGTGGGCACATGTTTATTAGATTATAGATTCGATTATTATTAGATTATACTGCAAACTAAAACGTAAAGTTTCTCTTTAGTCCTCACGAGTTCTGATTCATTAGATCAATAGCTAAATCTCTGACAGCGTCAATCAAACCTGAACATCATTATCTTTGTAAAGGTAGAATTCATGGCTGAGCTGATTGCATTAGATTTTTGCAGGTGTACCTAATAATTTGGCCACTTACTGAAGCTATGACAGCCTCGATATTTTACTCAAATTTGAATAAAGTACAACAGTAGAACGTCTAACTCGACTCCAGAGCAGATTGACCCGTCACCTCTTTGTATTTCGCTGAAGCATTTTTGAAGCAAGTAGAGACCAAAGCAATAAATCCCTCATATCTTCACTTGTTCTCTGTCTTTCCCTCCTTTCCAGGATATTTCCAGAGCTGAGCAGCACTGACATGGTCGTTATTATTGTCAAAGGGATGAATCTTCCTGCTCCTAGTGGTAAAAACAAACTGCTTCACTATCCGTCCTTATATTCAGTACAGTAGGTCCACGTTGTCTGCAAGTACTGGAAATGGTTTTTAATTAAATTTTAAAAGCCTCAAGATTATTGTTTCTTACTTTGCTGTGGTTCTAGTGAAAAATTAAACCTGAAATCTACAGCTATTTTTATTTTGTATTCTTATCCGTGTTTGAAGTTGGACTTATTTTCACTAAAAATGTCTTAAAAAGTCTTAAATATAAGTTGCTGCGATCTTTTAGCTTCATGTCATTACGGCCTTGTTGAACGATTTATTGTTAAACTTTAAATTCAGTCAAGAATTTAAGGTTAAAAAAGAAAAACGTTGGAGGAAAAGCTCTTACTGACGCTTTCTCCTTCAGGAATCCAAACAAACGACCTGGATGCCTTCGTCAAGTTTGAGTTCCCCTACCCGAGCACGGTAAGAGACCCGCGCTGCAGCTCGTTTTAACTTTCACAGCCACCACAGGCTGCTGAGACGATTCATGCAGGCGACTTTTCTCCTTGAAAGAGTTGGTTTCTGTTTTGTTTTTTTGCCACCAGGAGCAGCCGCAGAAACACAAAACAGCCGTCGTCAAGAACACTAACTCCCCAGGTGAGACACCAGCGCCGCTGTAGATTTGTGTGCGTCATATGTTTGTATCAACAACGAGGATCTGCAGTGACATTTCATCCCAAATAAATGTGGATATTTTATTTTCAGAATATTTTACTGTCCTCTCCTCTCTGAAAAAGTGTTATTAGTAAATATTTTTTAATTTTGTTGAGAAAGTACTGACGTTATCTAACGTCCCTTTTAACATCTCTTCAATTTGTCTAAAATATAAACATTTTTAAAACGACACAAAACTCTTTATAAATGTGAAAAATTAAAGTCAATCCATGAACTATTCAAATTATTGTAAATATGCTTATTTTGTATCTTGAAGTTGTTTTTGACACATTCATGTTTAGGACTATGTGAGTGATTTTGTTTCAAAATAATCAAGATAAAGTAGGTTTTCACATACAAGGAATTTGTCACAAACATAGTAAGAGAAAAGTAGGAAAACAAGTACTGCAAAAGTCAAACAAATCATGAATATAAACAATAACAAAATGTCAAATATATCTGTTTTAAAATGAAAAGAGCTGCACAGTGTTTTAAAGCGAGGAGGATGAAATGTGCTACATATTTAAAGAATGTGCAAATGTGAAAATATCCAATGTGCAAATAATAGTAATAATAAAACTATCATTTACATTAATATTGATGTTGAGTCACCTTCTGGAAAGGGTTGTTTTTGAACTAATGATGTAGGAAGTTCTGCAGGGTCCGTACAGCTTTTTAAGAGTAAAATTCAAGCACTTTCAAGGTACCTAAATCAGAAATTTCCAGACTCTCGAAGTCTTTATCATCACATCTAAATTGTTACTATAAATGCCAGGAGACAACAAACAAATATGACGACAGGATCATTTTATTTTAAATATTAAAAGATTTTTGGTTTACCTGAGTGATTGTGTAAAACACCAGATTATATTGAAAATCAAGCATTTTTCAAGGAGTATATTCAAATTCAAGCATATTCCTAACCTTGAAAACATAACGGTTAAAATTAAGTGTTTTCCAAACTTTCAAGACTGACAGAAAAATGCAGAAGCAAACTGTATTTATGGTTTATTTGTCTGAAATGTCTCACAACGCTACGTCTCTTCATCTCTTCACCAGAATATAACCAGAGCTTCACCCTGTCAATCAACCGCAACCACCGCGGCTTCAGGAGGGTGGTGACGGCTAAAGGCCTCAAACTGGAGCTGCTGCACAAAGGGTGAGTCACAGACGGCTGCTCACTCCGCAGGGAAACCGTCCTCACTGAGCCTCTGGAACAAATGTACGAGCGCAGACTCAGGTTTGCTGGTCGACCACAGCAGCACGTCGGGAAACAGTGAATGTGATGAGGGGTTTTCTTTTTGTGTCTCAAAATCTTAGAGGTCGAAGTTTCTCTAAACAGTTTGCAAAACAAGAACAAGGCATCTGAATATGAATCGATAAAGTTAATATGATTATCATAATACTGATGTGTTACAGTATTTGCTAAAATTGTATGCAAAAATGATATTTGCAAAATCACATCGGCACATTCCATTGAAGTAAAAGTATTTATGTGCATTTTTACAAAAACAAAACCCTCATTTTCTTAAATAGTGACATAGTGTTTTGGAACTTTTGAGCGTTCATCTGACATCTTAATATTAAAAACTTATCGCAGAGCCCTGCAACTAAATAATCACTGTAATGGATTTAAGTTTGTTTGAAGTTGCTCCTAGTTGATTTTCATACTGGAGTGAAAGAAAAGGAGGGAAAAACACAATATTTAACTTGTATCAAAGTATCCTGATAAGCAGTACAATATTATAGCAGCGTGTCACTCAGCTCTAAGGTAAGTTAAGAAATATAAAATCTTGGTATAATTAGTCAGAGGAAATCTGAAGTACATGCTGATTTCAGTTAAAGACTAAAACATGTAAAGCCACAGGGATGGTCCTTAAAGTTTGGACCCTTGTTTGTTGACTAAAGACAGAGATGTGGTACCATTACGTCCAGTTTTATGTACAAATTGGTCAGAAAAGTATCTTCAAACACTGAAAAAAGTAAACAGATGAAAACCAGAGCTTTGTTTTGCTATTTCACAACTGTATTCATGTCAGAGTAGTTAAATAAAAAGCTGTAGTTCAGTGTTAGCGTGTTGAGTCTGTGACGGTGATGCCGTCGCTGTGTGTCGCCTCACAGCGGTTTCTTGCGGAGCGACAAGCCGATCGGGACGGCCCTCGTAAAGCTGGACAAGCTGGAGTCGCAGAGTGAAGTCAGGGAGATCGTAGAGGTGAGTGGACTGTTTAAAAACACCACCATAAAACAAAGCTGAGTTTGATCCTGACACCACCCACAGGCACAACAGTCTTGTAAATATCCGTAACTTAGATCCTCGTGTCTCTCGTGTCTCTGGTGTCAGGTGATGGACGGTCGTAAGGCCACAGGAGGTCGCGTTGAAGTGAAGATCCGACTGCGGGAGCCTCTGAGCGGACAGGACGTGCAGACGAGCACCGAGCGCTGGCTGGTGATCGACCAGTCACAGGTAACGTGAAATATACAGTGTTCATATTTTTGCAGCATTGTTACCTCAAAAGACTAAAACTAAAACTTTTGATGTTGGTTCTTTTTATCTCCAAGGTTCTTGTTTAGATGCTGCTGCAAGATTAAAGATGATTCACAAGATAAAAGGTACTTTTCTTCCCCTTTCTCTGTCAGAAGTGAATGAAAATGAAGTAAAATTGATCGTATTTGTTATTTATTTAATATAATTTAAACTCTTTCAGTTAAAGGAATAGTAGGAAATAGTCTTATTTGCTTTCTTTCTGAGAGTTTCTGTATGCTAAATATCAAACTACATATGGAGCTGGAGTCAGGAGGCGATTAGCTTAGCTTAGCATAAAGACTAGAAACAGCGGGAAACGGCTAGCCTGGCTCTGTCCAAAGGTAACAAAATCCACCTATCAGCACCTCTAAAGCTCACTGATTTACACATCACAGTTTGTTTGTTTACTCGGTACAAAAACCAAATTGTAAAAGCAACAAGTTGTGGTTTTACGGGGGGTTTTGCACCAGACTATTTCCTGGCCGGGAGCAATGACTTTCAGGAGGTCACTTGTCTTTTTTTGTTTCTTTTTTTACGAATTAACAAGAATAAAATATGTTAATTAGTGAGCCTTAGAGGTGCTGGTAGGCAGATTTTATTTCCTTTGGACAGAGCCATGCTAGCTGTTTCCAGTTTTTGTGCTATATGCTAAGCTAAGCTAACCGGCTTAGCTTAGATAGATATGAGAGTGGTATCGATCTTCTCGTCTAACTCTTGGCAAGAGAGTCAATAAGTGTGTTTAAATGTTGGTGTTCAAAGATATGTTTGGGTGTGTTTGACTCACGACTGATAACAACTTCTTTGTCTTGCAGATTAAAGGAACTCAATCAGAAACGCTCAAAGGAGGAGGGGGGAGTTTGGGATGTTGTGATGAGGACGGTCTGTTGTTCAGGCTGGACTCAGACCTACACGGGTCTTTTGACTTGTTCAAACTTTTGCACATTTGCAAGACACGAGAGCTCCCTTTCACACTGCAGTCCACCAGGAGGAGACATGGAGCCGGTTTATGGTGGGTAGGTCAGCATGACACCAGCTGATGGACAAATATTTGTCGTCTCAATCGAGGGAAAGATTGTTCTCTCGTTTGTGTCATCGTCGCTGGTGAATGTTGGCCGGGTCAAAGCAGATATACAGTAAGCTATTTAAATCCGAGACGATCACAGTTGCCCAAAAAGTCTCCTCCTGCATCAGTCCATCTCCTGGATGTGTCCTCTGCTAATGTTGAAGGGGCTCGGTGTTGAGCTAACCTGATCCTGCTGCCCGACATGACTCTAGTTAATATAATATATCAAAGAATGTCTACATATTCCTCATATTACACAGCTCTGGTATCTAGAACTGCACCTATGCACTAATACCAAAGTAATCACTGTTGCTGTAAAATCCTGCGTATTTGAAATCGCCTTTCGCTGCCAAACCTGTTGCGACGACACGAGAGCTTAATAGGTGACAGGACACTGACGGGCTGTTTTTATTATTTTCCCGCACAATTCATCTGGGTTTCAGTGTGTGAACGCAGGCAGATGCAGCTCCCTCGTAGATGTTTTACAGGAGTAAGCCAAGAAATTATACTATAAAAAGGTATGAATATATAATTATTTAAAGACCACACTCCCTTTTTTTTGGCACCTTTCACTTTGATTAATAAGTCCTCTAACTGTGGTCACTAAACTGCATTCTCACTTAACTGTGGCTTTAGGTGTGTTAGATTTATATTTGTCTTGTTTACACTCAATAGCACATGAGCTGAGTTTGGCTGATCTTTAATAATGTAACAAATGTAAGAGTTTCAGTCTAAAAAAGCTAAATATTCATTTTATCTTAAGGCAAACATCCATTATTACACAGGTGATAAGGTGGTTAAAAGGTCATTTTTAAGTAAACGTCATTGGTTGACTAAACTTAAAAAGCATCATGTACATATTTTAGTTAAAGGAATAGTTCGACTTTTTGGTAAATACGCTTATTTGCTTTCTTGCAGAGAGTTAGATGAGAAGATCGATGCCACTCTCATGTCTGTGTGTTAAATATGAAGCTTGAACCAGGATACATTAGCTTAGCTTAGCATAAATACTAGAAACAGGGGGAAACAGCTAGCCTAGCTTTGTGGTTTCAGAGGGAGGTACGTGCTGTAAATATTTCTTGCCGACTAGCAGTGACTTCCTGGAGCCTCAAGGTGACAACCAGGCTCCAATTAGTCCACTTTACAGACGCTGGCAGGTGTATTATTTTAAACTTTGGACAGGGCCAGGCTAGCTGTTTACCCCTGCTTCCAGTCTTTATGCTAAGCTAAGCTAATCGCCTCCTGACTCCAGCTCCATATTTAACACACAAACAAGACAGTCATCAAACTCTCGAGAAGAAAATGAAGGAGTGTCGAACTATTCCTTTAAATGAGTGGATCTACTTTCTGCTATGCAGCAGATACTGAATAGTGGGATGAAACCGCCATTTTGTTCTTATTTAAAGGGCCAGTTCACCCAAATTACAGAAGCATTTATATTTTCTTATTTACCTATTGCAGTATGAAGACTGAATTAGTTTTGTGCTGCTCAAAGCTTTAAAAACTAACTTTTGAAATGAAGTTGATTCTTGACCTTGGAAATTGCAACCTGGAAAAAATTGTTTTCAAGGACAATAATGAACTTTCTCTCAACTTTATGCTAACATGGACAGGAAGTCCTTAAAGTGCCTAGAAAAGAAATCTGCGTCTGCTGATCAAAAGCTCCAGAACAGTGAACAGTTTTGAGTTATAAAGAGTAACCGGAACAAAAGTAAAAATAACGTGAGAAACATTTTTTTGTAGCAATTTACAGGGTTCGTACGAACTCTGGAAAGTTTGGAAAATGCTTAATTTTAACAGTTATGTTTTCAAGGTCAAGAATATGCTTGAATTCGAATATACTTCTTGAAAAATGCTTGATTTTCAAGATAATCTGGTGTTTCATCATCAACACAATCATTCAAAAAACCTTTTAATATTTAAAATAAAACGATCCCGTCGTCATATTTGTTTGTTGTCTCTGGGAATTTATAGTAACAATTTAGATGTGATGATAAAGGCTTCGAGAGTTTGGAAACTTTTGGTTTAGGTACCTTGAAAGAGCTTGAAAGGTGCTTGAATTTCACTTAAAAAAGCTGTACGAACCCTGAATTTAAGTGAACTGGCCCTTTAAAGTTTCCACTGCAGTGTTGTAATAAACGCTACACAAGAAGCCATAACAAACATACTGAGCCGACTACATAAATACCATTTTCCAACAGCGTTACCTCGACACCGTCTGCAACATTATTTAGTTGCCAAACGTTACTGTGGTCACAACATTTCTCCTTTTTTGTTGGCAGTTTGTAGGAAAACATCATGAATCAATGCAACTAGCAAAATAATGTTAAGTTTATTATAAACACAGGCCTAAATAATTAAAACATAGTTGCCCATCATTTTATTCTGTTTAAACATTTTTATCACCTACTTGTTTACAAAGATGAATGATGTCATGTTGTTTTTATTTACAAAATGCTACAGAAATAATCTCTAAAACTGAATCAAGGCTATATTTTGTTGGACTTGTGGACTGAGTTTGCCTACTCTGCTTAAACATGTACCAATAAAAACATCTTGTTTTAAATTTGCTCTGTCAAGTATTTTCTAATATTTCTGATGCTTTTCTTTCAGTAAAAAACAAGAAAGTTGATTGAAGGACTGTTGACCCTGAACAGAAGGCAAAAACTGAGCACTCATTTCAATTTTCTATAAGTTTTTATTTTACATATACTACAGTTTTTTTTGATAGACCACTTTTCTTGACATTTTGTTGTGTAAAGAAAAAAAGATGTACAGGATTTTTGGCTTTTCAAACATTTTTGATGTTTATTAAAAAAAAAAGGAAATTATTTTAACAAAACTCAGTCAATGACAGAACTGAATGATTTTTTTTTTTGTTTCATCCACAAACTAGAAGATATAACTGTTAAAATGCAAAAGTTGATTTGCTCTCTTCACCGTTTCAAGCTTGTTTCTGTTTGCATGCAGTGTTATAAGTTTGGATAGTAACATCTTACAACTGAATACAAAAAAAAAAAAAAATGCTACTTTTTCAGTCAAATTGCACCTTCTTTTTTTGGGGTATTTAGGACATATTGCACACGTCAGATAATGCCAAAATAAAACGTAACAGAAAACAGGAAGTCAGAAAAATAAACCGTGGCGTCTCCTCTCCATTATGCTAATTCATAAAAACAGAACTGCAGATGATGAACGTCACACAGCGGAGACACAGTGATTGAGATACACCAACTCTGGTATGATCACAGTAATAAACCCAGAACTGGTGACCTTTGACCTCTCATTCAGTCTTTACTGAACATTTAAGATCAGCTTCGCTAGCATTACTTTGCTACAGTAGCTCCTAAAATACTTCAAAATGAGTAATAAACGAATACAGAATAGCTACAGGTCTAATTTAAACGAAGCGTCGGCTCGTCTGCAGATTTTTCATGTGATTGTCTGATTCTCACTTGTGATGACGAGATTCGTTTTTGTTTTTTTCTCCCAATAAAATGCTTCAACAAAACCTCTCGTACCGTATTAGCAGTACTTTTTGCGTAGCCCCTTCTGGTTTTATATTAGCACGATTAAAGATGGAGAAATTGCCATAATGCAGAATGATTACTGTACAGAGCATTTTGACGTGACAGGGTGGTTTTTGGTGATTAGTCTAGCCAGAATCAAACAAAAAAACAAAACAAAAAAAAAAACACTTTGCAGGTTTTAACAGAAACAGGAGGAATACATTCTTATATATGTTCCAGGTCCATGTTGCTGAAGGAGAGCACAGTCCAGAGAGGGGCTGCAGCGATCTCTTTATAGATGCACTAAAACGGTTGAGGCCTTTGAAGACGACATATCGGCGACCAACAGGGTTCCCACGCAGGTCTGCAAAGTCTGGAGCAGGATGTTCATGATTTCAGGGATTTGGGAGGACTATAAGTTGCGAGAAATGTGAGATGAAATACATTCAGCTTCAGGTCACTCAAACTCTTGTTTCTGCAGGAACCCCTGGATCTTGTACACTGAACTTTTCCTTTCCGCTGCTGAAAAAACGGCTTAGTCTTCCAGGACACAGTGGCCACCCCGACGCTCGCTTTAACTCTCCTGTAAATGGCTTAGAATCCAGTGCACTGCTTCTGCAATTTAATACAGTTCTTTAATATTTATTTTTATATATATATACTGTTTATATATCTTTACATCTTCAACAGTTATTCTCTTTGTATGATTAAAAAGACCAAAATAACTTGAGTGGCTTTTCCAACCACTGCCGGACAAACAACAAGCTGATTGATGATGTTGAAGATGATCGATGAGATTAAAAACTGATTTCCCTCTTCTGCTTTTTCAGCTTTATGCACAGATTGTTTGAGTTCATCGATAAAGCATTGGAACCTTTTTTTTTTTTTTATTTCTTTTTTTTTTTTTTTTTTTTAAATCAGCTGTCTACTGCAGGACAAAAGGGCTTTCAGAGTTAACGTAATCTTATTTCACAGAGCGTCAGTCTGAGGAGTCAATTCAGTAATACTGTCTTTAACTGGGATCTCTGGAGGCTACAGGTGCAGAGTTATAATGGACGCCTACAAAAATATGTACAACAGGTCAGTGTGTTTGTCCATGAAGTAAAGCATCTGGTGATTGATGAGTAAAGCTTAAGAGGTGAAGCCAAAATGTTTCCTTTTTTTCCCCTTCTGCTTAATGAATCGCTGCTGCAGGCACTGAGCACCAGGGTGCAAAAAAAAACCAAACAAAATCACCACACAGACGCCTCCCAGCTCCTCATCTGATGATTTGTAACTTTCCTTGTTAACTTCAGAGGAAGTCCAGACTTTTCCCTTGTTTAAGAGCATCTGTGCTACACAGAGGTCTCTGCAGATATTATTCAGTGCTGCAGGACCCCTGGCTGCCACAGTGACATTGGAGTGACGGGTGATTAGGAACCCGAGGAGTTACATACAGCGTCTATGAAAAAGTATTCACCCTCCTTGGAAGTATTCATGTCTTTAAAGTTTTTTTGACACTGATCAAAAGACCCTTTAATGTCAAGTTAGTTTAGTAGCTGCACCTTCAAACACAAATTCCAGCCTCGAGTCTGTGTGGATACGTCTCGATCATCTCTGCAAAACTGCTCGAGCTCGGTCAGACGGCCTGGAGACGGCGAGCGGACCTGGGGTCTGTTTCTTCACACAGACGTCTAAATTCATCTGTTGCACGAAGCCGTTTGGTTCTTGATGAGGACTCGTTTGCAGTGGTCGAAACTAACTAAGTACATTTACTTGAGTATATTTATTTTCTGCTACTTTATACTTTCAGAGGCAAATATTGCACTTTTTTACTCCAATACATTTATTTGATACCTTTAGTTACTTTGCAGGTTCAGATTAATAATACAAAATAATAAGACTTATATCTTGTATCTTATATTTATAATTAATTCAGATCAGTAGAGAGGAACTTTTCTGTTGATCTGTGTCAAAAAACAACATGAAATACTTTTTATAGACACTGTAACGCCACACTGGGGTCAGACTGATCTCTGGAGTTCACTTCCTGCTCGCAGCACCTCCAATGAACAGCAGAGATCGGAGCACCTGTCAGGTGAGCTTCAGGTACACGGGACAGGTAACAGGTGATCCTGCTCGGAGCTTCCTCAGGCCCCAGGCGGCCTCTGCAGCAGAACAGGCGGTGGTTGGATGCATAGGTTTGACTTGAGGAATGCTACCCCGCCTGGCACGGCACAGTTTTCGGGCTCTTTTGAAGTGCAAACGGTTGAAGGGAGATGAAGGAGGACCAGGCTGCGAGACGACGTCAGAAGGTAAAAAATAAGATGTTCTGGAGGTGAAGCTCCAGTGAGTCCTAGGAGATGATCTCCAGGATGTAGAAGACCAGCTCCATGACCACAGGGCCCTCGCTCAGCTGACACGCCCCGCCGTGGATGACAGGGATCAGAGCGCTGTCCAGGTCGCTCAGGTACTGAGGCAGGAGAGGCTGGCCGTTACTTCCTGCCAGGTAACCCACCTGCAACAACAAAGACAGGTGTTAAGACCTGATCCTCACTGCTGTCTGCGTACAGGGAACCATTTAGATTCAGTCCTGTTAACTTTCACACAGCAGTATTTTTAAAAAAGGACAAAAAATGTTCATTTCAGATGGCTGAGCTACAGATTTTATTCATTATTGATTATAACCGATCTATAGAAGATGTCAAAAATAAAAAGACAATCAGAGCAGCTGCAAAACCCAAAGTATTTCATTTTTCTCTGTATTCAAACAGCTGAAACCAACAACTTTTTAACTGATGAACGACAACTGACACTTCTTCTTTTAATTGATTTGTAACTTTATATTTTGTGATTTGAACACTTAATTTTCCTTTTTTTTTTTTTTTTTTTAAATATACTGTCTTGTCTCTTATCGCTCCCTTTTTCTTTTCTTCCACCTGCAAAGATCTTTGTTTTAAAACGTGCTATATACATTTTGTGCTGATCAACTGATCAATAAATCTAGTTGTTTTGGCACTAAAACGGCTTCAGTCACACA
Source organism: Macquaria ambigua (assembly GCA_008360985.2). Taxonomy (NCBI): domain Eukaryota; kingdom Metazoa; phylum Chordata; class Actinopteri; order Centrarchiformes; family Percichthyidae; genus Macquaria; species Macquaria ambigua. The sequence continues at coordinate 51,755 of VMKM01000075.1, forward strand.
GAGATACCCTCCTTGCATGTTTGCCAGTCTACAATTCCCCTCCCAAAAAATTGCTGCTCTTGCATAATGTCCATATTGTACACCCCCCTCCACCCCCCCAGTCTGACATCTGAACCTACCTGGTCCGAGTCCAGAGTGACCCTCAGTCCCAGTTTGGCCATGCCGTCCTCCTTCAGCAGCTTCAGGTGCGGACAGAGCGCCACGCAGAACGCTCTCGCCACGTTCTCCGTCAGCCGGCTGTGGTCGGCCGGGTCGCTCAGACTGTTGGGTTGATCTTCACTCTGGAGGAAAAACACCTGCAGAGACACAACATGATATTTTACTACGCACATAAACACAGACAGCTCCAACATCAGAAACACACAGCGGCCACGAGAACTAAACATCTGACTTAAATCCATTAGCACGGTATTCAGAGTACGTAGCACGCGACTAGAGCTGCAACGATTAGACGATCGAAAGAAAATTAACTGCCAACTATTTTGGCAATTCATTTGTCATTTTTCAAGCAAAAATGTCCAACATTTCCTTTCAGCTTCTTAAATTTGAGAATTTGCTGCTTTTCTTTGTTTATTTATGACGGTAAATGAAGAGTCTTTGGGTTTTGGACTGTTGGTCAGACAAAAGAAGCAATCTGAAGACGTCACTTTGGGCTCTGAGGAAATTGTAATGAGCATTTTTGACATTTTATAGACTAAACGATTAATCGTGAAAGTAAATTGGCAATCGATAATGAGAATGATCGCAGCCCTACACGTGACATACTCGAAAAGATCAGTATATTTAGATTTTTTAAATATTTGATAATGACAAGGTAGGTGAAGTGTCTTTATGGTGTCAAGTGAGGAGAAACAAACCTTAAGGCCTAAAAACAGTGAAAGAAACAAGGTCTGTCTGCACTCGACAGGTTTGCTTATCACTTATGTAACGTGTTGTCATTAATTACACAGTCCTTGAACCTGAGTTGTTAGTGAATCAAACCTGAACAGTTTTGACAGTTATACTATATTTTGCTCTTAAACTCCCTTTATATGTATATGTGGCACATCAGAATTTAATTTGGTCTCCGTTATAGAGACGAGACGTTCACACCTGCAGCCTCACGCTGTTACGTTTTTTAGATTTTCGTCCTGATACTCAGTGAAATGAGCAGTACGAGTGTCCGGTGTACTGTACCTCCGTCCAGCGGATGACTTTGCCGTTGGCTTTGAACTCTGAGCCGTGGAAGATCTTGACGCTGGTGATGGACTCCATAGACTTCCCATCGATCGGACTGATGACGCTGAACAACCAAACACACAAAACAACAGCGCTTAATTCAACAGAGCTTTTAGAGATATAATGTAAAGCAGAAGTAAAAGGAGGAGGTGGGGACTGACTGGGACTCCAGGCAAGTTTTCAAATCTGGGTGGGAGACGCAAATAAACAGATTCCCCTCAGCAGCTACTGTCGATGTGCCCCCGAGCAAGGCACTGACCTGCCAGCTCCTCGGTGGGCGATCATTGGCCAAAGATTGCGGCTGAGGCTGCCAACTTACAATTTCTTCTTTTTTTTTTTAACAGTAGAGCACACACTGATTAACTGATGTAAATGTAAAAATAGCCACAAGGCAAATTTTTATTTTTAACTTTTGTCTCTGGGCCGGATGTTTTAGTTAGTTATTAGAAAAGAAAACAATATTTAAAATAGAGAACTGCCAAGAAGCCAAAACATAAAAGCAGATCATGGATAAGGCCTATTGCAACCAGAAATCTCTTATTCTAAATGCAATCGCCATTTTTTACACACACACACACACACACACACACACACACACACACACACATAAAATAAGAGTATTTTATTTGTATCTTTTACTGTTTTGTTCCTATATTTGTTCTATATGCTGCTTTTTACGTGTTGGAGAGCTAAAGAGGATGTCTTTCTCTTGTGGACAATAAAGTCTTTCTCTTGTATTCTTTTAAAAACATAAATGAAGTGCAGGAGAATGAAAGTCAAGCAGTAAGTGTGCAGGCAGTTAATATATAATTATCAGGATCTGATGGCGGCAGGACAGCAGTCTGAGTTAACTTATCTGGAGAAATAAGGGTTAAAACAGCGTCTGTGCAGAGAATATTCTGCTAATGAAGTGATCCAGTATCTGGTGAAAGGCCTCAATTATATTTAATCGTGAAAAGTCACATTTTAAATTTGCAGATTTTATCAAAACTGCTGTAAAATTGATTGCGTTGGTCTGTATCTCAAGGCCACGTCAAACCACATCATTCCACCCTGCTGACATTTTCCTCCAGAGGGCTTCCCCCGAGCCGAGCATGTATAATGAGTTTTTATAGCAAAGTAGTAAATGCAGCGGGTGGGAAGCTATCAGTTCAATTGTCCGTGACATAAATGCATCTCTTCCTCCTCCTCCTCCTCCTCCTCGTCTGTTCACGAGGTCTCTCCTCTTCCTGTCTCACCCCTTGTTGAAGTTGTGGTCGTCCTCCGTCCATTGGATGTGGACGAGCTCCTGGTTCTCCTCCTGGTCGGCTTTACCACACGTGATGGTGAAGTCCTTCATGTCCCTCAGAGCTTGCCGTAGAGAGTCCATGGTCTCGGCCGTGATCTGGATCATCACACCGTCTGAGGGTGGGGAAAAAAAAAAGATCCATTATCAAACAAACAGTATATCAATCTGACAGAAAATGACTCAACAATTTTGAAAAACAATTAATCACTTAAGGGGAAACTCCACCGACTTTACACATAAAGATCAGTTTACTTATGATGATGCTTGAGACACTTTTACAGAAAAAACTGGAGGTGTGACGCTCGAGAGACGTGAACAAATGAAAACATTTTCTTGGTGGAATTACGGAAAGTGTAGCATTCAGCATTTTTGGAGCTTGAACCATACTAGGAACTAAAAGTCAGGGGCATCTCAGCCTCTGCTGCACATATTTTGAACATTTTCTCTTGTGAGACCCCAAACTTTATAAAAAGTACAACACTTAATCACTGGAGTTCACCTTTCAGTCATTCATGAAGAAAAAATGCCAAATATTCACAGGATTCAGCTTTTCAAATGTGAGGAATTTGCTGCTTTTCTCTGTTTTATATCGTTGTAAACTGAATATTTTTGAGCTTTTGGACTGCTAACTTGGGCTTCAGGAAAACTGTGATTTTTAACTATTTTAATGAGCAAAATAAATGATAATTAAATAATCGTCATTTGCAGCTGGCAGTGGGAAATGTGGATAAATATATTGTGATATAGTCAGTTTGGGTATTCCAGTGGATTAAACACCTGGCAAATCAAGTTACTTTAGCACAATGATGCAAAAATATAACATAAGAATTAAATATTGCCATGAAGCAGTCTTTCTCATTGGTTTGCAATATTTCCCACAACAGCCTGATACACCCAGAGATGTGAGAAATAGTTACAATGCTACAAACGTTACAGCAAAATCTTCATATCTCTAACTCCAACCCCGAGTTGCAGCGCTAATCATCAATCTGTGCCAACATGGCTGTTATTCTTCGTATGTATCGAGACCTTTCTGAGGTGGCTTTGTGCAAATAAATTCAAATGGTATTTCAGTATTTTTACAGCCAACATGTAGTTTTTTGCCACAGTTCTCACCTTCCACAATGCTGGTCTTGGCTAAGAAGCCAGACGAGGCCTTCAACGCACCACTGAACACAAAGAAGCAGGCTCCAGTAACTGTAGAAAATACAAAGAGACAAAAGGAAAAATAATAAAGTTCAACTTCACGAATCAACCACTGACCAAGGTCAAATTATTTCCTGGCAAACAGAGAGAGAGAGACATAATAACAGGATTTCCAGGCAAACAGCTCTCTCCAGACAACAAGCTGGACATAAAAGGCAGACAGAGTGAGAGATAAAGCGAAGACTTGAGTGTGATGAATCTGTTTCTGAGTCAGCACCTTTGCGAGGCTGGTGATGGATGCTGATGGCCTGCGTCTGGTAGTTCCCGTCGTCGTTTTGGACACACACCAGGTGGGAGTCGGCCCGGTCGTTGAAACACGCCCCCATCGCCAGCACGTGTTCGTTGGACTTGTTCATGGCCTTCATCAGCTGCAAGGACAAATAACACGCATGTCTAATTAAGCTGCCCTTTGGGGTGTGTGCTGAGGAAAATGGGCTTACCAGAGACTGCCTGGTTAAGCCTAATTGCAGTGGGCTTGTGGGTAAAGTCCTCGAGTTAAATGGGATGGCGCTGGGATGACAGATTGCAAAGAAAGACACGGACATGGGTGGATATCAATAGTTGAAAGATCCCACATATTAATTCCGCTAAATCCCCTGCCTCTGCGTCTCTTTGAAGCAGTCCTTTGCAAATCTGAAATAAAACTGAAAATCTGGAGGGCTTTAACCACTTGCTGCGCTAAAGGCTCGCCCGCAAGCTGTTGAGAAACGGTCCCCACTTCACATTACTGGGTTCCCATCTGTTACTGCATCAGCAGCCAAACAGCTACAACCAGCACCGCTCTCTCTCTCTCCGCCGTGGCTTTCTTTCTCGGCCAAATGGCGGCTTCGTGCATATCACTTCTTCTGGTCGGACATTCATTCACACCCTCGAGGCGGCAACAGCAGCAGCAGCGTTATAACAAGTCGGCAGCCCACGCCTAATGTTCAGCTGCAGGGACCCTGGAGAGTTTGTCACACATCACCTACACAGAATGAACATGTGTGTGTTGATGTTCAGGCAGCTTAATAGGAGCCTCCTCCACTGATGTCATTAGTCTGGTGGAGGGTTTCATTTTGTTAGAAAAATGTGCAACGTATGAGACACGGCTCTGCTTTCTCTCGATGTCTAGAATCTGTTTTTATGCTTAAATGTTTGAATCAGAAGGTTTTGTAGTTTTAACGTGCTTTGATGGCTTTCATGTTTGGTGTGGTTCAAACGAACTCTGGTTTTTTTTTTTTTTCAGATTTTTTATGCCAGTGTGAAAGCTGTCAATCAAACTTAACAACTGGACCGAGACCACGTGAAAGGTGGGTTTCACTCCGGTTAACTCACTTTGTGAAAGCAAAGCGGACCAACACCAGGATTTTTTTCTGACAGTATAGATGTGATTTTAAATTCAAAAGCTTAAGTATTATTAAATCCATCTTCTGAGCGTGAACTGTCAAGGAAGCGATCGATATGAGCAGCATCTATATGCAAGATCATTTGGTAACCGTGCATGAGCTTTGTACACAGAGTTTCGCACTTGTGTCTGACTTCATGTGCTTTAGTAGTTTCTCATTAATAAAGAGAGTGAAATGTATCCCCCTGTGATATTACGGTAAAAGAAGCCTCTTTCCTTTTTTTGTTGTTATTCATAACATGAGGTCGAGCAGCAGTCTCGAATAATAATGCTCACAATTTTTTTACTATTTAGACATTTTATGGACTGAACAATGAATCAAAAATACTCGCTGGCTGCAGCTAGCAGATGGCAATCCGGATAAAAGCCTCTATCACAGTATATGTGAATTTATATCATGATACAGTCAATTTTCTAGAAAATCTATTGAGAAAGTTTATAGATAAAATAACCAAATACCTGACAAATCAAGGTACTTCCATGCATTGATGCAAAATTATATAATTACTGTATATGCTGCATGATTTTTCCCCACGTGGGTCAATGCAGCACTCGTGATGCAGGATGCAGTCCCCGAAACTGTCCAATGAATGAGTTACTTGTCAGTCTGTATTAACTTACAGCATTTGGTTCATTTGGAAAAAGTCAGTGTGAACAAGACACGAACCACAACTACAAGGAAATTTTTAAAAAATGAATCAAACTAAAGGGGTGAGAGCGACCTTATTTTCAACCGGCATGTGGTGCAGGACACTCACCTCATTGTAACGATTGCTGGGGATCTTAATGCTCGTCTTCCTCACCTCCATGTCCACAACCAGACCTTTCACCACCGGTAGCGTGTACTGGTAGTTACGGAAGTCCTACGACAGGGACGGAAAAAAAGATAGATGAGGATAGGAAAACTGTTTTTTTAAATTGTATATCTGCAATTTAAGTAGACTCAAGGCACTTAGCTACATTTACCACTACATTTTTTCAACCGCAATATAGCAGAGCTCTTCAACCTTGAAAATAAATAATAACACGAGCACTTACTGCGAGCAGATTCATGATAGTGTGACCGGTCTCTCCGAAGAGGGGTTTTCTGAAGCGAACACTGAACAGCGGACACGGATAAACTGCAGAACAAAATGTTGAATAGATGAAGTACTGCCACTTGTTATTGTTCCCTGTGATTTGTAATGTCAAGGCTTCTTATTTTTTCATTCATCGAGTGTCTCGTTCAGTTGTCATTGAAATGTGTCAAGTACCTCAGCAATATAAAGCCAGTTTGGAAATAGTTTTAACATTTTGGGTTCAGCCTTGGCTATAAAACTACTTTTATTTTACAGTCTTTGTTGCTGTAATAATCCTCCTTGTTCAATTTATTAATTGATTTCATCAGTCTTGGTTCTGGTCTTTGGTTCTTTTTTTTTTGTTTGTTTTGTAGGTAAGGTGTTTCCAGGTTTTTATTAACTGCACAACTTGTGTTTTCTATCCTCTTCACTCATAAATGCAAATGAACTGAACAAGAGACCCCCCACACACACATCAAATACAGCGAACCGTGCCTGCAGTTAGGAGAAACACTCCTAATCCACAAGTAAAAATAAATAAATAAATAAAAAATAAGGCTGCTTTTTTTCTCCAGCAACCAAAGCTCCTTAGATGACTATTTTTAGCCTTATCTCAGCAAACAGCTGGAAATAAGATCTCGCCACAAACTCTCATTAGCAATATAAAAAAACAATCTCAGCCTCAATCTGGAGTTCGGTGAGGATCTGTATGCTGACAAGCTACCCGACCTTCTGCTTAAAAGGTAAGAGGTGAAAGTGTAGAGAACTACACTGTTTGTGTGGTGGATTAATTTCATGGCGATGCAAACATTTTGTGTTTAAGAGCCTCAACTGTATGTGGCTTTGTTAATGTATTCTATCCGTGCTCGCTGGAAGCAGGCAAGAGGCTTAGCGGAGCCAGGCGGCGCTCGGTGCTGGCGGGTCTGGCTGTGAGGGAAGGGGATTTGGTGGAGAGGAGGCTCCCGCCGATAAAACCCCTCACAAGACGTCCTGGTTCACGTGGGAAGAGAAACGTATGAGAGCAGGCTGCGATGATGTCTACAGGCTTCTTCTGACAACTGACATGCTGAGCTCTCTAGATCAATGTGGATAGTAATATTTTACCATAAGAAACCATCAAACCGTTAGAGGACACCCACGCTCTTTTAGAATTTAACTTTGTGAAGTTTGGTTCTAACACTTGGCAGAAACGTGTAGTCTTTGTTAATGGAAATACAAAAAACAAAATGCAGTAAATCTGATACAATTTGCTAATTAGACTCAAATCTGAGGCTCCATCTTGCTCGTCACATTATACCAGCCATACAAATATTTGCTCCATCTCCCGTTCACTTCCAGTTGAAGTGTTTATTTCCTGTTTTGGTCTCCAGTCGACTCTGACAAACTTGCAGGTCAAAGTGTTGTGTTTGTGTCAGCCAATAGAAACACTGATGCGCAAGTTATTAGTCTAGCATGTTTTATAATTATATATATAAATAATTGTGTTTAGTGCAATATTACACTTCCAGACTACACACTGCATCATCGCTCTCGCAGCCTTTTTTTAGTTTGTGACTGTAGATCAATATTTATTTATTACCCACATCAGAAATATGACATCACATCCTTTTTTGAGGCTGCGTGTGGGGAGATATTGTTGAGCGGTAGACTAATGTGACTGTACTGTCTTGGTATCGACCAAAACGTGTCTGACTCCGAGTATCGACAACTGACAAGTACAGAAAGCTGCCATCAAATGCTCAGATTTGTAGTTTCTGATTTCAACTTTACCATTTCTAATATTTAACATTTGAGAGGTTTGTCTTTTTTTATTAAATGAAAAAAAACATGTAAAACTAAAAAAGTGTAATTTTGGCATTGGTAAAGAGTCTCAAACGTTTCCCTGCCTCACACAGAGGTGAGGTGGAACTTAGAGATCGATCAGGAGACAACCAAACAAAAACGACCTACAATCCTGCTGAGCAACATGCAGGAAATAATGAATAAGACTGATGAATTCACTGGTCTGCACTCAACACATCTGAAAAAGTGCTCTGAAAAAAAATGGAAATCTACATTTCCATGACTACTGGGGGAAAAATGGATCTGCATATGAAGATCATGTGATATGACTGAAAGCTCCAGAACAGCTACCAAATGCACCTTGAGGTGAGATTATCTTGTCAACTGCTGTTTCCAAGGTCAAGAATGAACTCTGAAACTCAGGTTTTGTACTGTTTGATGGACCAATTCTTAAAATTTTTGAACTTCCACCCAAATTCATTTTCTTTATGAACAATGAAACTAAATGTGAACTTGAACTTTAAAATAACATTAAATTGCATCATCAAATTACACTTATTCCCCCTATCAATATTACTGAATGGTGTGAACCCCAGTAGTCCTGACTCACATCGGTACTCTGCGCCCAGCCGCAGCATGAGGCGGATGGGGAAGACCTTGGCCCAGGGCGTTTCCCACTTCTGTATCAGGATGCCAAAGAGGTAGGGCGGGTTGGGCAGCAGCAGGTCCTGCAGCGACTGGAAGGAGGGGCTGATGTAGAGGAAGCCGCCATGCTCTTTACTGCCCAGGAAGCTCTGCGTGAAGAATGAGTGACTCAGGTGGCTCAGAACGTTGCCTTTAGGAGATGAAGAAGAAGGGGAGGGGAGGAGAGAGGTTAGTGATATAGGAGACGTGAGGAGGAGGAGGGGTTGGTGAAATAGGAGAACAGGAGAGGGGAAGGCACAGCAGGGTAGTGGGGGAGAAGGTGGGGAGAAAAGAGGAGTAATATGATAGGAGTTCAGGGGGGAAGTATAAAAAGCAGCGAATGGCGTGAAGGAGATAAAAATGAAGAGGATGAAATGGAAGAAAAGGCCAAGGAGGAAAATGAGAAGCAAAGGAGGAAAAAAAAAGAGAGAAAGCAGAGTTCTCATCCTCTGAAAAGGGAGGAAGATATGAAAGGCAGAGGCTTTACAGTGTATTCCTGGGATAAACGTGTGGATAAGGAGCCTTGCTTAGTTGGTTTTAAGTTCTATAACCATGAATAAAAACGTATCCCGGCTGCTCGCCCTACAGCCTCATATTACCCACAGAGGGTTCATGTTACTAATTATCTGTGGGAGGGATCTCTGGCTTTAGATGCCACATAACGCAATAACCCTAATGGCATGACAAAGCTTGGTGGCCGGGACTTGCTAAAGCCAGCACTTCTTCGCGAGGCCTGACTGACGGTGAGTTAATCAGGAACGACACACACAATATGGCTCCTTTCCACCAGCCTGAAACTGCTCCAGCGTGAATATGAAAAAAGAAAACAGCCTGAGGGGGAGCATGCTGTCAAAGTCACCCGATATTAGCTGATTTTGCTCTGTGGCATACAGAGTTAAAAACGCAAGGCAAGTGGTGGTGAGGTGTCACGCCTGGAGGGAGGGGACCTGACAGCAGGGCGCTAATGTTCGGACCATTTTTCATGAAAAAGACTGAGACACAGTTCAGCAGCGGCAGACAGTAGCCTGGTTTTCAAATAGAGGACGACTGGGTGCACCTCTGTCGTCTCTACGGAACAAAAAAGTAGAGCTGGACCATTTTCCCCTTACATTATACTATATTACTTTAGGATTACCTCATTTTTAACTGTGCAGCACCTGACTTAGACAGGTAGACTCACCTGTGGACCTCGAGACAGGACTACTAATGAGCTGCTATCTCCCACAAGAGGGGCCCAGGGTGGAGGTGGACTAATTTCACAGAGTGCCTCCTGGTGGAGATGTTGGTTGTGTTCTTACCACTGAGGGCCTCCTGGTAGAGCTGCACAAAGTGGGTGAAGATGTCTTTAGGGATGGTCTTCTCGTCAGGTAGACACTGCAGCAGAACGACCACCTCTGCCTGGCCAACGGCGTGCATGCCCTTAGTCGTCACGTACCAACACTTCCTGTTTACATCTGTGGGTTGAACAAACAGAAAACTAGTCTGTCATATCACACATACAGGAGATCGTTACCAAGTTACGTCAGAGCCATAAACATTTCATAAGCTCCTTTCAAACACGCACATTGTAAATGTGATGGCAATTTTACATGTTTGTCTCACGTCTGAATAAACACTCAAGTCACTTTTATGTAAAAGTCATAACGGCATGCTTACAAGCTCAGACCTAGCAACATTTTTGTAACACTTCCAACACAACACAAGTCTGAATTGAATGCCGTCATCAGATTGACATAAAAGCGACACTGGCACAAAATTAAATATGCTCAGAGAGAAATTAAGTGCACGTCTTGATCCTCCTTTTTAAAGAGAACTTTATAAATGTATTGCTCAAGTATTGTCTTCTTTTCACAAAGAGCATAACATTATTTTAATAAACCACAAAACACTGTGAATGAACTCTATTAAGTTGAGAAAATTCTTCTCAATGCCGCAATGCCAAAAAAGCTTTAAAAAACCCCTCATACAACCACAATAATCATCAAACAAGCTGTCCCCTTTCTTATATTTTAAATTTTCATCCCTGCCAACTGCATGGATGAATATCCAGCAAAACACTTACAGCACGTGAGCTAACAAGAATTAATGTGAGTCCCAAATTAACGTCTTGCACATTGTATATAGCCAGCAGAATTCGGTAATAAATGATTGAATTTATCCAAATATTTATTAGGGGATTCACTGTGAGAAGTCAACTGAGCATCCCTCACACTCACAGTGGTCATCGAGGAAGTAAATTAAGGTTTCAACAGCAAAATACATTTTAAATTTCCATCGCTGACGCAGGCTTTGGGAGAACAGTAAACGCACTTCTTCCCTCATATCATTATCAGTGGCACTAGATGCCAAATATTGTGTGAGCATTGTGGCTCTGTCCATAAAAAGCTCCTGTCATGTGTCAATAAAGCAGTGAAACATCAACATAACGGACTCCTTTGTCTGAATGACAAAAAGCCTTTAATTTAAAAGATATGTGAAGCCAGAAATGCTACAAATTCCATGACTTATAAAAAACATCCACATGCATGACATACAAAAAAAAAAAGAAGAAAAATCTGAATTTTGGTAATGTTTGGGTATGGCTACTACTCAGTAGTTCACAAGAGAAAAGCTTAATTGGGCACAATCAAACATTTATACAGTCCAAATGTATTCTCCCTTTTCCTTAGATCATCATGAAATCAATAATTTACAAGTAAGTCCACACACTGATTTGTGCTCCTCCAAATGTTCTTTATGTAAATAATGTTTTGACCTGAATTTTTAATTCCAGCTCATGAATGCCCTAAATCGCTGCTTTGAATGGTAGAGAGCCACTGGCTGGGTAACTCACAGTTGACAAGCTTGACCATGGCGAGCAGGTTAGCATTGAGCACGAAGACCAGGGGGTCCGGGCCTCCCTCCTCCAGCTGCTGCATGAGGACGATCTCTGACGGCCTCTCCTCCACGGCATAGTCTGCAGCAGGTGGGGTTTGGGGTGGAGCAAAAGAAGGAGAGGAGGGTGGAGGGAGGAGTCAAGGTAAAGTTAGATAAACGGACAGGAGAGAACAGAGGATGAGAGAGGGGTGGAGATGTCGGAGTGAGGATCAAGGAGGTGAGGTGAGGATGATAAAGGAGTCACATGTGAGGTAAGAGAAGGAAATGATGATCAGACCAAGTTAACAGTTCTTTAAAACATCATCACTGCACTCCCATGAACAAATCCTCTCCTCCCCCCCTGTTGGCAATGAGTGGTCGAAACATGAGCCGTGATATAAAGCACATGAAAAAAAAACAAAAAACAACACACGTAACAAGCACAAACACAGCAGCTGACGGAGCAATGAGGAGGCAGCAGAATGGTGAGGATGAGGGCAAGCACCTGTGATGTGGCCTCCCGTACCTCCTTTGACTCCGGTGGAGATGAGGATGGGAGGGAGCCCGTCCTCCGGGATCAGGCTGAGGGAGCTGCCCACGGGGCTGCCCACCGGGGCAACAGGGGTATGGGTTGCCTGGGGGTAGAGGTGTAGGGTTAGATGTAGGTTATAACACACCGTGATATGTAATAATAGTTTTTAAAAAAAGTATATCTGGTGCTGTAGCTCATATGGAATAGGTGGCATCCGAACAGCGTTCTTCAAAATAATGTACATATAAATAAAACAGGAGAAACACAGAATAATTATTAACTAGCTACTTTTGACTGAGATATTGAGATATTTTTCTCAAGTTGGAGACCAAACAGAGCTAAAGGGAGGGTAAATATTGGATTTACCTTTATTAGGTAGGCAGAAACACGACTAACTGACCACTAATGTAAATAGCCAAAACGTTCACCACAACAACTTTAAAAAGGTGACAATTTGCCAATGTGGTCTTTACATGTGGCCAAAACCAATTAAGTTGACATTTTTTCAAGTTGGGACACAAATTAGAAAAAGAATGGTCAAGATTAAGACAGCAGAGATATCCTGGCTTTTAGTTCCTAGTACAAGTGAGACTCACTCACAAACACGGGATACAAACTGACAGCAGCTTTTGTTAGACTCTCCCTGCCTGGTGAGAAACTTTCAAACTCCACCCAACCAGTTTGTAACAGAAGCTTTTTGTTATAAATATGCCGTGTCCAAGACCAAAATTAGATGACTTAAGTGGTGTCACTTGAGTTATTTTCTCATATTTGATAAAGCTCCTCCAGAGCCACAGAAGAGGCTGTAGTCCCTGTGACCAGTAAATTGATTTTGACATGTAAAATTGATGGAGTGCCATTTTAATAGTCCTACAGGCCTGATATGTTCTCTCACTCCTGCCTTTGAGTCACTTTTATTTGATACATTATAAAGGTGCCAAACCATGAAAAACAGTTAGAAAAGCACAGCAGGAGCCCCTGTATATCAATGGTTCACCACTTTGCCACTGCTACTGGTGAACTACAGCAGTCACCTCACCATGAGCGAAACCTTTGCCAGTTAATTCAAATCCATGCATTACTGAGTTCATGCCAGTATGACTTTCATGCTGTCATGTGAAAGTCTGATTTTATACTCAAGTTCTGTCTGCATAGCATCACCAGGTCATCTGAGATGAAGCCAGGCCATGAATCATCCTGACGCATGGCATTCAAGTCCAATGAGTGTACAGCACGACCACAGAAACAGCCAGATTCAACTTGCTGTGCTGTTATTTGCTGTGAGGCAAACTTCAATGTATTTTCCTTTAAGCATTTCAGTCTAATGGGATTTCTAATTCTGATTAAGCCAACAAGGAATGTTTCCTTTGAACTCCTCAAACTGTTCACAGCCTGTTTATTGCAGTCCGTGACCCAGCCAGTAAACCACCAAGAATCCCACAGTAAGAGTTCTTTGTGGCTTCCTACAGCTAACCGCAGAGTAGCTAATATGACCATACAAGCTAAGCTAATAGCATTAGCTGTGGGTGAATGTTTTTCGTGCCAAGGCTACCTCTGAGGACTCGGAAGTGGAGGATTTGTTTGAATACGTGGAGATGGCCAGTGACTGAGATGGGGCTGGGCTGGAGGTCGGAGGTTTGGGGGACTCTGCTGTGTCTCCGTTAGGCAGCACCCCATCAGCAAACCACACCCTCCTCTGCTCCCGTGACAGGGACCCTAAAAGAAATGAAATACCCACACATAAATTACATTTTACTTTAAATGTCTTGGTTGAACATACAGAGACAGGCACACTGAAACACCACAAGGTTACATAAATGAAAACTGTATGCAAGCAAACCCATACCAGCATAAAAAAAAACTACTACTTTAAAAATAGTCAGGACATAATGTCACAGTAAAAGGTGAAAAATAAAGCCAAAGATAAGAGCATTTTTATTCTTGGTAAAGGTTGTACCCTCGTTGCCAGGCTGTTTCAGGACTCCCACGGGCACCATGACAGTAGGAGGAGGGGAGCTGAGCACGCCAGAGGCCTGGGCCTGCTGCAGAGGGGGGATGGTGGAGCAGTACTCCGCTGGGTTGTTGGGGTTCGGGCTGTGGTTGCTTGCAGTGGCCGGCGTCTCCCATGATTGAGCTGACAGAGACAGAAAACGAAAAAAATGTGTCTAAAGTCTAAAAACTATATAGATCGGAGAAAATGTCTTTCAAGCAATGCATCAAATCCTACAGGGTGGCTGGCTGTGCTTTTAAAAAAAAAAAAAAAAAAAAAAAAGGAAAAGAATCTCAAAAATGCCAATTCTATTAACATTGGTAGTAAAGGTACCACTGTACTAATACAGATATAAATACTTTTTCACAGGTCTATTGCTTTTTAAAGCCAATATTGGCCAATATCAATAGTATTTCCCTACACCGTTATATCCTTTAAGATTAATAGACTTTTTTCACAGCAGACATTTTGAGTTGTCGCAGTATAACAAGAACAGGTGTAACTAATTTCGTTAATGAGGGCACTGTTAAATTTAGGCTCACTTAAATGAAATGCAGTCGTAAATAATGTTGTTAATTACACCTGTGCTTTTCTTGCAATGACATGCCAAAATGTCTGCTGTGAAAAAGGCCTATTTATACAGCAGCCCATTGTCCCATTACCATACTACATATATTGTTTTTAACTAAGGGAAAAAAGATATAAAAGTATTTCTTCGTGAATATTATTTTAACACTTTACTTTCTCTTCATCAAATGTTCAATGATAAAAGTCTTTAAATGGAGCAGCATCCTCAGTTGTATTTATATATACACAAAGCCTACATATAAATGCAACATATAAGTTGGAAAGGACTAACTGTCTCTCTGCAATGATGCTCACCACTCGTCAGAGCAGAATGACAGGTGACACAGACGCGAGCCTCCTTCCTGTCCATGTACATGAGCCTGCACTTCAGGCTGCAGCACGTTGCACAGAACACCTTAAAAAACATACAGACGCAAAGAGAAAGATATAATTTGTACCATATTCCTACAAAAGGGATGTGGAAGAAAAACATTTATCCAAATGATTTTACGCGCTTCAACGAGCTTCAGCTGTGTACAGGGCACTTTACTTTCAATGGATTAGCACCTCCTTACACATCATTATCCAGTAACATGTATTTAGTAGAATATTAGACATTAGAGGGTGGAGGATCCTTTTAATTTCATCATCATAAACTGATTTGTGGATCTACCAGTCTGGTGGTGGATGCACTGAGGATCCCGCTGCGTCTATTGTTTGCGGCCCCAGTGCTGTAGTCAGTATTACTGCAGTGCCAGCTCCTCCCCGCTCGAGTGGCAGAGAGTGTGTTTGTTGACCACCATGGGAAATTAAGTAGCAGCCCGGCGATTTTCCAATGCAGTGTCAGCGACCACATCTTCACTTTAAAGCACTGTGCGGACGCCCCGCTGCACGTGTGGGTGGCCAGAGTGCTAGGGAGCTACCTGCACGCCCACTGAGTTTATCTGCGAAGAAAGGCCTGAAAAGGAACTCATCTATCAAAGCACTTCATTTAATTTATCTCCTCATTCCACAGAATCCAGCAAAGCTCCTTTACGTTACTGATGGAATATTACTCTGTTATGGATTTTAAAAGTTGCAATGCATTTCTCATGTTATTTTTCTCCTTGTACGCAGGATTTTTGTCTTTCGTTAAGCACTTATTTATCCTGTTTTGTTTGCAGTGGTGTTATTAGTACACTTTAATTCACTATGTCCTGGAAGATACCTGCTTGACTTTTAAACATTACAGGTTTTATGATTACAGATAAGAGTCTATAATAGATGAAATGATTAGTCGATCAAGAGAAAATGAAACAGCAACTCTTTTTTCAAGCAAAGATGCCAAAAATTCTCTAATTCTAGCTTCTCAATTGTGAGAATTTGCTGCTTTTCTTTGTCTTATGTCGTAGTAAACTGAATATCTTTGGGTTTTTAAATATTGGTCGGACAAAAGTGATTTGAAGACTTTCCTTGGGTTTTAAGAAATTGTGTTTGTGAAAATTATGACTTTTCACTATTTTCTGGCATTATACTGACCAAACAATTCATGAAATAATATGAAGATTAATAGATAATGAAAGTAACCATTAGTTGCAGCCCTAGTGTCCATGTCAACTTGTTCTTGACAAAGATCCTACAAGGCAACTCACTCGTTGTAAGAAACCCAGGATGAAGGCATCAGCTAAATCCCTAAAATACAAACGTAACGGTTAAATGTAAATGAAATAAACCTCCACTCTCTGTCATACACATAATACTGCTAGGGGGCACTACTATGTGATGTTCAGTGCATTCCAGGAATTATTTTCTGCTGAAAGGCCAACATCATTTGGCAATTCCCAGAATGCCCTTTCACAAACCCCCCAGGAGAGGTGTGAACATTTCGGAGAAGAAGCAGGTGGAGAAAGCAATACAGATAACAGCATAGTAATAGCAAGCAAGCTTTTTGGCAAGAGTTTTTCAATGTCATGCTCCTTACTCTAAATAAAATATGTATCATGGATGCACTGCACTCTGGTCTGTTAGTCAATACTGTATCCCTTCCTTTTCTGATTGATTCCTCCCTGGATGATTTCTTAAAACTGGTGCAAACTGGAGTCTCTTTAATTCTGAGGGGCTAACCCCAAAACTTGACCTTTTCTGGTGATGTTTTAGATCATTAGTAGCTGCATGTGACAGCACATTGTCTAATTATTAATTATAAATACACCACCAATAAATAACCAAACAACAGAATTGGCCCAGAAATGCCAGGTAGATATAATCATTGTTTTTAAGTTTGTTAGTGTTTTTAGTTTTATTTTTACTTAAAAGCAGCTCTAGCACTCCACTGACCTTGCCACAGGCCCTGCAGTGGTGCCTCCTCTTGGTGAAGGTGAACTTGACATCACATTTCATACAGACAGGAGCCTGGGAGTCGGGCACCCACACAGGGGCAACCTCTCCTAGGGAGCTGGCAGGTTTCCTGCACAGAGTGCCCTGTTGGCCTGCCTGGAGGTCGTTGTCTGGACTCTCCGAGGGCATCAGGGGAGGAGAGTGGACAACACCCTCTCCGTTCACCCCGACTGTGCTCTGATCAGTGCCACTGAGCGTAGTTTCAGAGGGCGTGCCTCTCCAACACTGATTCTCCAGGTTTTTGTTCTTGCTGACGGCAGGCGGGCCAAGCTGATTTTGGACCTGGCCCGACAGCAGCTGTGGGATCTGGAGCTTGAGGCTGACCGGCTGCTTTGGTCGTGCCCCCCCGTAGGGAACACTGACCGGCTGAAGCCGATTGTTGTTGAGTTTTGGTTGCATGCTACCTGACCCCACTGCTCCTCCATCGCTGCCCTCTTGCTTGCTCTCCTCCATTTCTTTCTCCTCTGTGATAGAGTCCTCTTTGGAGGGGACAGGAGAGGGAGAAAAGCCCTCCTGCTCCTCCGTCTCTTCTGTCTCCTTAAGCTTGGAATGGCTACTGCTCTCCTGCTCCAGACCATTGGGAAGGCTTGTTATTCTGAGGAGCTGGTCTAGCTGTCCTTCTGGACCACATCTCCTCTCCTCCTCCACTCCGACCCTGTCAGAAGGAGATACACCATTCTCCTCCACCACACAACCAGCCTGAAGGTCTCTCCCCATATTCAGACTTTCTACCTGCTCCTCCTTTAAGTTTGCAGTTTGTTTTTCTTGACCATTGTCCTGTAAAACAGCTGTAACAGCCTCCTCTTTGATTTCTTCCCCGTTTTGTGTTGTTGGTTCCACATTTGGATGAATTTTAGGAGACAGGGTTTCTTCCTGTCCTAATCCAACCTCAAAGGTAAAGTGAGTGTGACTGACAGTGGAGCCTCCTCCTCCTGCTGAGGCGGCCTTCACCTCCTGGTCAGAAGCACCAGGCTGGTTGTCTTGAGGAGAATGTATCTCCTTGCTGAGCCCATCCACTTGTGGGCTTGCTGGGCTGGCAGGGCAGCCGTTCTCCACAGCACTACAGGCCGTCACGGGGGGCGGCGAGAGGTCGTCTGTGCCCACCAGTTTGCCAATGTTGGGCTGGGGGAGGGGTGGGCTGTGGACGTCTGCCGGCCTCTCCTCTACCCAGGATGGAGGTTCGGGACCGGGAAGCCTTTTAGGGTCGGCCCCCGGGGAGGCGCTGGAGGAGGAGTCGGGGAGGGTCTTGAAGGGCAGCGGACTCTCCCGGGGGCTGAGGTCTGCGTGGGCCAGGGCGGGGTTCAGAGAAAGCAGGTGGGCTGGCGGGGCCAGGATCTGGGTCCACTTGGCATCTGAGAGAATGGGATTGTCTGTCTCATCTGGCAGAGAAAGAAGAGATGAAAACAGACGATTAATATGGAGCTCACGTTGCCTTATTTGTCATAAAACCTTTATGTTTGTGTCTTTATTTTGGATAGCTTGCAGGTTTCTTGTCACTTTGAAGACATGAAACAGAAAATAAGAAGAAGTGGCTACCAACAAAGCGATCATGAACCTACAACAGCAAGACAGGAAGCCTCAAATGAACTGCCAGTGAGAACTAATACAAAGATACACACTCCCAGGTGATTGAAAGAGCTAAAAATGGCAGGAACAAACCAGGGGACAAATTGAGAAATGAGGTTGGCATGGAGTGGGAAATTAGTGTGTGGATGGACTGGGAAATTCTGAGAAAGTGGGCCAAATGGCTCCGTCACCCCAGGGAGCCATCAGTCAAGCTGACACATGAATGCTGTGTAATACGGCCAGAAATTCTTATAATATTTACTCTTAACGACTTTCTCACACGGCCGTGTCAGCTACTGTATAGTGCTCTCCTCCTCCCTCCACTGGAATTCATGCTAAGCTGTTTTAGCATGTGCTGTACCAGGTTCAAGCACACACACATTCACTCACACAGAGTTAATCTGCCAAGCTGGATCTCTGGCAGAGGACACACAGATAATCACTCACAGCCAAAATACACACTGAGCTCACAGTGCCATCTAAATATGCTGTGTGTGCAGAGGAGTGGCATTTTTCTGGGGTCATCTTCCGTAAATCCAGAAAATGTGCAGTCTTTCGTCTATAATAAGCAGACTGTTTGTACTGGAGAGCTGGGAGTCTGCAGATATACACAGTTCCGTAATGCAGTGTTTACTTTACAATCACCATAAATAAACTCAGTGGAAAAAAAGGCCCTAACACAATTTCTTTACTTATTGTGAGCATTAAGTGTGGAGGAAAAAAAACAAAACAAAAAAAAAGACAGCCCTCTTGTCTTGCACCAATAACACAGTTTCACACAAGCCCGAGGGAAATGGCTAATCCAATTAGTCCTATTCCCTCTCTGCACACCCTCAATCACCACCTGTAAATGTTACTCAAACTCGTTGGACGGTGGCTGATTATCTGACAACTTGATGATTTACTCATGGGTTACATAACGGCATCCTAACCACAGCTCCTCTGAAACTTTTAAATCCCACAGCTGCACCTTGTCCCATCGTCTTTTCGCAAGCACAATGACTCATTCTTTGTCCGTGGTCTCGTCTCTAACACGGTAGCTCACCTTCGTTCTGCTCAAACTCGTCCAGCACCTTGTCCAGGTTGAAGGCCTCGGCCTGGAAGTAATTCTCCATGGGTCAGGAAGCTCCACCCTGCAGACGGCCGCGTGAATCTAGAAGCAGGAAGAGCGTGTCCTTAATACCAAATCCGTTCACATTTCCATACTGAATGCAGATCTCCCCCACGGCCTGAATCATACCTCCTTCTTCATATCTTTGTCCTCTACTCACTTTAATATGATTTGTTTAAGTAGAAATATTCCCTCTAACTCTCTCTCGCTCTTACTTCTCACTTCCCTCCCATGCAGACCTCTCTTTTGTCATCACTCTGGGGTCACAGAGATAATGAAAGGGAAGAGCGGTTTTGGGTAAGTGTGGGTCAAAAAGTCTTTTTTGATTAGGAAGGTTATGGAGTGAATTATATGACCTGGAATAAGGTGACATCCAGGATACGAACTATCAACTTCTCTGCATACTAAAGGAAAGGTGTTTCTGTGCACAGGACCATCCTTTACAAAAAGAGAATCTATCATCCAAAAATGTGTTGCAGCAATATTTAAAAGATGACATTAGGGCTGCAACTAACAATTTCTTTCACTATCGATTAATCCACTGATTATCTTCCCAATTAACCATTTAATCGCTTGGTCTATTAATTGTAAGAAAATAATGAAAAGTGCTCATTACAGTTTCCTCAAGTCCAAGGTGACATCTTTAACTCACTTGTGTCGTCTGACCAAGAGTCCAAAACCCCAAAATATTCAACTTACAACGTTTTAAAACCAGCAAATGTACACATTTAAGAAATTAAGCTGCAAGTGTTGCTTTCAAAAAGGACTTTAACAGTAAATTGATTATCAAAATAGTTGCCGATAAATTTTCAATCGGTTCATCGTTTTGGCTATAGATGACACACCCACCCAAAGACAGTGCATGATTAAATAGTTTACTTTTCCAAGTTTCTCATGGCAGGTTGTCATTTAATTTGGGGGACAGTAAATGATAAAGGAGAAAGTACATCATTTTGTAGACATTAAGATTCAGACTACACTGTCCTGTATCTCTGACTGTTTCTTAGTAATGGCTGCTTGTAGTGTTGGAGATCTAAAAACCAAATGCTTTTCTCCCCAGTGAGTCCTCACCTGCACAGAGGTCCTCCTCAGCAGTCCCAGGCGGCGGTGTTTTTTCTTAGCGGGTTTCCCTCTCAGTTCTCACTTCACCCAGTCTGGCAAGCGCCCAGCGCCCACACCTTAGACACGGAGAGAAACACCACTCAGGTAAAGAGCTGCTTCTCAACATGCGCGGCAAAGCATGCTGCTAGTTACACTACGAAACGACACAAGGAGTATGGTTAAAGCAAAAACAGTCAACTGCCTACATGCTTACAGTATTATGAACTTCAGATTATAGAAGAGTAAAGCCAGCTAAATGCTTGCTTTGTGCATAATATTTTACTTTTTGTGGTGGAAGAGGGTACATATTCATTCAGCTTTTATTGAGCAAACAGAGGGTCTCAGTTACGAAAGATTTTTTTGAAATAAAAATACTGCCTTTAAAGCACAAGCCAAGGTCAAACCGCACAATGAATGTAGAAATGAAACACAGCTTTGTATATTTGGTATTTTCAAGTTACACTGAAATGACAAGTCAAATAATTGATCAGTCAGTCACCAGAAAAATAATCAGAAACTACATTAATCGATTAATTGTTTCAGGCAAAAATGCTAAACGTTTACTGATTACTGATCC
Organism: Macquaria ambigua; assembly: GCA_008360985.2. NCBI lineage: Eukaryota > Metazoa > Chordata > Actinopteri > Centrarchiformes > Percichthyidae > Macquaria > Macquaria ambigua. The sequence continues at coordinate 73,051 of VMKM01000075.1, forward strand.
AGCTTCTCAAATGGGAGGATTTGATGCTTTGTCTTTGTCATATATGACAGGAAACTGAATATCTTTGGGGTTTGGACTGTTGGTGGGATAAAACAAGCTATTTAAAGATTTCACCTTGAGCACTGGGAAATGATGATGGCCATTTTTCACAATTTTCTGATATCCAATTCTGATACCCAAAATGTTCATCAGTTATGAAAATACTCGTCAGTTGAAGCCCTATTTTCAAGCATATGACACACATTTAAGTTGAAATGAAGAAAAGAATCACATCACATCTCCACCCATCACGCTGATGATGAATCAGAACAAAATCTTAGCCAAGTGTGGGACACTCTAGTTCATGAACAGCACCTTCAATTGGTAATACAGTAAAACATCTAGCTTATCGTGTGTTGCACATTATCATACACAGTGAGCCATTACCCAGACACGCTCGACAAGGCAATCAGAGTCATGAATGGAAAACAGCTGAAGCCTGAATCACTGCACAGTAAACCTGCCCAGTCTGTCCTTGCTGATGAGGAGACCTTGGAGTGAGGATGTGATGGTGTGGAGCGTGAGGAGGTGTGTGTGTGCAGGGCTGCAAATGAGTAACAGTCAGGCTGAACTTCAGGGTCATTCTCATAAGGACAAGAGCGAGCAAGGGATTACACCAGAGACCAGATATTCCGCAGAGCGAAGGCCTCGGAGAAAGGAGCAGAGTCAACAAATTTTCCGCTTAGTTTAAGGTGCAAGCATGGGCACGATGTCAGCACAAACCAGTGAAGGCACAGGACAGGAGGCTGCACATGTAGTGTGTGTACCGTGGGTCAAAGCATTTCTGCCACACCAGGAACGAGGCTGAAGCAGAACACTGCTATCAGAGGCAAAAATACAAAAAACAAATTGCGCTGACTTCTTTAAATTAAGAAAATCTACAAAGGTAATAATCCACCGGTGAAGGAAACAAAGCAACAGTGCTTTAATTAGAGCACGTTACAACCCTTTAGGCAAGCACAGTCCAGATGGAGTATGATGACTCAGTTTAGGCACAACACACGCTAAGTGACGTCGACGCTCAATCAATACAAGAATGAACTCTACTTGCAAAAATAAATAGAAACAACGTATTTCACATGATCACTTTTTTTAATCTACTCTGTAACTGTGATTTAACCTACTACCAATTAATGAAACCTTTGAATGCATATTGGAAACTCCAACACAAGAGTCACATTCTTACTTCAGATTAGTACACTTTTCAGTCACTCAACTTTTAGCTGCAATTCCATTCAGATTTTTGAAAGTAAGATGTTAATAAAAATAAAAATTATTCAAAAGAATATTTCTGATTTGAGGCAAATGCATCTAGTCAGGTAACCCAAATGATTTTGTATCTGTGGGAAATACTGCATTTAACATTCATACGTAGCTCAACTCAATAACACTTTGATTAATGCATGCTGGGTATCATATGAACTTTAGCAATACTGGTGGTCCTATATAGTACATATACCAAATTATATCTTTTTGATACCTCAAGAAAAAGAAAAGAAAATACAAATCATTGTTTTATGTTAATTGTGCCTGAATGAACTAGTCTAAAATTATCACTATAAGAACAAAAAAAAGTACTTTATTACTTTAGGTAGAGAGATGACAGAAAACAAAGAGAGATGCAGGTCCAGAGCCAGACTCAAACTGGGGACGTTGCAGTTCATGGCCGACGTTAACGCCCAGGCCACCACACATTCATCAGGAACTATCTGATCCAAAGAAACAAGATAACAAATCTGACCAGACAGTTTTCACTCCTCTGTGTACTGTAACTGTGTGTGACATATTTCGTTCAGTCCATAAAAAATATTGAGGTTCTATACCTAGTTCTACTCATCTACGCTTTTTAGGAGAACCATAGAAATAAACTGACCCACTCCAAGATGGAGACTAATGTTGATGTGATGACACATGAGCAGTTGTATCCAGTGTGAGGCAAGTCCCACTGAAACAGCCTCAGCAGGACAAAGCATGAAAACGCACAGATGTATTTTAAAATCGACAGGCAAAAAGCTAAAACTAAAAAGTGCAAGATGATCCAGTTTGGGTAGAGTAAATTACCTTCACGTCACGTGAACCGACCACCGAATGGGAGCAACATCTACACACCAAAGTTTAACCTCGTCCAACCTCTGTACCTTCTTACTTCAGCAGAGAGGTTTTCCTCTGTACTGACTTCTTAAATAGTCTCGCACCATAAGAGCCTGAAAAGCTCCACACCAAAAACACACACACACGTATGAACAAACACACACACACACACACACACACACACACACACACACACACACACACACACACACACACACACACACACACACACACACACACACACACACACACACCATGAGGACAGGAGCCCGTCCATGATTAAGATTTAATTACTCTGCAGAGGCATTGAATAATGCATCTTTAGTCAAAGTGCGTGAAGGAGTTGTATTTTTAGACATGTAAACTTGGGAAGATGCTTTAAAGGAGACATATGTGCATGAGAGTGTCAGTCAGAGAGCCTGTAAGACTAAAGGAAAATGGTCCTGCAGCTACAGGATCTTAAGAAAATGTGTACGAACATGTTCCTCAACTAATGACTGATCAAAAACTACCAAAGACTCAAGCAAATACATGTGGGCGCACCCAGAAGTAAAACAAGAATATCGAGATTGTGCATGACAGTGGAGCTCACCTGACGGTTATACTAAGTGATCTATGAACTATTTTACAGACCAAACTAATGACAAATTAATCACAATTTAACAAAGCCCAAAATATTGTATTAAAATTGCTTCTAAATCTGACAAACAGCCCAAAAACAAGTATTCAAATTTTTTATAAAATGAAACAAGCAGTTTGTGAAGCTATAATCAGTAACGGTTTAATATGTTTAGCCACGCTAAAGTGGCATGGCTCTAGGGACGGTAATGCCGGTCGGTCCACCACTTTGGTCCAGACTGAAATAACTCAACAATAATTAGATGGATTGCCATGAAATTTGGTACAAACATTCATGGTGTTGAGAGGATGAATCCTAATGACTTTGTTGATCCCCATGAGGTTGACGTTTGTGGTTCAGGGTGAATATCTCAACAAAAAGCATGTATAAAAAAGGGCAAAACATAAGTAAGGGTATTTTGTAAATTGGTGTAAAAGTATAACGCATAACGTTGAAACACGACTGAAAACAAGACCAGGGTCTCTATTCTATTTTTAAAATCAAGCGAACTGCAGTTGATCCCCATTCACTAAAGCCATGCTCCAGCCTCCAGTGTAAGTAAGCCAGACATGCTAATAATGAAATGGCCTAACAGACTACTAACACGATAAACCATGCCTGACCGGACATCATGACATGGCAGCTAAATTAAATAAGACAAGGGCATACACAGTGAGTAAGCTCGGACAAACTGGAATGCTAAAACAGTTCATTAAGTCCTCGCTGTCAGAACGAGACTCTGTTTCCTGTTGTTGTTTCCTGTGAGAGGGCTGCATTCACTTCGTTGCCAATCAGGTGGAATTCCCTTACAATCATTAGTGAAGTTTGGTTGTGTGATATATTTAGAAATTTACTAAAAATTTTAGATCCGGTTTAGTTGTATAATACTTCCCTATTTTAGGATGTTTTCCGTCAAGAATCCCTTTTCTGGTTTCTTGTTTCCTTTGATTTCTAAATCATTATTGCCTGAGGTCCACTTCCTGCATGAGGATGGGGTTTTCAATTACACACACATACACGTGTTCTTCCACATTTTGGCAATAGGCCCTTTTCACACCATACATTTTAATATGTCATATTATATCCTTAATAACAGCATAACAGCATTTAAGGGCACCACTTCCAGGTTTCTAGTAGTGGAACATGCTGTCTCACTGGCATAAATATCCAATCATTATTGTCATCAATTCCACCTGTGCTTTTCTTGCTGTGACAGGTCAAAAAAATAACAACAAAAAAAGCTGGGCCAATTTGCACAAAGCCATTCAAGAGTAAATGTTTGTTCTTAAATACGGCTAAATTCAGAGAGTGACGTGAGATTTCTTCTTCTTCAAATTAAGAATAAATTCCCTGCATAAATGTTCCTAAGTGTTCAGACTTGGCCTCAGCTCCTAAAGTATTTAAGAGAGCACAAGAGGAATCATAACCCGGTTAAGAGTCACAAGTTGATGGCACACAAACTTACCGGAAAAGAAAAGATGTTTTGGAAATATATGGTGATATAAACTGCAACACGAACAAGGTGAAGTCATCAAGTTCCTTGACAGTGTGAATACAATCAAATGTACAGTAATTCTTCCTAATTTATATATAAACCACACCTATAAAAAGTGCACTAATTATCATAATGGCAAATAAAACTTATTCTAAATTTATAATACACTGTCAGTGTCTCTCAAAGCTTAGGGCATGACATTTATCCTTTCATTTGAGATCTACGCCATTTATTCGATATAAACACATACATTTGTGCAACAAAATAATCTCAACTCAATATCCCACTTACTAGCTTTATCTTGAATTTCAATTGTATTTCATAGTCTTAACCAGCGAATGGAAACTGGATCAGGTGTTATGACATGATGAAGACCATGTGATGTGGTTGAAAGCTAAGAAAAAGCTATGTTGTTTTGTCACACACACACACACACACACACACACACACACACACACAGATCCCAAGGTCAGGAATGAACTTTCATGCTCACAACACTACTTCATTTTATGTAAATAATATCTCAGCTAACATTTCTGATATACCCGTAATTAGTATCATGGGCAAATACATCTTATCATAAGCTTATGTCTTGCATGATTTAATATACTGAAGCACGTGTTACAATGAGTGATGAGGAGGAGGCTTTCAAAGGGATTAATCATGACAAGCTGTGCATTAAACCATGATGAATGGTGTGATGCAGCCCTGACGCGTAACCTTTGGAGGCCTACTATTGGCTGGTTTAGTGCATCAGGGAGGGTGTTTGGGTAGACGTCGCTGTACTCTTTATTTTACAACATTTGGGTGTCCTTCAGTCAGCACTTGAGAATGATGCTTAGACTTTACTAAAAGGTTTTAGTGTCTTTATTGAACGCACCTACATCCTTTTTGCTAAGAATTTTCTCACTTGTGAGTCAAAGCCCCAAACTTCACCCGAGTGGGATGTGAAGGAGGAGGTAGCAGTAGGTCATTTTTCTTAGTGTGTTGTAGTACACATCTGCTATCATCATCAGCTAGAGAGCTTTGACAATGGTACATTTAAATAGAGCTGAAATGATTTGTTGAAACATAATCACCAGATATTTTGAGCAAAAATGCCAAATATTTGCTGGTTCAAGCTTCTCAAAATGTCTGGATTTGTTGCTTTTCTTTGTCATATATGATAGTAAACGGAGTATATTTTAGTTTTGGAATACAGCTGTAACAATTACAGAAAATGAATCGGCTACTATTTTGATAATTGACTAATCATTTCATTTCTTTTTTCAAGCAAAAGGGGGCCAAATATTCTATGGTTTCAACTTCTCCGAGGTGAGGATTTGTTGCTTTTCTTTGTCATATGTGACAGTAAATAAAAAATCTTTAGCTTCTGGACTATTGGTCAGACAAAGCAAGCAAAGACATCACCGTGGGCTCAGAGAAATGCTTTCACAATTTTTTAAACATGTTATAAACTAAATGATTAATAAATTAATTGAGAAAATAATCTGCAGATTCATCGATAATTAAAAGAATTGTTGGGTGGAGCCCTATTTTTGGATTGTTTGTCAAATAAAACAAGCAACTTGAATATATCCCGCTGGGCTCAGGGAAATTATAATGGAAATGTTTCACTACTTTCTGACATCTTATAGATAAAAAAGAAACGAAATCGATAAGAAAAAGAATTATTATTTGGAACCTTATATTTGAAACTGCTGCATGGCTCACTGGGGGTTTTGGATTAGGGGAAACCCTCTTCATCTTAAGTTCTCTTTATGAAAGTGATTATGACTGTGCAACTTGTAAAACAGAAGTTTCTGAACTGTTCCCCTTTTTTTCCTGGTGCTACAAACTTCCCAGGACTGCAAGCTCACACACATCCTGATAAACAGCGTTTTTAGATCCATACCCGACACCGCCGCCGTGCTCCAGACGGCGTCTACTTCAGGGTGAACACAGGAAACCTCAAATGATCACTTCCTCTCTTTAAGAATGGACTGACATCACTTTCTAACAACATGATCGCATGACTGAGTGACACATTATTGTGTAATGTTTAACGCCCTGACTGGAGTACACTGGGAGTTGTCCTACCTCCTCCAGTAAGTTTTTTTTTTAAATTGTAATTCCCAAGAACTGATAGAGATTTAAGAAATAAAAGCAACACATATAAAAGAAAAACATGCCACAGGTTTGCTCCAAAAGGTCACACCCCCTCAAAATAGAAAAAACAAATAGATAATTTCTTTGACAAGAGAAGTTGAAAAGGTAAATCTGTTGAGATTTGAAGAAAGAAAGGTAAAGAAGAGAGTAGCTGTCCTCCTGTTAACAAAGCGCTGCTCTGCTTCACAGCAAGTGTCAAAAGCTATTATGATCTTCTTTTCTCCCTTATGTTTTGATCTACATTTAACCACCACAAGACAGGAAAAAACCTGCAAAAGGAGACAGGCTGCTGGGCTGCCATCAGGGAGAGACTAATACTTTCTGAAAGCATACAGTAACCTACATCTGGGGAAGTCTCTGCACGCATGAGAGCTCGTCTTTGCATGGGAGCCTGTTGGATCAGTCTACTCAATCAACCACCTGAAGATGTAGTGAGATATCGTATTCGTCTGCTACAGGTAAAAACCCTGATCAAATGTCCTGTATATGTTTCATATCCAGCATGGACAATCAGTCAGACCAGGCTGGAGACATGCCAAGTCAGACCAGACAAGAAAAGTATGTGAATGTTACACTGATTTGGGGGGGGGGGGGGGGAATACACTCTGATATGATCTGATCTGGCTTTCTCTTCAGTGACAAACTCATTTCTAAATTCCTCACTGGTGATGACTATTCAAGGTGGCACTGGGATGGGCCCACCTCTTCATGAATCCACCTCCAGAGCTTGACTGAGGCCCTAAGACCAAACGATTAGGTAAATGCAAGTGACATGGCACCTGCAAACCTCACCAAACCAACTCTCAAGAGCAGATAGATAACCATTAGCTTGGATTATGCAACCATTAAGTGGCACTGTGGCTGCTGCCTGATGCCTACAGGCCAAACACAACCTCAGATGGTAAATATTACTCACAGGTAGACTTGGGTGAACACATGGGAAACTACTCTGCGTTATTAAATGCAGTGGGTTAAAACTGAACAGCTACAAAATCACAGCAGTTGAGGTTTGTTTGCACCAGAACTTGGATAGTTGTATTAGCTGGGCTGCTAGCTGAATTTAACGTCCACAGCGGATCCGCGAAAGGCCACGAGCAAGTTTCCAAAACAGTTATCACCAAGCCGATTGCACAAGATGGTAAACATTTACAATTTAGAGACCAAATAACGACACTGTATAGCAGCATGCTGTATCAGGGGGATGAAGTAGCTAGTATTTGCTCCAACGGTTCAGCGGGTAGTCGTGCGCCGAGTGACGGCAGCGACTTGCTGCTCTGACGGACAGTCACACCGTCGCTGACTCGTTGGGCTTTGTGGCTAACGGCCAGTTTTAACGGTTATAACGGAATTTAAAAAGCTTTCCTCCTCAGGTTAACTCAGTCCATTTCTCATAGTCACTGACAGTATTTTGCCTCCCGCAGCACTGCTAGCGTTTTTAGTGAATGTTTGGCTAGGGTGAACGTTAACGTGTTGTGTAATTGACGTAAAATAGTGTTACCGTAACACCACCTTCTCGGTATTCCTTAACCGTTAAGCTAGCTAAACAGACCACAAAATACCACAACACCATCCACACTGACTTCGGCTTAGTTAATACTTGCCGTTGCAATGGCGGGTTGTAACGTTAGAGCAACAACAGACCTGTGAAATGTCATGAAAACAAATTCAGTTACTCACCGGAGGAATCCTCATCTTTACGTAGAGTCCGGCGGAGCCCCTCCGTTAGTATCCGTCATACCTAATCGCCTTTGAAAGCTATTTTTGAGTATCCTCGTGTAGACCCTCCGCTGCCTGCTCAACTCAAACAGCGCAAGTCGGAAAGTACAGCCTGTAGTCTACCGTAGTTGTGCGACAGAACTCAAGGATCCCTCCCCCAAGGTTTAATATTGGGAAAAATAAGGAGTAACGTCAGGACAACCAGAATGAAAAGCCATTACTTCCGGTTATATATTTCAAAATAAACCTCCTACTTGTAAATAGTAGCTACACTATGCATTTAACAGTGTTGGAAGAAGTATTCAGATATTTTACTTAAGTAAAAGTAATACTACAATGTGAAAATACTCCTGTATTTATAATCTTACTTAAAGTCCCGCTCCACTCCCAAAAAACTGCTTATTGTTACTTCACCTTGATATATGACCTTCACTGCTGGAATGATGTATGTTGTTTTTACATTAATCTGCTTAAAGGTGAAAGTATCCTGTGCTCACCTTAAATGTGTGTTTAAGACGCACGTACAAGGCGAATTGTGACATAACAACTAATTGTTTGGAAGCCAGTTGTGGTCAAGGGTTCAACACAGGTGGGACGTGGAAACTGGAAACTTTAAAGTCTCCAGTGCACATACACTGAAAATGGACTTGTTAGTGAAGTAGGAGACATCTTGTTTCTAGTACTTTTGAAATGAGTAATATTTCCAGATATTTATAGAGTCTGAATTTTTCAATGAGGGTTAGATGATTTTAAGAATTTATAATTAGATCATTTAATTTTTTGTGGGAAAAATACATCAGACAAAAATGATTAAAAACAGGGTATTCCTATATGTCTTAAAGCATGTCTGGATAAGTATTACCAGAAAAATGTAGCCTACTTCAAGTATCAAAAATAAAAGTACTAATTATGCAGCAAAATGGCCCCTCTGTTAAATATTTCATTATTGGATTTTTATTACTGGTGCATCAATGTGTAAGCAGCATTTTAATGTTTTAGCTGGTGGCTGGTGGAAGCAGTAAAAAGTACAATATTTCCCTCTAAAATATAGTGAAGTAGAGGTATAAAGTATCTCAAAATTGTTATCAAGCACAGTACTAGAATAAACGTAGCCTATTTTCTACATTTCACCACCAGCATTTTATCAATTATCCCAATAAAAACCAATTCTTCGTCGTTGTTTATGAACTCTTAATTTCACGGCGATAGCACATAGTTTCCGGTCTTGATGCAGCTGTCATTGTCTATCTTGACGCAGCTGTAAAACGGTTCAGCTCCATGCAGCTCCTGCACTGTGGTCCAGCCGCAGCAGCAGCAGCAGCAGCAGCAGCAGGGACATTTTGGCTCAAACCGGGCTGGAGGTGGTGGGGAGAGCACCGGGGCGGGTCCGCAGCTCCGTCCCGCTCACCGCACGACACACTTGAGCCAAAATGGCACGTTCATCCCCGGTAACCTTGTCAGACCTCAGCCGCTTGTGCAGAGAATGACAGCAGCGGGCCATTGATCAGCACGATGCAGCAGAGGAGCGTCAGAGGTGATCAATGAAACGGGATGTGACAGTGTGCACAACCCACCCAAACTCCGTTAACTTATATCTTTATTTACAGATCCAATCATACTTTTAACAACACATTATTAGAGTGACCAAATTGAAGGCCCATGCTAACTGTTATTTTCATTATTGATTCATTACTACTGTAAAATAGCAAAAATAATGTGCAAAGAAGAATTTACTCAAGTACTGAACTTTTTCTGCTACTTCATACTTGTACTCCTCTACATGTCAGACATTTATTTGACAGCTGTAGTTAATATTTGCAGATTAAGATTCATCATACAAAACCTGTTATCAGTTTATACAATTTTAAGCATGGCTGTGTATTAAACTACCCAACCATACTTACAATGAATAGTCAAATAATAAAATATAGTAGTTAAAAATAGCCCGTAATAGCAAGACTTTTACTTGTAATGGAGAATGTATACTTACTTTATATATATATATATATATATATATACATACATACATACATACACACACACACACTTATATATTTATTGTTCTGTTGCTACTTTTACTTGCTGAGAAATGTATCTTCTAGCCCTTATCAGACTTAAGTGTTGCATAACAGCTCAGATATCTCTGAATTCAAGGAAGTGTAAAGGAAGAGGCCCACTGCAGTGTGGCTTTTTATAGGCTTAACTGTTTATTCTATTTATAAAATGAGCATCACTTACAGATACTTTACATATAAAGGCCTCAACCACTACTTCGAATGTGCTCATCAAAGCAGACACATAGGAAAATATAATACTGCTGACATTTTTCCCCCATTAGCTGGCATTGAGGTGGCGCGTATTCTTGTAGTGGCCAAAACAAGTCTGAGAAGTCAAGTAATAAAGAGAAGCATCAATAGCCCAAAAATGTTTTATTAAATTTATAATCACCACTATAATGTTAAGTGAATTATTCACTCACTTTAATTGTAATTTAATAAACAATCTTTTAAATACTAGCCACGTTTAACCATGTAGAAAGCGTATTTCTAAAGTAGTTTGAGTCCTTTGGGTGCTGAGAGTCGTACAGATCATTGTTTCTCGGCATGTCCACCATGTCAAGACCTACTGAAATTAAAACCTACTGTATCTGCATGTTTGCTGTTGTGCTGTTGTGGCAGGCTAAACCGAAGTGGTTCACGTCTCCGGAGATGATGCACTGCACCTTTAACAACCGTTTCCCCACAAGAGGAAATGCCCTTTGTGAGTCCGTAAGAGGTAAAAAAAATAAAACGGTTGACGGAGGAAGAAAAGGATTCATCAGTTTGCTTCGTTCTTTGAGGCTTCATCAAAGTTTTCCACAAGATCTGTAAGACAGAAAACACACAAAGTACATCAGGATTTTGTTCTGGAAGCAGAAACACAGCATTTGATAAAAGTGACATCAACAATTTGTGAAAGGAATATGAGTGATTTAATCTTTTATTGTCAAAAACATCTATTTTCTAACGTCATGCAAATGAAGAGTTGATATAAATCATTTGAAAACAGGTGTTGTTTTCGGCTTTACATCATTTTGTCTGCATCCAGTGGTTTATATCAACTCTTCAGTTGGAGAAGTCCTTATTTTCTTGGCTCACCAAATAGTAACACTACCCCAAACACATGTAGTGTATCATTTTGGAAACATATATAATCTAAAAATGTGATGTTTAATAGGAGAAGCACTGTTTTACCAAAAGCCAAAAAAAGCATGATGAACGACACTTAACATTCAATAATTATCTGCAGCTATACCTGGTACATCGTCGTCCTCTTCTTCTGCAATTTCCTCCTTGACTGCTTTCATGTCCATTGCTGCAAAATATATAAAGAAAGTTGAGCTGAAAATTGGCAAAAGTTAATTTTCTGTGATAATTACTGCAGATTAATGTTAACAAGGGTGCAGGTCCCAGTGTTTTCCAACAAAATCTTACTGTAAAATTCCATGAAATCGGCATTGCTTTAACTTTTGTAGTGTGGCTGCATTTCCCTGTATGTCCATTTCTGTCGCGCATTGTCTCAACAATTCTCTTGTTCTTGCTTAAACTTTCTAAGGACACCTGGCAACTGAAATGGAGTAAAGTTTACTAGCAGAACTGGTTGAAACCTTTGCTCGCCAGCCTTCACTGTGCAACTCACATGATTCGTTGTGTTGCCATGTGGAAAAGCTGCACCTATTTCCTCTGTTTGCTTCACTGGGTTTATTTTCATCTACATGCAAAACACCAAGGTCAACTGCTCCAAACGGAATCATCTAGATGCTCAGACAGTGTGCTGGATGTCTGCACCTTTATCAATAATCAGTCCCTAAAAATGCTCATATTTTTTTCTGTTGCAGTTTTTGCTCTTTCCTCACAGCCCTCGTTCTCTTCAGTTAACACTGTAACCAGTTTCTCTAAGTCACATGAACATATTTAACCTGCTCTGGTTCACCGGTGATTCTAAACAAACAAAACGCTGCTGTGCAAATCTGCCACACAAATCTGCATAAGTACACTGATATGTTAAAGGCAGCATATTGAAAGGTGATTGCTTCTCTCACTACAGCACCCTTCCTGCTCATCTAAGTATTCATAAAATCTGATGACTTTGCTGACACCTCTCAAACTTCTATGAATATATTACACAACCACAGAGAACCCTGACATTGTGACTATGAGTGTTTAAGCGTGTGTACACTCACATTGCCGTGGGAACTGCTCGGCCAGCTTGCGCAGGCTGCTGAGGCTGTCAGCTCCCAGCTGGCTCAGGATGCCCGGCAGCATCTCTGTCAGCTGCTTGGTCTCAGCGTGGCCCGTGATGGCGAAGGTGTTGGCGGACAGAGACGCCTGCACTTTGGGGTTGTTGAAGTGGATCACCGTCCCATCATCTTTTATCATATTCACCTGAGAATAAAACAACAAAAACACACACAGTCGGACTTAGAGCCAATAAAACCTGACACAAGATTTTGCACAGTCAAGATATTACGTCTGTAGTACTTTACGATTAACACCTAAATTATTTTTGGTGTCTTTTTTTAGACATAAAAGCTGCATGGGTACAAAACTAAGATCAACTCAAATTGCAAATAATCAACTGAAAAAGGTAAATTGACATGGAATGTGCATCAATTTTAACAGCACAAAAGTCAACAACTTACTGACCATGCAATTCTTTTTTTATTTAATAGTCCAAAATCAGAGATTTGCCTCAAAGGCTTTATAGCATATGACACCCTCTATCTTTAGAGCCTCGCTTTGGGTAAAAACTTCCCATGAATAAACCTTTAACAAGTAAAAAGTGCCTTAAATTAGATCTTAGTCTAATTTGCAGTGAGTATCCTAACCATTTCAATAATTCACTGTAAAATGCAAAAGGTAAATTGAGGCACAACATGAATGAATGAGACAAAATGAATTTTGGGCATCAGGCTTGTGTCTTATCCTCATGTTTTATATGTTTTTTATGCTTTGATTTATCTGAAACGCTCTGTGGAAGCTTTTTGGATAAAAGCACCCTAAAAATAAACTAGATGACATGAGTGCTTTGGTTAGGCTCCCCGTCTTTTTCATCCTTCCTTATCAGAACTCTCAGACCAAAAAAAAAAAAAGTCAAAACAGTGCAGCTACAGTACAACACTGACATCAGTTTTCCTTCGATAGCTCACCTCTTCGATCCCTGCAATGTTGTTCACTGCCAGTTTCTTCAGGGAGCTCTGGAGTTTTTTGTCATCAGCTGTTGCTGTTTTGTGAACAACCTTTTTCTTCCTGCGGGCCGTTCCCTGAGGAAAGAACAGGTGTGGATGCCAAAAAAAAAGGATTAGATAGCTGAATTAACCAAAATGTCAAATGTCACCAATGTCATACAGTTTGACACGACTGTGTCATGTCAGACGTTTTTAATGTATGTATTTACTCATTTCTAGATAACAGCTGTGGTGAAGCAGTTTCAGACACAAGACTAGAAATGGTTAACACAACAAATTACCCGTTACTGTACTGTAAAAGAGCAGCTTTTTGCATTAGAGTGTTTTTAAAGTTAGTCATTTGACTTTTACCAAAACAGTGTTTTTACTAAATTTGTACAAATGCAGTACTAATGCTGTCAATAAGTTGAAAGGACCTGAATGACTGCAATGAAAAACAGTGAAGGAAGCACTATTTGGATCTGACAGTGAAAAAGTAGGAGCTCCTGATGCATTAGTAAGCAAAATACTGTCCACAAGAAAGGGAACTGATTCCCCAAAAAGGTCCAAGCGACACTGCTTTATTAAAGTACAAAACAAAACCAAAAAAACGTTGCTATAATGGCTACATGACTCGAAATAAGTCTCTCCATTAGTTAAAGGGACTTGGAAAACTGTAAGGTAATTTTCAGCATCGCAAACTGCACTGTCTTTGATTTGTCTAGGCATTTATTTTTGCTATTTCCAATTGTTCCACTTAATCTCCACAAGTTTGAACACAGGCTTCAGAAGTCCCAAAAGTCAACCCCTTCCATTGACCCCCCCTCATGACCCCCATGTTTTTAATAGAAGAGGTCCATAACTTTTACAGGAATAAATGAAAAAACACATTTTGTTTTTACTCAACCAGGGATTTTACTGCTCAAGTAACAACTTCAACAAAGAGTTTACACACCATAAACTCTATTTGAGGAATGCTCAGGATCAAAAACTCTTTACTGAGAAGTAACCCTCTTTGTGACTGACAGTGTGTGGGATCTTCTTGTTACTTCTGGTAAAATATGAATAAAATAAATGTACTTGTGTTAGAGAATGTCAGTGTGTTGCAGTCTGGGAAAGGGTACAAGGCCTCTCTCACAGCAAAAATAACAAATCACGCCACCTAGTGTGTGGCTGAAGACCTCACAATAGATTTGAACAAAGCCACAGAGGCCCCAGATGAAGGGGCCAGTGCTCTCCCCCATAAAGAGAATGCTGAGGTCAGGAGGAAAGAGCTGGCAGATGCTGAATGCCATCACACTCCTTAAAATGAGCAACATCTGAGCCAATGACAGGACAAAACTAAATGCCCTTGATTGAGAACACTGGGCATTTTGACATTTGTCAACATTATTGCACTAACAGAGTACAAGAGATTTAATAGTATTTCCAAAGAATAATAGTAGACTGTACCTTTCCACCTATCCGGACTTGTGCCTGAAGTTTGGCAAGCTTCTCTTGATTCATAGTGTTCTGTTTTTAAATAATAAAAACAACTTTAACATTGTGTTATTCTCATGCTTTTCACATAAAAAAAATAACAAACAGAAAATACAGGTTTCCACAGTTCAGACAAGCAACAGGCAGTTTAAGGGAGCACATGTGATTAGCTACTTGTTGAAATGCAATGGACACAGAACAAGTTAGGCAATCAGAGCTCCAATAATCCTCATTTCCACACATTAGCAGTGAGCTAGCAGACTGCTAACAGATCAACTGACAGTTATACTGAAGCTATACTGACGACATTGACCGACATAAATACTGACTGAATAGGAAAAAGAAATGTATCTGAAGCCAAATAAAATTTAAAATGACATTTATGTCTAACGTAACTGTAGCTAGTTATGTTGCTAACTAGACGGCTAATGTAGCTAATATTAGCATAGTGGCTAAAGAAACCAGATAAACGGACTGTCTTTTTGTTCCTGGCCAGGCAAACAGCTAACGTCGACTTCAAATCAAATGGTAAAACAGATCGGCTCAGATGTTAACCACAAAATGATACGATTTCTTTACCTTTGAAGAGGAATTAAGTGACAGTCCGTTGAACTGTTCTCACTACTAATGAGGTTGAAGAAGTGCAGCTTAAACCCACATCAAGCAGCAGCAATAAAAAATACTTCCTATTAAAATTTTCATAATAAAATTGCCATAATCACACAACAGCACGTTTTTAACTTATGTGGAGAATATATTAATAGTAAAGGGGGCAAGATATAAGTTGCAATATTTAAGTGGGATTTGATACGTGAAATACCTAAATATATGTATTTATGAAAGATGTTGTGGCTTTAAAACTTTTGTTTTTGTGCTATTTTCCGGTCTGTTTCGGATATTTCGTTGTCTAACTTGACCAGGTGAGGCCGCAGACAGGAGCACGCGGTTGTGTGGATGTGACGTCATGGGAACAGTCACTGCTGACCAATAGGAGGAAGGGGGAGGAGGCAACTAACACACATGCGCGCGCACGCCCATACACAACATTTCAACGCAACTTTATCGGCCAGACTTTTATTGTGAAATGTAACGGTTGAATGTCCGGGTCTCTGGTTCACGAACAGCCTCTACCACATTAGCTTGTAGCCGCAGTTGTGAGGGGGAAAAATGCCAGTCAAAATGCAAACGTCCTTAGTGAACATCGCTTTATTTTCATCTCTGCAGGTTTTGTTGTATTTGACGTGTTTTCAAGAGGTTGTCGAAGCAGCCAGCGGGAAAGGTGAGTTTATGTTTGAAGCGAGTGAGAGCAGCATAGCTGTGTGTGGCTTGGTCATTGATAGTGTTGCCACAGCCAGGGGAGAGAGCTAGGCTAGCTGTCTTTGTATCAACATCCTGGATCACAAAGTATATGTCCTGGACAGGTAGTTTATTAAGGGTGAGGAGGTGTACTTTGTCAACCAGACATTAATTCTGAATTTCCAGTTTTTCAGGTTGACCGGCTTGTTTTATTGCTAACACCACTCTACAGACAATATTCCCTTTGAATTTAATGTTAATGGTTATTCCATTGAGATCGCATTAAGATGAGACAAAGCGTTATTAATCCAGAGGGACATTTTTATGCCAAAGATGGTTAGTATTCATAATAAAATAAATATGTACATAGTGTATATACATGAATAGTAAAATATACATTTTTAATTAAGGTGCATGGCAAGCAATGGCAAGTTTACAAGCAATGAAAGAAACTGTACAGCAGTGGTGCAAAGTCACTAAGTATTTACTTACTTACTGATTACTTGTCCTACCAATACCATATAAACCTACGAGCTAGTTACTCTTAAGTTGTTACAGGTGACAGAGAAGAGTCAATATTCCATGCAGCTTGATATTAAATTATCACCATTCATTTGTAATTTCCATAGTTTCCTCATAGTTCTTTCTATTGATAGTGTATTTAGGGCAGACCCACCCTGTTGTAGAAACATAATACCAGTTACACAATGCCGGTGTGCTCATTAATTCATTCCCCTACAGGGTTTGGAGATAACATCCACTGGAGGACGCTGGATGATGGCAAGAAAGAAGCCGAGGCCAGGTGAGCTCACACTGAGAGCTGAAATACTGCAAACACTTCCTGCTGAGCCGCCTTTTGTACAACTATTACCCTGAGGCCTAAAACAGCTATTAAAGAAATCTCCCACGTCCACATTACCAGTAATGACTGGAGCAGACTGACAAGCTGATATCAGTAGCTGTTACTAAATGTTTTTCAAAGATAATACTTAGCTGATTGTATATTTTTATTCACTACAGTTGCAGGCCTTAGTTTTCACTGTTCCTGTGTTCAGTTTTGGTCTTGACAGATGTGTTTTCATGTGTGTTTGCATTGACAGCGGGCTGCCAATCATGCTCATCATCCACAAGAGCTGGTGTGGAGCATGCAAAGGTAAAACAAGTTCTCTCCCTTTCACTATAAAAACCTCAGGTTAGGATTTCCTAATGACAAGGCGTCCTACTTTATGTCAGTTTAAAATGCACAACACTGCTGTAAAGTAAAACAAAATTGTCCCGTCGTGTCTGAATAAAACAACATTTACGTGCTGGTGTTACGTAAATACGTGTTTGGAGTAAGTTGTTACTCCAAAATGTGGTTCCAAAAAACAGTAAACGGAGCAGTAACTTACACTTTACATGACACTACACTTCGTTACACCTTCAAACAATGGACTGTAATGACTATAGTCATTTTTCATAGCAGGAAAAGCACAGGTGTTACTAATAACATCAACGATGGCTCCGTTCTAATCAAGTGTCCCAGTAAGTGGAGCTGGGGACTGAAATCCATCTAATTGGTATTATTATTATTTTTGATTTGCCATGTGTCTTTATTTACTGCATCTTACTTATCTAACCAATGTTTAGACTGATGTAAAAAATGTCTTGGGACCATTTAGTAGTTTTTGTTTTTTTAGGTTAGCATTAGGCTAGGGTTAAATTTTAGAAAATGTGCTAGAAAACATATTTTAAATACTATCAGTTTACTGTCTGGGTCCCTATTCTCAAGCTGCAGACAGCTTATCAGGGTGTCCCATTTCACATATCCTTATTATGTCTTGTATGATTGCATTTGTATTTTATTTGTTTTGTGAATAAACTGAATGATGATGATTGTGAAGTGAATAAAGGTTATGATTAAGTCATGGCCGTGTGACAGTGAGCCAGCATGCACAGTACCAGGACCCTGAAACCAGAGCAGCTAAATTCAATTCAGCCGTCGTTAATTTTATTATTTACACCTGTGCTTTTCCTGCTGTGACATGTCAAAATGTCTTTTCTTGACCTTGAAAGTAGGTAAAGATTAGTTGCCTGGACTGTGCGACCAATCAGGGACAAGATATCCAACAGTCTGACAACCTACACCATGATGACTTATTCATATACGATACTTCGGGGAATGTAGTTTTTGCATAAATCAGGTTCAGTTTTGTATTTAAAAGGCAGAACTTAAAGATTTTGCTGCGTAACTTTAATGATGAAACAGTACTACATGCTACTGGGAAAAATAATATTTTAATTCAAGGCGACATGAATGTCTGATTTTCTTTACAACCACTTTTAAAAGTG
Organism: Macquaria ambigua; assembly: GCA_008360985.2. NCBI lineage: Eukaryota > Metazoa > Chordata > Actinopteri > Centrarchiformes > Percichthyidae > Macquaria > Macquaria ambigua. Next base: position 91,471 of record VMKM01000075.1, read on the forward strand.
ATACATATGAGCCCATTCCTCTGTTTTGACAGAAGACGAGCCATATCATATGCAGATGAATAAACATTACTAAGCCTACAAGCTCAGCCAAATCACCATCTGTAATGTGGGCAAAGAATTCGAACAGGAAGTGATTATTAAAGCTGCTCTGGGCCTCGAGGGACTGCTGGGAAAGTGGAATAATGCATTTTAGATGAATTATTCAATTTCAAAGAAGCCGGTTCTGTATTGTCCTGGATTTGATGACAATACAAGATAACAATTAATTGTATTTTGTTCCTTTTACATCAGCACTGAAGCCCAAATTTGCTGAGTCCAAGGAAATCTCTGAACTTGCACACAACTTTGTTATGATCAACCTGGAGGTAAGGAACTGCTGAGTGGCATTTCACAGAAAACTGTTAATTAAAGGTTAATATTTCAAGTTAATTTTAATGTGGTTAGTGCGGAGATGAGATTACTTTTATTCATACTTATTTGTCTCTTTTTCTCTCACCTGCACTCACGTGTTTTATGATTGTGCTTGTAGCCAACATTAACAAATATTATTAGATGGTTGAGATTAGTTTCCAGGCTTGTAAATGACGAGTTATCTCCTATTTGAACAGGATGAGGAGGAGCCAAAGGATGAAGCCTTGAGCCCCGATGGTGGATACATTCCTCGGATTCTTTTCCTTGGTACGGAGGGGGTCGAGTCACCCTTCATGTAAACACTTTGTGGGATTCCTGATTGCACAGTTACTCTTCTTGAATAACATGCGGTGCCTGATAAAGTTTCAGTAGGCTGGATTAGAAGTTTCAGTGGCGTGTCGGACAACACAGAGCTAAAGATAATGAAACGGGCACACCCCAAATCTGTACAGGTGACAGAAGAACAAATAGCAGGTAGAAAAAGTCAACCTTTGATTGGCCTAAAGAATATAACCTGTATGTGATGTTAAATACAACAGTAAACACTGTGTAAAGAATCATAGAAATGTTATTCCACAATGTAGAATATTAATGTTAAAATTGCTCTAATACGCTTAGAAATACTTCCATGTTACAGCTCAAGTACAACTAATATATTGTTTTAAAGCTGAAACGATAATTAAACTATTTTTAAGCAAAAGTGCCCAAAATGTACTGGTTTCATATTCTCAAATGCTAATATTTGCTGGTTTTCTTAGTCTTGTATAATAATAAACTGAATACCTTTTTAGAGTTTGGACAAAAGCAAACTGAAGGCGCATTTTTCACAATTTTCTGACATTTTATTGACCAAATAATGAATAAATCGAGAAAGTAATTTGTCAGATTAATTCATAAAGAAGACAATGGCTGGTTTCAGCCCCACATTGTTTGGATTTTAACTTTTAATTTGAACTGACCAAACCTTTTTATTTGACTCTTTTTATGCCCTCACAGATCCCAGCGGCAAAGTCCATCCTGAAATCACTAATAAGAATGGGAACCCAAACTACAAGTACTTCTACAGCAGCGCAGAACAAGGTAACAATCCAGATTATTATCATTTACCTACGGAAAGTATTCTGTTACAATGTGATGTAGCTGCTGGCTCCTCCAAAATGATAGCTGGGATTAAAGAAAACTCACATTTCAGGTGTAAATTGTTGATAATCAGGGTGTTTTTGTTCCCTCCTTCCTGCTCAGTCGTGTCTGGTATGAAGGAGGCGCAGGAGAAGCTGACGGGCGACGCCTTCAAGCAGGGGCACACTGGAGATGAGCTGTGAGGAGGCCGAGACGGGCATCAGGCTGCAAGGGCTACACTTCCTCTACCTGAGCCTGTGCTTCAACAACTTCAAACAACCCCTTTCACTATTTATACTCTCACTTTAGACGGTGGGGTCCATCTCACTGACCAAACCAAGCCAACCATTTAAAAAGGCGTCGGTGCTTGAGTACTTCTTTTTGTCCAACACGACTACTAACTAATTTTCCTGTCACTGTCTTTGTTTTAAAACGTGCATTTGTAATCTGTTAATTTAATACCATGTACTGTACTTAATGTCTGTAGAGGATATAACCAACTCAAGCTAGCCAAGTTAACTATTATTAACTCTCACTTAGATTCGCTGTTGTTGGATGGAAATTTCACATCTGGAAAGTGCCATGTTTTCACGCCGCTTGTCGCTACACGACCGTGAAAGTCTTTTTTTTTTTTTTTTTTTTGGGGGTTTTGAAGTTTCATCAACACGCTGTAGATGTGTAATTCATTTCAACCTGTAGAGTTGTTTTCAGCCAACAGCAATGATATAGTACTTTATATTAGTCGAGATAAATAATTTAACACCTACAGTGATGTGCTTCCAAAGATCCTCTACAGTATGTTAATTATATCTGTGACAATATTTACCATGCACTACGACATAAGCCCTGTGCTTCTGATTTCTATTATCCACAGTCTTTAAACTAATATTGATTATTCATTTGATCCTGCCAAATGATGTGTACTTATTTAGCTATATCTACATAATTGTTTTTTTCCTGTTCTGAGTTTTGTTGTTTTGCTGCTCATGAAGTGAATGCACTCGGTTCATTTATTATTTTTTATTTTATCGGTCTTGTTAAACTCTTTGAATGAGGGATGAAAACACTGGTTATGTGTCTTGGTGTATTTTATACATGTACACAGCCAAGTGTGCAAATAAAGTTTGTGTACTGAGCCGTTTGTGTTTTATCGTTTTCATTGCGAGCCAGAAGCATTCATGACACAGTTGTAATAACAGAATATCAAATTTTATTGTCTATCCAACAATAGTGATCCCTTATGGTTTGTCAAACAATATGCAACTGCTGCGAACAGTTGACATCAGTAGATGACACTAATCAAGTCACTATTTAAGTGATTTAAATAGTGCAGTTACATTAATGCGAGTGCATTTATTTAAGACATTGGATTGCAATTGATCCCGTTCCAGACACAGCCTTCAAAATGGCTTATTCAGGAAAGAACTTTCTTTCATACTGAGCCATGTCTCTGTAAAAATATCTTACAGCATTATGATTTTTCATGACAAAATTACAGGAAAAAAATAAGCGTGCATCTCTAAATAAGCCTCATTTCGTGACATGTTAACAGTGTTTTACAGACTATAACATGAGAAACACAAGGGATGTTGGTGGAATGTGTGTCGGTCAAACTCTGCTAAAAAGGCATTTAAAAGATGAAACCCTCTGTTCTCCGTTTTGCTCCGTCTCTCGACAGATGGACGAAAGGCTCAAGCTGAGATGTGGAAGGCCACAGAGAAGAGTTCACAAAGAAAATCACAAAGTAAACATTAGCAATGTGAACGTGGCCAAAGCTCCAACATGTTTTCACTGTGAGGACATAAAAGTTGGGAGGGAAATAAAAAGGTTGCTTGATAGAGAAATATTGCTACAGATCACTATAATTACACTAATTACACAATGCTGCTGCTGTAAAATCAGCAACATTTTCACATATATAAAAAAAAGCCTATAAAAAGTTGTGTGACACATCTGTATATTAAAAATGACACAGCGATAAAGTTATTAAAACTGAGTGATTCTTTTCAAATTTAATGTGTGCACGTGCCATTTCATAACCAGTGTAAAAGACCACTGTTGACTGTTCTGACAGAAGAACAGTATCATGAGCTTTTAAACCTGCAGCTAGAGGAGCGACCGTGTCTCAAACGGGGGGTGCAGAAGGTTTATACAACATCTGGAATTAATCACCAACCCTTCAGCTTGCGGGAGGCCGGTCCAGTGTCGGAAACTGCATTCCACATTTCATGGATATCTTGACGCTGACATGTTAGATTCCTTATGTAAACCTACTTGACCGAAGTCGAAGCCATCCGCGTGCAAAGCTACACCTAAAGAACGCTTCATCCGCCCTCCGTTTGTGCTGGTTGAACTTTGTCCAGTTTGCTTCTGAGGATATTAAGAGGTGAGATGGGGAAGGAGGGGAGTGTGTGTGTGTGTGTGTGTGTGTGTGTGTGTGTGTGTGTATGTGTGTTTTGGGGGCAGGAGCAAACTTAAAATCTTCCCTGCTTGGCATCTCCGATGGCCCCCCAGACGTCAAAGACAAACTCATCGGGAAAGGCGAAGTCTCCGAGGGTCTCGTCTAACGCCATGGCGAATTCATCCGGGTTCTTCTTGTCGCGGCCGACCTCGACCATCGTAGCAGCTGGAGGGGGAAGAGCAGAATACTTCACTGAGTAACTGAAGAGCTTTAAGTAAATAAATAAATAAATAAGCGGGTGCTCTTAATTAAACTCATAACGAGACACAGCCCCATCTGTGGCATCAGAACTCTGTATGTTACTCTGTGATTTGGTCTCATTGTGTTCCCTATACAAAACCATTATTTTTTAATCTATTTTTTATCTGGGTTAAATGTTTAATAGTGTACTCATGACCTCACATTTGTCTACTGTCTGCCCTGAATGTTAAAATCTTTGTCCGGGTCGAAACCAACGTTTAAATCCAACATTTCCACAGCAGCTCCGGCCTGCAGAGTAGAGCGGAGTGGCATGATAAAACAACGTTTTGTTTTAGGGAACGCTATGTGACTAAATAATGGAGTAACATACAAACTGAGGTCAGATAGGGCTAACTGAGGCCTGAAGCACTTGGCTGAAACTGGATATTAACCCATCTAATCATTTACTCTAAATGAATATTAATGAAGCCACTCAAGACTAATGTGTACGCAAGATATCAGCTACTTTTTAAGACCTCTGACACAAAAGTTACTTTGAACTCAATCACTTAATATACATGTATTCTAGAAAGCAATTAACCTTAGATAATTATTTTGCAGGTACCTCAGGTATGACAAAATGCAGAGGCAATTCATCTTCTCATCCCTCCGATATCTCAATGCCGGGTCGTCGTCAGCAGTTTCACAGTAAGCATATGTATGAATAATGATACACTGATACTTAATCGTGAATATTTAAACTCACCAAGTTCAGTGTCTCTGATGCCCATGTAGCTCTCCAGGAGGTCATCCACTTTCTTCACCGCCTTCTCCTCAAACTCTGTCGGCTGGAAAACACAAACGTTGCAAAGATGATGCTGCACATTTTCATCAAAATACGATTCGGAGATCAGTTCGACAGTGATTTAATTATTCCAGGTTGCACTGATGAGGGGGACAAATAGGACATGTGGATGTAGAAGACGTTTTAATTATTGTTAATGTTTACTAGAGTCATTCTGCTGTTCTCTGCTACTAGCCAAGACAAGAAAAGTCGTACCTCGTTGTCATGTTATAGCCTTGTTATATTTATCTTTTAATAAAAATCAAACATTTTATGCCCTTAATGTTGTGTCAGTTTTTCCCCATGATATCGAAAATGGTATTGAATATCGATATTTTTCAAAGTATTGTATTGAAGTTTGAAATTCCAGTATCGTGAGGACACTGATGTATGATGTGTGTGAGTATGTAACATCTTTTGCAGGTGTTTTTTTGTTTGTTTGTCATCTGTGTGTATCTTCACCAGAGAGAACCTTTAGGATTATATAAGGAGCAAAAAAAAAAGACAACTTCCAAGCAGTCTTCATAATAGCGTCAACAGTTCCATGTCCGAAGAGAAAGAAAGCGCTCTTTCCCAGTACAGGAACTCCACAATCTTCCACACACCGGGGGCTCAGTACCTAAAAGAAACGTACCTCCTCCTCTACAGTAGCTGGGCCCTTGGAGCGCAGCCTCAGAGTCCCCCTCCCTGTGCCGATCTTGTTGTCGCTGGCAGGTTTGGCACCCTTTGACCTGGGCTCAAGCATTTCTGTCAATCAGAGGGGAAACAAAATCACAGACAGTCAGGTTTTCTGCAAACCGCCCCCTTGCTGAACTTTAGAGCATCACAGTCATTCCTGGTAGATCACTCGCTCCAGCTCTTGATAGCAATCCATAAGAATTGTGTATTGAGTTCCAATCAGCAACGATATACTGACGTTTTCAGCTACGTAAAAACAAAAAAGTGAACGTTATAAAAAACGACCAGTTACGGTTTGTATAAGTTATTCGTGGGCCTTAAAGAGAAGAGCACCACAATGTTCAACCGAGGTATAATCTGCCCTTTTTAAAGCACATAGAAACACTTTTTCTTTTTCTGTAAATGCACAAAATGCTCTCATGTGCTCTGGTGTCCTGCCCCACCCCCCTACCCCCATGCTGAGAAACACTGCAGCACAGGATTCTGCCCGGATGCGTCTAGTAACCTGAATCCTGAAGGTCAGTCTGTTGTCCTTTTACTATGTGGGTCCGTGATGTAACGCGCTGATGTGTTTTCATCACCTACACCTTTTTTCTGTATCTTGCTTCCTACTCACCAAAGGCCTTCATCGGCTCGACCAGTTTGAGGGTGAAGGATTTGTCTCTGGGCAGCTCTTTAAGCATGCGGGCCACCTCGTAATGCCGCGTCCCGACGATGTTCCGTCCGTTAATGCACTCTACGTGGTCGCCCACACAGATCACCTTCACCCCGTCCACAACACTGCCCTCTTTGATACGCTGCCGAACAGATAGAGGAGGGGGAGAACAGAAAATGGATCGAAGAAGTCAAAGACAAAATCTAAATAAAAGACGGCAAGATTACATTATACATTTATGAAGTGCCACACAGAAAGAGGTTTGTTTGAAGGTTTTTCCGAGCAACACAAGACAAAAATACAGATCAAAACAAGAGAGCAGAAAACCAAAAGTGTGTGCGCAAAATATCCTGGGCAATACTTAAGGAGTCTACTGCTCTTTCATCATGTTATACCAGATAATCACTTTTCTCTTCACTGATGCGAAACCACTTGACTTGGCAGAACACAAAAATAGCTATTAAAAATGCTTCCATGGAAAGCTAAATAACATTGTTTATTTCTGTGCGAGACTTCACTTTTTTAAAATAAAAAAATAAAAAAGGAAACAAACACTTGTGATGCAAATATATCCGCTGCACCAGCTTATCTGCACTGCATGAGTTTGAGAGTTTTTGAATATGAAAAATACTTTCCTGGTCTTTTTGATCCATCGGAAGACAGAATATTCATTTCAATACTTTTTTTTTTCTTTTTCCAGGCAGACCTGGTAAATGCTTCCTGACCTCCATTTTGCTCCATAAACCTCTCAACCTCAACAATTTACTGCAGGAGAAGGTGTAAAAGATGTCATAGAAAGCTGCATTAGGCTGGACTATTTATGTTCTTAAATTGTTAAGTTTAAATGAAGATTTAGGAAGATATATAGCAGTTTAATTCTCCAGACATCAAAAGGTAAAATAGGAATGAATCTGTAAACGTTGACCAGACATGTTTGACACCGTCTTCACAGGTGCAGCATCTCTTTAATAGTTCACATACTACAACAGCATCACAACACTGACCCAAGGCTTTAGTGTGTCATAAACACGGTCAGGTAATCTGGATGCAGTGCTGATTCGGCATCACATGGTGGCACATGTGAGCGCTTTGTTATGGTGGGGTAACATGACTGAGACCAAATAAGCTCATTAGACCCGTCTACATCAACAGGGGGAACATACCAAGTTGAATTATGATTTCCACGATGAAAGAAAGCTTGTAAAATTACTTTAAATGTGGCAAACAAGTCGATGTAGAGCCAAACTGCTGTTTTCTACACGCTGTGATTTCCACAATAAGGTCATCAATTATTTTGAATCAAAGATGATCAGAAGGAGCAAACACTTGATTTTAATATTTCACTTTACTCATTAAACTTGCATTTTATTTACTACTTTACATGTATAATGTAATTGGTATTAGATGGGAGTGAGGCTGAAAGAATTAGATGATTATTTGGTTAGTTAAACAACAGAAGATTAATCAATGACAAGTTTGATTATAAGTTCATCTTTTAGGTTAATTTCCTTGTAAAAACGTCAAACTTTTAAGTGGATTTTGGTTGGAAGTTTGTTTTTTTGGGCATTGGACAAACAAAATCAGCAAACTGAAGACTTTACTTTTGGGCCTTGGTAACTTATGATGGACAGTCGTCATTATTTCTGAATGTATTTAAACTAAATGTTTATTTGATGAGCTGAAAAAGGAATCAATAGATTCATAATGAAATGGATGTTTTTGTCTACGCAGCTTTGGCTGACAAAAGCAAACCATTGTTGAAACTACTGGGACAGTTAAAACCAATAAACACAGCTTACTGTTCATATTAATCCTAACCCTTAATACGACTTAATTTCTGATATTGGAATGAGCAAAATAAATGTTAAGACAGCCACTAACGAAATAAGAAACCAAATAAGAAAAAGACAATAAACACAACGGAAGTTCCTTTTCTTTCAAGTCAGTTAATTCCAATTAATTCCCTTGTCTAACAAGCCTCATTTTCTGCCTACCCATGTATTTATTTAGTATGTTACGTAACTTGACAGCACTGTGAATTAAGAGGTGAAATAAAGGTTGACGTTGGCGTGTTCAGGGTGAGAAGCTCCGTTTCTTCGTACCTTTATGAAAGCGTATCCCGCTCCGTTGTCCGTGATGGTGAGGCCCAGAGCATCCTCAGCTTTGTAAACTTCCACCTCCTTCTTGATCCCTTTAATGTGGGCGAAGATGAAATCCTCAAGGCCGATCTGGCCCCCCAGCAGCTTGTCCATGTCAATCTTGTGGGTGTTGAGGGTGCAGAACAGGATCTGTAAACACACAGATGTGAAGCAGGCAGATATAGTACATTACAAATAAAAAGGCATATACTCAAAAAATACACATTTGATAAGACTGAGTAAAAGCTAAATAAAAATTGACTAAATAAAAGCTTTCGAATAGGCACTGAATAAAATTTTCTTCTAGAAAATATAAATAAAAGAGGCCCTACTGTGAAGGAAACCCCCAGAAGCGTCTGAATCTTTTATACATAGTCAAAAAAAGAATCCCTGTTTTTAGTCACAGCCTGAAAACTAAGCCAGATTCAAAAATAAAAGTGTAGATGACAGAGCACCGCCTCAGTATGCTAAATACAGGAATCATCAGGGAGCTCCGTCTTTATTGCAGCAGCCAAGTTATGCAGTTGTGCCCTCTTCCAACCCCACCGGTTCATCCGTGTGTGTTGTGTCTGTGCAGTGTAACAGAGCTGAGGCCGGACCAGCCTGTGGTGAAGCAAACTTAGGGGGAATGACCTTTCCTCCTGTGCCAGAAATGTTGAAATCTGGCTTCACACCTTGTGGCTGCCACGTCTTGGCAGGACGGGGGGTGGGTGATCAGCAGGAACACGATACACAAGTGGCCTGATTTAACGGCACTTTAACCCGAGACTAGACGGTGAAACCCAGGAGGAGGAGACAGGTGGATGTGAATCATTTATTCCGCTCTAACTCACCTAGACAGCTATTCATTTATTTCTATTTACTCGGATAAACCTACTACAATACGCACTTCTATTGTGGGATCAGCTTCCTAGTAGGGCTTTGAGAAAGACAGAGCCAGGATTTAGTGGCCGACTTCCGGGTTGCAGGGTAGAAAGGGATTGATTCGTACTGGCTCATCAGGAGGATGACCTTTGTGCACCAATCAGGCTCTGGCAGCCAGGCCTGCCTTGTTTGGGCCCCCTTTTTTTTTTTCTGTGTACCAACAGGCGCCGTTCACACACACATTAGCAGACATGGCCTCATGCGTTGCCTTGGGTTACCAGACTATAAAAGAATGGGATTGTAATGGAGAGAGGCCGCTAGAGGAGGAGGGCAGTGAGAGTATAGAGGAGGAGGGGTGTACTGTAGCTGAATTGATGGCTCTCGTCCTTTCTTTTTCCATAACAGACTCCCCCCCCCCCCAGGCCAGGGCATTACCCAAGAGCGAGTGGGAGGAACAGCAGCGGACGCCTACACCCGGTTACCAAGGCTGCCGACTACATTAAGCTGCTCCTCTGCGGCGCAGGCGGCCCTCAGCACTCCTCTCCTCCCGCTGGGTTGACAGCCGCGGCGCGTTCACACCGCCGGGTGTAGCTAGGATGCAGCGAGCAGAGTCACGCACTGCAGCGACTGCCTCTCCTCTCACGACCTGACTCACAACAACAGATACTACACCTCCCACTCAGAACCCTGATAGCCACATGGGAAAGGCCAAGTGAAAGGAGAGAGGCACTGCAATCTGTTCGGCATCACCCAAGACAGAGACTAGTCATGGGTCAGTGCTTTCAAAAGAGGAATGAGAGGAGAATAAACGCACTAAATCAGATTTAAAATTGAGTCTGGAGCTAATATTCATGTACTGCTTTGTATAAATGCAGGGTTAGTACCTCCATTAACACCAGAAGAAATTATAATGTTTTTATGACATAAAAATACTCTTCTTTGAATAATAGTTTGTGTCTGATATGGTTTTTCCACAAAAAGTTATTATTAACATTTTCAGAATGTCATAGGAACACACTCAGCCCGTAAAAACATAATGAATGAATATATAATGGACCTTCTGTCGTGAGCTGGGCCTGATGAAGAGCTGAATGAAACGCATTGTTCTTGTGAGTGCTACTAAAAGATCCTTGATCCATTGATTGTATTATATATTGGTTGAGTGTGCAGTCTCGAGCACAAACGCTTGTGGTTTGTTTTTTTCTGATTACGTGTTTTATCCTGCAGTTGTCAGCACCTCCGGCTCTGCAGGACATGCTGGGCACAAAGCTCTCTCTTCTCTTTTACTCGCAAATATTTTCATTTCAAAAATGTTTACAGGTGGACACGAGACGTCCCCCTACTTCACTGTAAAGTTCATTCTCAGCGGAGGGGGACTTTAAGCTTCAGGGAAAACCAGCAGTGGAGTTACATCACACAGCAAAGGCCACATATTTAATATATGAGGTCGACTGTTTAAACAGTCATCTAGTAACTCCACTGATAATGAGATGAGTCAGGATCTGATTCAGCTCAGCAGGATCGTTTGATTAATCAGCTCTTATGTTCGCTTCGCAGTAATTCATCAAATCATAGTACTAAGTGCTATGTAACCAAGTACATAGTATGTACTTAGAGTACTGTACTTAAGTACAATTCTGAGGTATTTGTACTTTACTTGAGTATTCTACTCCACTACATTTCAGAGGGAAATATTGTACTTTTTACTCCAGTACATTTATTTGACATCTTAAGTTACTAATTACAATGTAAATCAAGATTTTACACACATAATAACTAGATAACTACATTAACTACACAACAGTATATGAAAGAGTTAAAATTATCTCCACTTTGACAAACTACAAACAAACATTAAAATGATTTTTACACATTAATGCATTTATAATGGTAACACAATATTATAACGATCTGCATAATGAGTACTTCTGTACTTTTACCTAAAATTGAAATTGCAATAGTGGCCTTTTACTTGTAATGGAGTATATTTGACATTGTGGTATTTTTAAATGATTTGAATACTTCTGCAGCACATTCTAATATCGAGTGGCCAACGGTTACCACCTCCGCTAACTGATTTCCTGGGGAAAACACCAAAATGCATTTTACATGTTTTCTAGTTTTAAAGACAGCTAGCTATACAGTTAGCTGTAGTCCTTCTTCTTACCACCCAAAGGAAGCAGCTGTGTATTAATTTTAAGTAATTCCTTTTGACTGTACCAGTGCACACTGCAACGTAACACTTCAACTGAGAACTGTGTGAAAATATTACCTTTTTATTGTAGGTTTGTTCTGTTCACATTCACATGCTAATAGTTCCCCACCTCTAAAGATATACTGCCATTAAACTAAATGAGGGTGATTTGTCAAGCAGACATGGTACAATATTATAATGCAAGTACTATAATACAAGCAATGAATCTTTGAATTCTCCACCTACAGAAACCACTTGAAGAAGGTAAAGGCTAGATAAATACAGCCTTTAAATTGGATCTCCCTCTGAATTATGTCCTGCATTAAAACAGTGTTTTAACAAGCTCGAGAAACCTGTTTCTTTGGCAACTGAACCGCTGTCCATTTACAGCCTCTTCAACAGATCTTTTAATGGCAGAAAAGAGGGTTTAGATTAAACAGAGAGTATCATGCTCACAGTGGGGAATTACTTGTGTGTCACAGTGGAATAATGTTTTTCCCATTTCCTGTCTTCATCTGCTGTTATTTCTGTGTCGGGTTAGCAGTTAACAGGGAATGCTGATGTAAGCGGTGTGGCTCTGTTTTCAACAGGATATCACGTTCATCAGCATTTAAGCCAAAGTAATCATTTACCTAGCTGCGGATGTGAGATTCTTTAGAGTGACAACTGACGGGTCGTTTCATAACGGTGGCTCACAAAAGCAGAGCTTACTATGAAAAGACTGCCTTGAATGAAGCTGACAAACTCAACCAAGAGTGAGACATCAAGCACTGATCATCACAACATCAATTCACAGTGAAGAAAACTGACATGTAAAGATAAAAATGTGATGTTCACGGCCACAGAGCAGCGAATACTAAACATATAATATGAAGAGTAAACTATTACAGCAAAAACTGAGGAACTTTTGGCAGCATGTTGTTAGCTCAGTTTGTTGAAGCGTTCTGCTTGTGATCATGTCCTTGTTTGTTTAAGCCCCGCATGAGTAATATGAATTTTCTTTGTATGATTTGTGCTGAAAATTAAAGTACAAGATGAGGCAACGTGACATTAAACAACTTGAAAGGATCTAATAGGACCGCTGCCAAGGTTTTCATTTTATAGCAGAACAATAAGACTAAACTAAAGTTCTCCATCAGTTGGATTGTGATATTTGGTTTGGACATGTGACATAACAGCCTCCATAAGGTGGAGATACTGTTTAAATACCTGTCTGTGTTTTTTGTGTTTTTAATAGACTGATTTCCATTTAAGTGACATTTAAAAAGGAACAAATTGTGAAAAAGCGACTCACTGCGATGCTATGGTCAAGGGATCTGAGATGTTTATCACCTGTGCATTTAACGCACATATGTTGACTACTGAAAAAGATACGAGCTCAGAGGTTAAGTACGTAATAGGTGCAGCTTATGTTGAAATGTGATAAACGTAACATGACGTAAATGTAAACTGACTCATGAAAGAGAAACTTCGGAGAAAACTCTGTGTTTTTACTCCGGCAGAGTGACGGTAACACTCGTTCAGCCTGAGGTGAAGCTAAGCCTGAAAAACTAACCTGACGAGGACCTGGCACGTGTGGCGGGATGTGTTTCCATGGAGACGAAGGTCAGACTTACTCAAACCTTTTCCCCTGGTCCATATTTTGCACATCTCTGCAAAAAACTGTACAGCTCTTTCATTTAAATAACAGTCATATTATTTTCTATCATATTTCTTCACATTTTATATTTATCCTTCTTGACTTGCAGGACTTACTTTCTTTATATTTTCTACTTACTATGTTGATTGTTATGCACCAATATACCAAGCCAAATTCCAATAAACCTGATTCTGAACCTCCTTTATGAAACAGAAATGTATTAAAATAAGCCTGAATTACTGAAGTAAGCCTGGTTTAACTGCTAATCTTGCTCTCTGAAACACTCCTCTAGATGCACCAAGAAAACACTGAAATCCTTGAGAATTAAACTACAGATGTGTTGATAAAATAGTTATTAGTAGTTATTGCTGCCCTCTGAAAGACTGTCTACAACTATTAAGGGAGGGAGAGGGCTGTGTAACACCCAGAGGTCAAACTCTCCTACGATACGTCATCACACCCATCCCAGGCCGGTGATAGCAAATATTGGTTCTCCCTTTTTATCCGTGGTTGCTTTGTCTCTCCACCGTCACATCGTTCCTCAGAGAGGCCGATGGAAACCTGCTGTTGTTGCTCTACAGGCTGATGTGCCGTGATGACGCTTTCCTCTGCATAACTGCTGGTAAACAACCACTTAAAATCGCTATAAAACCAGATCCAGTCCAGGGGTGAGCGCGCGCACACACACACACACACACACACACGCACACGCACACACACACACACACACGCGCACACACCTGGGGTCTGTTTCTGCAGCTTCACACACTCCTCGTTAGCGCTCACGTTCGTGTGGCGTGCACGCAGGCACACAGGGAGAGTTCTTGCTCATTTGCTTGTCACATGTGTAATGAAGCACAATTACCAGTAACCACATGTTCACTGGAGTCATGTTGCAGCATCATTTCAGAACGTGTTATTAGGCACTAATACAATATAACTGGGCCTATTTACCACGCAAGGAAATAATGGTGGTTTTAACTTTAAAAAGACATTTAAGATTAGAGTGGAAAAACACTGATTGGCCAAGTTTGTTTTATCAAATAGACGTATAAATAAACTTTTAGCTCTCCATTCTAATACAATAAAATAATCCCACTAACCATTTACTTGAGAGAGCATACCATTTTGTATGTTTTAGCCCATATTTAGCACATCACATATACTTAACAACACAGATTAGACTTTCTGCAAATTTGCTGTTGTGTTCTTAGCTATTGGTTTCCATTCATTTCAGTACGGAAATCCAATCAGCAGACTCTTGAAACGTGTTTAATGGTTGAGTTGAGCATTCTCTGGTTATAGTTTCTCAAATGTGAGGATCTGCTGCTTTTCTCTCTCCGTTTTGAGCGGTTTTCCACGGTTGGTCGGCACAAACAAGCAATATGAAGACAACAACTTGGGCTCTGAAGACTTGTGATGAACTTTTTTTTTTTTTACTATTTTCGTACATTTTATAGACAAAAAGAATAATCAATTAATTGAAGAATATAAGTGGCAGATTCATTGATAATGAAAATAATTGTTAGTTGTAGCACTAAATAAAACATCATCAAACGGTTTGTAGTTTTTGGAGCAGGTGCATGCCTTTATGAATCCTTTCAAAACAAGGACTTGGTTCTTGTCTGACTAAGGCTGGGTGATGATATTTTGATGATATATTTTATTATTGTTTTACAAATTTCTATCATCCTAATTAATTATTCTAAACAGATTTTGATTATAAACCAACAAAATGAGTAACTTTGAGTTAGTTTCTGGTTTATCATGTGTGAAGACTTTTGTCCGATGTAATGCATAACGGCAAAAACACATTTCATTACACTGAACATCAATTCATCAAATGATTATTATGTCATTTTGCACACATTTCCTATATTGTGATGTGCACCTGTAAAATATAATGCAATCCAACACAACAGCTCAGCCACAAATTCTACCCTGACAAAGATTATAATGTTCAGTTTTGATTGACACGGTCAGAGATATGAATTTAATAAACAATATGTTTATTATTGAGGTTGTAGTTTGCAGTGGTGTTGAACTGGACTGCACTATATTGAGAGGTGTTTCCAATGTTTTGCCCATCCACCATTTGGATATAATGCAGTCCAGTACATCACCACCACTAACTACGACCTCAGTAATAAAGACATAGTTGAATTAACACCTCTCAGAAAGTTTCAACAAAAACCGGCCTTTATAAGCGTCATAAAGGTAGAATAGGTGGCAGAGCTGTTGTACTGGATTGCATTAGATTGTATAGGTGTACCTGATAAAGTGGCCAGGGAGTGTATATTGTTATCTGGAAAATACTATGTTGCCCTAGAAATGATGTGTCCTGAAGTGTTTGCTAAACTGAACTGTTTCAGACCCGAGTACAAAATGGATTTATGGCTCTCATAAGAAGTCTCTCGTGCTCCTATCATGATAGGTGAGAAAAGCCCCCACTTAACTTTCTCTACATACCAAAAAAATAAATAAATAGACAAGTCACCAATTCACTAATCAAGACAAACTCTTTCATCTAAAGTATGTGACATATACAACTGGGTAGCCTTAACTGTAGTTCCTCCGGATGCTTGCTTGGTTTTTTACAGCATCTAGGAAGTGAGTGCAGGAGAGCCCGACTAATACAAACAGCAGACTCAAGCTCTATGAGATTGTTTCACCTAACCCCCATATTAAGAAGTCTGGCTGCAAAACCTGCAAAACAAAAACAAGGCATGTCGTTCTGTCACTCGACTGCAGCCCAGATATTCAAACTGTAGGCAAATGGCTGCGTTTCTGGTGAGCAGGGAGCACGCTCACTGCAACAGGTGGACACGAAGCGAAGTCACCGAGCCACACCTCAAACTCCTACGCAGCTGGCAGGGCCAATAACCAGACTTTGACCTGAGCAGAATGAGCCCTTAAAAAGATCCCATTCTTCATCTAAAGACTGCAACATCACATTCATGTCGTTCTGGCTGAGGTAGCAGAGACTGAACTGAGTCTACGTTAACATATGTGCGTCTACTGTACTGTATTTACTGTTACTATGTTTGACATGCCAGTCATTTCACTCACACAAATTCCTTTCCACCACTTCTGCTTCCTAAATAAAGTGACTGACTCTGAGCTTCAGTGCAACATAAGGACTAGTGTCTCATTAAGGCACAACAATGGACGGTTGAATCCAGGCACGCTTTAATGCAACGTGATGTCCGTTTGGAAGGAAACGTCGAACCTATTAGGGGAAATTAATACAAGGAAGACAATGCCATTGTTCATTACATAATTCATATCAGGCTCAGCCAAGCACTCATGTAACCTCAGCGACACAGAGCGATGGCGTCTGGGTGACTACTTTGACCTCCAGTTTACTTCAGTGTTAAGCTAAATTCAAGACGCAGCATGATGGAGCAGTTACTCAATGGACGTTAATGATTTATGTTTTCACAGCAGACATGTGATCTTAAGAGTAGACGTTTGCTTCGCTCAGCTACGTCCATTACTTCCATTAAGGCGACAGCTGTGAATTTATTTCACTACATTTACCGCATTTTTAAATCAAAATGCCACAGAACTGACATCGTACACAAGGGTTTGAATTCAGCAACCGCGAAGCGCACGGCTGTGTGAAGTCTGAGAGGAAATGTTTTCATCACTTTTATGTCAGAATTGCTTCCAGGATGTAAAAAAAAAAAAAAACTCTTTACTACTATTTTGGTGTTTTGAAGGAAATTAAACCAGAAAAGATGGAGAAACAATATTTAAACTCACAATGATGCTAGCATAAACCGCAGCATCTGTCATATTTAAAATGAAGCCACATTGGATTTCAATATTGTTTTCGAAAAAAGGAACAAAACTATACTTTCAGTACTTGAGACAATGAGGTCGCCCCATCAACTGTACACTGGACGTACAAAGATAAGATTTGCAACAAAGGATTTATCTAACAACTTCTGAAATGTGTTGGGTTTAATACATTGGACGCCGTGAGATAATGCTTCACAGGGACACCTCTTATCTAAGTGCTGCAGTTTGGAAGTCAGCTAGAAAACCTTCACGTTTAGTGTTTAGAAGGAAATGAAACTCAGAAAAGACAGAGAAAACATTTAAATAAACACCAATTATTTAAACTCACAAAGATGCAGGCATAAACCAACATCTGTTATATCTGAATCAGTCATTTTACACTGGTTACATGTTTAAAAAACATCTAAACTTCTTATTTAAAATGAAGCCACATAGGAGTTAAGAATGAAAGTTTAGTTTAAAGTTTAGTTTAAAGGCATCTCAAGACTATATCCTCTGTGGGATGTGCCAAAATAAAAGTGTTATCTTGATATGGAAGTCTCCGCTTCGCATTTGATCTAATTTTATTTACAGCTGTTTGTGAGATGTTTTAATATGCATTTACAGCTTAGTTACTTACAGTACTTCGTCCATAAAGATTCAAGAGCTAAAGCAGATGGCACACTCAAAATATGTCTGACGCTCAGTGGTTTGTCAGGTTTGTCTTTTCAGCACATTTTGAGTGCAGACTGCATTTGACAGTTTTGTAATGAATAACATGTCGAGCACTGGACCCTCCACTTGCTCCTCACCAAACACTCGCAGGTAGGGCCGAGTGCTGACCCTCAGTACTGACAGAAATGCGCCCGTAGCATTGAATATCACGTATCGAAAGTTGGCATCAAATGCTTGGCCAGATTCTTCGCCTTGTTTATTCAGTCGCTTATCAGGTATTTCAAGTATTTTATAAGTGTGCTAATTGTATTTAAGGAACGTTCTTGTTCAGCTGCTTCTGTTACAACATGTTACACTGAAGATGCACTGAAAGGTTTGGCATGTTATTGAATTAAAAAAAGGATAAGCAGAAAAATATGTTTATTTTCCTCAAAGTAAGGTATTGAACACATTATTGTTCTGGTATAGGCTCAGAAACTTGGGTATCTTAGTGGCACTGATATCGAAAATTAGAAATACTACCCAGCGGCAACTAACGTTTATTTTCATTATTAATTAAACCATAAAATGTCAGAAAATAGTGAAGAAATGCTTGTCACATTTTCCCAGAGTCCAAGGTAATGTCTTTAAATTGCATGTTTTGTCGGACCAACAGTCCAAAACCCCAAGAAAATGATTTTCCAATGATTCAAAATAGTTAAAAGAAGCAAATCCTCCAATTGGAATTGGAATTATTGCTTTAAAAAAAACGATTAATCGTTTATCAAAATGGTTTCCGATTATTTTTCTGTCAATCACCTAATAGATGAATAGACTACAAGTATCGTTAAGAAATTAAACTTCTAACTTAATCCCTAAAAAGCTGTGTTTTGTTGGAAAAATTCAAATTTATTAGGTGCACCTAGCTAAAACTGATGCAGACTAATACAAGAGTCCTGCAATAAATCCTATGTTTATAACACTTATAATGTTAATTCAACTTTATGGTCATTTGGAGGCTGTAGTTTGCACTGCTGTTGTATTGCGTTACATTGAAAGAGGTGTTTCTAACATTTAGTCTACCCTCGCTGATATAAATTGGGTGGACTAAATATTGCAAACACCTCTCAGTAAGATGAGAAAAAAGTATAATTTGGGTATCGGTAGCAAAACTTGGGTATCATATTGACACCAGTACCCAGCCCTACTTGCAGGTATCCATTTAAAATTTGACTTCTTACTTTAAAAGCTGTGTTTTGTTGGGAAATAACAAGGCTTTCATCTGACAGCGCCGATATCACAGGTCAGTCAATGTGGGCAGCAGAGAGAGGTTTGGTGGTGTTTATGGAGGGAGGAGGCCCTGGGCAGAGCTGCTCCCCGGGGTCCTCTGGGACGCCTCTGGCTGTGGCTGGGACAAGTTATCGGGTTAGATTTTGAGGCTATGCCCACTGAGCCGGACGTGAGGGACTTCCTGTGGTAAAACAACTAACATTTATCACGTCACACTCCAGCCGCCTGTCTGTCTCGCTGTCTGTCTGTCTGCATCTGTCTTTGTCTCTGTGTAACTATCTGTGCCGCATTTCTGAATAGGCCAGTATCCTCAGCGGCACACGCACTTTCTGCATCCACAACAAATAATGAAATATGACAGAACTATTTAACGAACAGTCTGACATGTTGAGATTTGGGTTGCTGTTTTTCTTTTGCTACCTGCTTGGTAAGCTTTGAGGCATTATTTCAGCAGGGAACTTTTTTTTCTTCTCGTGATGTGGCAACTACAAAAATAAACACCAGTGTGATTCTTTACTGATCCTCTCTTGTCCCCCTTCACAGGGGGGTCAGAGGTCAAGATCAGCTACAGCAACAGTATTGCTAGAGCTGGTACAAGATCAATGTCTTTAGTCGGGCAGTGCTTGCTGAGACTGCGGTTTGAATCCGGTCCGCCAACGCAACCTGCTGAAAATCTGCTAAAATCCCAAATCTCTTTAGCTCCTCTGTAGCACTGTGCTTGCCGTTAGGAAAAGAACACGCCGTGAGGCATTTTCTGTATTAAAAACAAGTCTAGACAGAGACAGAACAGTCCTAATGAGTGTTATTGACAGACGTGATGGAACAAATACCCGATAGAAAATCAAAAAAATAAAGTACTGCAAAAGTCAAGAAACATGAATAGAAATAGAAAAATGTACAATAAAAACATGAAAAAGTATAATTAACAATAAGTAAAAATGGCTGGTGTCCCATTCAGAGAAAAAAACTGCTAAGTTTGAGCCTCATTAAGGATATTTTCAACCAAATCAGAAAAACTGTGGCCAGTTTCAGGGAAGCAGCCCTCCATTTATCACATGTACATCTATATGTGAAGTCCCGCATTGTGTGCTTCACTGTGTACCAACGCCACCGAGACAAATTCCTTTCCAATTATTGCACTTGTTGAATGAAGTGACTGTATCTCTGAGCTTCAAGAGGTGAAGGAAGTTCACGTCTCCAGCCACTACAGCTGATAACAGGCTGCCCCGCCGGCCTACCTAGTCATATTCAGGCTGACAAAAGCCAAACATGCCACTCACACTTTCCTTTGAAAAGAAGAGCTTAAGCAGTCTGGGCTTAGAGGAGGTCACAGAACCTGCTTGCAGCTTTTGCTCGTGCTTCCCCGTGGAATTTGAAGTTGGATGGGTATTAAAGAAAAATCTGTATCTAAAAATAGAGATGACATTTATTTGTCAGGTATCCAGCGACTGCACAATAAAGATAAAACACAGATCTCTCAGGGTTGAAGGTGTGCAGGCTGGTAGAGAGTTGGCAGGGCGTGCCTTTACACACACCAACTAGCTTTGACATGAGACAATCAAAGTTGACTTTTAATGGCCACCACAGGGCTAATCTCTTAGAAAAGCCACTTATAAAACTGTTTACCCAAACCTTTATTGCCAGTATGCAGTGGTGGAAGAAGTATTAAAGATCCTTTAGTGAAGTAAAAGTGGCGTTACCACAGTGTAAAAATACTCCATTAAAAGTAAAAGTATTAAGTATTAAAAATGTAGTGTAGACGTATTTATTATCAGCAAAATGTACCAAAGTAAAAGTACTCGTTCTGCAGAGAAATGGCCCTCATAATTGATATATTATTATATATTACAATATTAGATTGTTGATACTGATGAATCAATGAGTGAGCAGCATTTTACTATTGTAGCTGATTGAGGTGGAGCTAGTTTTATTTACTTTACATACAGTTAGGTAGTTTAGTCCAGCCAGTGGTCCCCAATTTAGGGGTTAGGCCTCCTCCTAAGGGTCACAAGATAAATCTGAGGGGTCGTGATTGATTAATAGGGTAAGTTGAGCTGCACAAAGATGCAATCACTATTTCGACTTCTTTGTAATCTTTGATAAACAGTTGATAATTTGATCTCTTTGGGCCTCAAACAGTTATGAAACCATAAAGGGCAATTTGGTGGAATTACTGACAACTCATAGACATCTGAAATGGGACAAGGGGCCCCGACAGTGTCTAGGGTTTGGGGTTTATTTGTAAGAGGTCACAAGCCATAAAGGTTGGCAGCCACTGGTTTAATCCTTAAGAGTGTAGTTTTTTTTATAAGTTTAGCATAATATCATTATCTTAATCTGAAAAGAAAATACTTGCCACAAATGTCAAATAAGTGTAGTGGGGTAAAAAGTACAGTACTTGAGTATATGTACTTATTTACTTTCCACCAATGCTTACACTTCTGTAAAAGTCTAGAAACAAGGGGTATCTGCGAGAATACTTCATGACTTTGTGTAAAAGCGAGCTTTAACACTTGAACGCAACACTAAATCACTTCCATGACTGTTGCACAACAACACCAGGTGAGATCCTACCTCAGGTGGGCTTATATTAAACGCCTCAGCTATTTTCGCGTACAACTCCTTCACGTTGGAAAATCCCTCGATCCTGCCGGTGGGACTTCCGTGCGCCAGCTGCGTGTGGAAGACCAGTTTTGGCCGCAGGTTGGCAGGTGGAGGCGGGAGCCCCGCTCCGTTCACGGCGGATTTAGCCAAGCTCCCGGTGGCACCTGCGTGTCCGCCGCTGACCTCCTCGTTGTCCACCAAATGCTCCTTCGTCGATTTGTTTTTCTTCCTCCATGGTCCCAACGGCATTTTTAGTTGTCTTCGTTTGTTTTTCGACGTGGAAATTAAAAAGTCCGAGCCGCTGCTATAACATTGAAGTAGCTAACCTGTTGAGTTCCAAGCCCAACCGTCGCGTTGTCCTTATTTACTTCCTCCTTTCCTCCTAGCTTTCCTGAATTTCTTCCTTCCTTCCGCGAACACTTTTCCTTTCCTCACCTGCTCACAGCTTTTAGATTTGACTTTGTTCTTCGAGAGTGACTCGGCCCCTCGCTTGCAAATAAATGGTGTGAATATTCAACAGGTAGGTGGTGATTGTGGGATAAACTCTGACACAACCTGCTGGCTGGTTCTCGGCTAACAATAGCTACTCTGTGTGTCTCTCGGCGGGACGCAGGCGCAGTGGGACGAACCCGGGTTCAACACGGTTGGAGGTTCAGTCCCAGTGCACCTGTGCACCATCACGGGGGGGGGGTCATCACATTAAAACAGTTATTCAGGGTTTATTTGAACACGTGCTGAAAATCAGTATATGTAAAAGTGTTTTCTTGATCAGGATTAGTTCATGGGTGTAGCTACAAATCCAGGGCCCCAGGATAGACCATTTGGCTTTACCCCCACCTCCTTTGTTGTAGCCCCACTAACACACTAACAACTGAACTGGCTGACTCCAAGTTAAAACCAGGTCTAAAAGGAGAATAATTAAAAAAGTAAAGACTGAAACCAGCAGTGGTGGAAGAAATACGCCAATCTTTTAGTAGAAATACTCTGTTACAAGTGAAAGCCATGCATTCAAAATTTTACTTAAGTAAAAGTACAAAATGAGGCTATAAGTACCAAAATATTACATTAAAGTATACTCTATGTACACATTATGAAGAATGGCCCACTTCAGAATAATGTATATTATATTATTGGATTATAATTATTGATGCATTCATGTGTAATGAATGCATAAACATAAATCAATTATGATTAGAAATGTATTACTATTTTTTTTCCCCTTGAAAAACCGCTATCTTTTCTATTTTAGATACCATAATTGAAAGCTATAAAGATTCACATTAGGCTGGCAAACTCACACAATGAGAAGGAGCAGGTGTGTTTACTCTCCTCCCTCCCTGGATAATAGTGACTCATCACTTGCACAAATGTCTAACACATGTGATTTATACACATTGTTGCTGGCAAAAAGAACAATTTGTGCACCCAGAGAAAATAACCTAATATTTTTGTGAAGATACAACAAGATACAGATAAATCTAGATAGACAGATAGATAGATAGATCTTTTCCCGACATTGGTGTGTAGTAATAAAAAAAATGCTAAAAATATGATACTCATTTGTAATATTAAATGGAAATATGTATATGATATATGAGACATGGTATGATATTGGTCATTGTTGCTTTTTGTATATATTTATATTTACACCTATTTTTTACCTACTTGTATGTACATTATAGTTCTATGTTTCATTTTTTTCTTTGTTCAGCTTTGTTGTCCTTGTTTTTAGCTGTATGTCTATTTCCATCTTCCTGTAAATTGTTCTGTGTATAAGTACTCTGAGAGCACCTTAAAACTGTAGTGAAATTCCTTGCATGTGTGTACACATACTTGGCCAATAGAGCGCATTCTGTTTCTGATAACAGCTTTTATGTGGCTTTAATAGAGCCCAAACACTGGGCAGTACTGTTTTTAATGCCGCACTTCCTGCTCTGAACTAATGAGTACAAATGTCAGCAGCCAAGTGGCCCTCTCTGCCTCTCAAGGACCCCGCCTCTGTGGGCCCCTGAGCCCATGATGAGTGATGTGGCGTCCCCTGGTGGGAAAATGTAAAGGCCTCTGTGTTGGCAGCTGATAGCCAGCAGCTGAGACCAGACAGCTATAATTACACATTCATAGTTTTGCCATTAGTAAGCATTAAATTCAGTCGCTGTTTTTTAATATTGATCTTTGCACATGAGAAATTTTACTTTTTAAGTTTTACAACAACAAAATATCCACATTTGACTATTATAATATAAGCCTGAAGAACCATTTTCTGGTGCTCGTTTTGTGTAATATTGCTATGCAGACTGTTCACTGACTATAAATAGGCCTAAGCAGCATTAACGGTTTTAAAGTGCTTATTGTTAATACACTGTTTATTTCATGGAGGAGGATTCATTAAATCCATAGCTACACAACAACAGCTCAAGATCACTTCATGTGGAAATATTTATTTTAAAATTCAAGTTCAATATCTTCACATGTAAGTTTCTAAAATGCACACATGACGATCCAGTTCATTTAACCACTGTCCTCTTGAACACCCTTGCACACAAATTTTAAAGACAGCCTCCAAATTGAGGCTTGTATCTCTTCATGACAAAATAAACATGGAAAAAAAAACGTCAGCAATGAAGCCCATCAAATCTAAATTTAAGAGAGCAAGAAATTGTTCTGTTTGGCACTGCAATTTGAATCAGGATCTCTGGCGTGTTTTTTTTTTGGCAACTGTAGACTCATTCACCACCAAATATTTCCAACAAACAAAAAGATAAAGTGATTGCGGCCAAAGACCCACATACATAAAGATGTGTACTTTCAGACATCAAGAACCCAGACAGTCTTTCACTTGCACTTATATCAACTTGGCAGCATGCATGGCATTTATAAAAACACCACATAGCTCAGAAATAGAAATTGCACATTCGTCAGGGGGTCCATCTGTGATCTGTCAGATCTGTCCTTGTGTGTGTGTGTGTGTGCGTGTTTGTGTGAGTGTGTTTAGTAACAAGTGTGAGCGTTGTCATGCGGTTATCTCCCCTCGTTCATGTCCTTCTACCTAGGTAGGTAAATGCCGTTTCAGGACGTCCTTGGCGTTGCCGGGCAACGTGTCAGGAAAGTTCACGTCAAACTCCACCACCAGGTCCCCTCTCTGCTCGGGGTTCTTGGGGAAGGGGAGACCCTGTCCGGCAACAGTCTTTCTCATGCCAGGCTTGACGACATCCGTGATCTTCATGTTGCACGTCTTCCCGTCTATCGTCGACACGGTGACCGAGCATCCGCACAACGACTGAAAAGACAAGAACATGGAAGTCGGTGTGAGAATCGGGAGGACGGCCACCCACACATGATCTACTGTAGGCAAAAATAACATGGATCTGTTCTTTGGCTGAGATTAAAGCAAAAATCTTCTTTTGTGTGTAGACTAGTGCTGGGTAATATGGTTGAAATGAACATCATGATATTCGTAACGATATGTTCTGATGTCAATATATTGCATGATGTAAAAAAATGTACGCAAATTCACATATAAAATAAACAAACTGATATTCAAAGCAGCTGACTGGGATCCATTGCTATTTGTTACATGAAGCCAAAGTCGTCAGTGTGTAAAATAAAAACATCAGTTGCTTGTAATCATTAACAAGCATTTGACAACAGATATCTGTTGTACGATAACAGGAAATGATCATGTCACCACGATAGAATTCAGCTGAAAGTTGATAAAAGATCTCTGCTGTAAACACATTTACACACTTTTGCCTTAACACTATTTTCAGATGTAGCTTACTTCCTGACCAATACTGAATTTTTTTAAGCCAATACTGACATCTGTATTTGACAGTTTAAAACAATCAGATAATAATAATAATATCTGTCATTTTTCACATAAACACACAACATAAAACAGTGCAGCTGCACACTGTTGTCTGGTGGACAAACTATATAACAGTTTCTGAATTGCCTCAAACATATCTTTGGCATTTTTGTATTGCAATTTCTTTTTTTTTCGGAATACGCCACCACTATATATCTGCGATAAGCTAATATTGGCCAATATATCAGAGCGGCTCTAGTAGACGGCGTGCAGGTTGCACTAATTCTTGCAAAATGATTTCCTCAACTGATGCACCCAAATATCTACAGTTCTTCAGCTATAAATACCCTTGAAGCTCGTGCTACTTGGTGGACAGCTAATATATATATATACTGTACTGTACCATCAGTCCAGACATGTCTGACATGCTATGAGAGGTCTCTGATTGGAACTGACCCCAATCCACCCAACTGTTTTTATTTACAGACCTACACAGGACCATAGATATTTGAACACTGAGCAAATTATACAACTATTTTGCCAAAATAAGGTAAATTTAATAGCTTTTCCAGAGCTTTCAACCGCTATAAACCACACCAACAGTCTTCATTAGTGGATGGAGGTTGCTCAGCTGTCGTGGAGATGGCTCAGTTGTCATCACGTTATAACAGGTGGTCGTAATCTCGTCTTTGGCTGTTGGACGATGAACTTTCATGCTGATATGCAACTATTCTATTTGATTATAGTTGCATATAGACTTTTTCATTGATTGGAAGCATTAAATGTGATTAAAAGGTGATTCAAAATTTGAGATCCATCTCTGATTGTAGGAGGAACCATATAAGTACATCTTGCACTGTGTGCGAGGGCGGGCGCCGCCTCTCTGCCCTCCCTGTGATACAGCTCCTGTTTCTCAATGTTGATGATCCAGATTACATAAGTGCACAGCCAAAGTGTGCGTGTAGTTCAGTACTATGCTCATTCAGTTCGCCTGTACTTCCACAGAAAACAACTGTTGAGGCAGACTACCTACAGCTTATTGATTGTGACCAGGTTTTTTGGAGCAGCCGAGCTTTAAAGCAGCTCTCTAAACTAAATGTGAGCTTGTTCTGAATCCCCCCCGTGTGTGACTAATCCATCTATCAGACTCTATTAATACTGCTACACTCAGTCTAAGTGGGTGCCAAAATAGAAAACGCCTCACCTGTCGTAAGCTCACGCGAACGGGATACACAATGTTCGAGCCCTCCCGCCTAAAGTGAGGGTGTGGCTTGTCCTTGATGACGAAAACAATGTCAGCAGGAATGGTACTGGGCGACTCGTCTCCCTCCCGCGGGAACGTGATCTTGGTTCCCTCTTTCCAGCCCCGCTTGATCTCGATAGTGAGGATCTTATCCTCAGTGCGCATGGTCCTGCCATCTGGATTTAGCCTTTTGCGAGAGATCTTCATCCTCTTGGTGCAGCCGTGGAAGACCTCCTCCAAGGAGACCCTCAGTTCGTGGACGATGGCCGGGTCCTGCTTCCGGCGCTGCTGCCCCCCGGGGCCGACGTGCCCGTCCCGGGGGAATCCGTTCAGGTTGAAGCTGGTGAAGGAGCCGAAGGGATCGTTTCCATCCACCTCCATGTCCTCGTCGTCTCGGCCGTTGGCTTTGCGCCCGAAGAAGATCTCGAAGGGGTTTGAACCCCCGAAGAAAGTGGCGAAGGTGGCGTGAGGGTCACCGTGGAAGGTGTAGGTGAAGGTGCTGCCTTGTCCATCACCAGTGGGCCCGTTTCCTCCCTTGAGACCTGGTGGGCAACAGAAATGATTCATCCAAACATTAACACTCAGCAGTGGGAGAGCTTTCTGCCACAAGTGATGCCTACTTTGACAACAGGGATGCACGATCCAATCCACCAGATCGGGCACCGGCCATGAAGTGATCAATCCACATTAAATACAGTTTGTTAGACTAACTATTTTGATAATCGATTGATTGTTTTTGTGATTTTTCCAACAAAAATATCAAACATTAGATGGTTCCAGAATTGTCTTAACATTGTTGTGAACTGAATATGTTTGGGTTTTTGAGTTTTTGTCATATCAAACAAGACATTTGAAGACGTCACCTTGGACTCTAGGAAACTATGATGGTGATTTTTCAATTAACCAACCAACGATGAACCAATTTATTGAGAATATAAACAGCCAATTAATCAATTTAGAAAATAATCACTGGTTGCAGCCCTCCAGAGCATGATATACAGATTTTACATTTAGCACTAGGCCTAGTATTGAACCGGTATGTTGGTCAGTACCCTGAGTTGAGGTATCGGAATTGTTATCGGGAGACTAAAACTTCATAGACAAAATACTTTATAGTACAAAAGTGGATCAAATTTTTGAGCTTTTTAAAGGACAGTCAGGAACTTGAGTCTTTGGTTCGACACATTCTGAGACTATATACTCAAGATCTTCAATTTTTTGAGATATTGCAGATAATCTACTCAGGCAATGGGTTCATCCAATGGCAATGTTCAACAGCTTCACAAATAAAGCACATATATAGAGGCTCTGTTGGTTGCATGGTTTGAGTGAGCCTGTAAAGGATCCATATTGTAGGTTTCACATTTCCAGGTTCATATGGGGTTCTACTAGACTACATTTGCAAGCTTTACTGGTGAAAAAAAACAGTTTGTTTCACTTACACTGGCCCTTTCTGAAGATGTTCAGCATGTACCTTTTGTTACATTAAATGTTAAAAATAAGGCCAATTCATGAAAAGCATAATATGCCAGCTTTAATTTGTAATATATGGATGCAGAGATGATCTGTGATCTTTTTCCCTTCTTCACATGAAACACGCTTCCCACCCATAACCATCTGGACTGAAAATTAAACCTCTATGTTCCAGATACTACATTGTAGCTAGGACATATTGTACATAAAGGCTTTGACATCATCAAAATCTTTTTTTTCATTACAACACCTACATTTACAGACAATCTGTGTTGGAAAAGGTGACAGGCATTTTATTCCTCTTATAACAGAAGCGTATAACTCCAGATACAGTGTAATAGCACATCCCTTATAATAAAATGCCCTCAACTGT
This sequence comes from Macquaria ambigua, assembly GCA_008360985.2. Classification (NCBI taxonomy): domain Eukaryota; kingdom Metazoa; phylum Chordata; class Actinopteri; order Centrarchiformes; family Percichthyidae; genus Macquaria; species Macquaria ambigua. Next base: position 119,879 of record VMKM01000075.1, read on the forward strand.
AGGCCTGTGATGTCCTGAACAGCTGTTTTCTAGGCCTGCTGGTTGTAGTGAGTGACTTGAATTAAAGCCAGCTGTGTTTTACATCCAACCATCCAGGCTTTATAACGGGCTTATAACGGTATACTGAAGGTGAATTAAAACCCGTCACACAGGGGTAAAAATGTCATTCAGTGCCATAATAAAACACACATTACCTTCCTCTCCATACTGATCATAAACTTCTCTTTTCTTCGGATCACTCAGGACTTCATATGCCTCGGCGATTTCCTTAAATTTCTCCTCGGCGGCTGCAGACTTGTTTTTGTCCGGGTGCCATTTCAGCGCTTGTTTTCTGTAAGCTTTCTTAATATCCTCGTCTGTGGCTCCTTTAGAGATGCCCAACGTTTTATAGTAATCTTTCCCCATGTTTCACGTCTCCCCGAAAATGAGAAATATATTTTCGTTTTTAAAAAAAAGAGTAGAATAGCTGCTTGGAGAAGAGCTGGCAGACTGGACTGGTTCGGCTGGTCGACGGATGGTTTGTCACAGCAGTGAAGCGGCCTCAGTCCGGACTAATGAACAGCAAGAAGCCGCAGACGGAGACACAGTGCGGGATGAAAACCATTTAGAGGCGGTTAGTCAACGCCGTGGACCTTGTGTTATTTATCCGTGACTAGATGACCCTCTTTAAATAGCCTCAGCTCCCTCTCCTGCATCCACAGCGCCAACGTCAAGTTCAACACGAGAAATAAATCTGGTTCCGGTGAGCAGATATGCGTGTGTGTGTGTGTGTGTGTGTGTCAGCTGCCTGGCTCTTTCTGGAAGAAGGCAATGTGGATTGTCCAAAAACCACATGTGTTTATACAGTATGTGAATTTAGTAGGCCTAAATGTGAAATGTTTGCTTATTTAGAGCTGTTGTAACAGGTGGCTACTTTTCCTCGGGTCCACATAAATGAATTTAAAATACTCTAATGAAGAAGTTCACATGTGAAGTATCTGATATCACAGGTGAAATGTCTGAACGCCACATGTGCCCATGTGTTCACATGTGAGATGCTGATTCACATGCTGATAAACTCACAAGTGCTTTTTTATGTTAAAGCGGTTTTTTTTTCAAAGAAATTAAAAATATAAATGTTAAATTTTCTTTCTTTCTTTCTTTAAATGTAAAATATAGCCTATATGTACTGTATATATACTATATATAGGCTACAGTATTGTAATACTGTACAATATATATATACTAGCCTATATATTGTCTTTGTATGTCCTGGTCCCATGTTGGATTGAATCTATATTTTACCTTCTTTCTTTATGTTTTTTTTTTCCATTCATGTTTGTTTTGTGAATATTTGGACATGTTGTATGTATGTTGTTTATAACACAATAAAATCCTACCAAAACAGTGTCATATATTCAAAAAAATAATAATAGTAAGAGAAAACGAAACAGAATAAATGCAAGTTGCTAATTGTAGATGTTTGTTTTGTAATTGAAGATACCAATAGGCTAGATAAACAACATACATGCAACAGAGGACAACATATTACAGTAAATTAATATAAAATACAAAATATTAATAAAATACCACATATATAAATTAAGTAGCACATTTTTATTAATGAAAAGGTAGGAATATTTTCATTCTGTGCTAATGTAATGTAAAATAGATAGTTTTTCCTGCTTTTTGTTCTTCTGTGAAGTTATATATAAGTGTGTGTGTGTGTGTGTGTGTGTGTGTGTGTGTGTGTGTGTGTGTGTGTGTGTGTGTCATTGACATCTATCCCAGCATAGATTATCCAGACCATTCCCAATGGATCCACTTGCCTCAACACATCAAACCCTAAACATTTCAAAATTACACACATTTTAATTTTTTTATTTTATTATTATAATTCCCCAGTCTGTCTCTGAAAACTCTGTCAGCAGGTCCACAAGTAGAGGAGGGGGTGCAGTGATGACTGAAGATGATGATGATGATGATGATGATGATGGTGAGCCGTGCTCGGCTCTCTTGCAGCCACAGCGCCACCTGCTGTCGCACAGAGAAAGTGAGGTAAAAGCGTTGATGCTGCATTGGCACTGAGCTCTGTCAGTGAGTCAGCGTCAGAGCAGCGCTGCAGGTCAATAATCTCTGATTAATATCAATGCATTATTTCTCTCCTTAAAAGGGCAAGCAGCAGGCTGCGTTTTTTATATCTTAATTGATAGTCTGCCGGCTAATTTGTTTCTAAACGAACCATGGATCAGTTTCGTGGTTTATTTGTTAAACTGGACCAAAACAAGGATGGATTCATATCGGTGGCGGAGCTGCACAGCGAAATGAGGAAGCATGGCATCCTCTCATCGGATGGCAAGGTCCAGGTAATATTCTTAATGATCTTTTTTTAAATTATTTTAAATTGTGTTCTAATTTCATTCATTCATTCAAGCACTAATCACCACAAACCTGCACATCTTTCACCTAGAATATCATTGATTCTTATGACAAAGACAAAGATGGCCTGCTGGATTATAAAGAGTTCCTCAGCTACATGATGGACAGAGAGAGGAAATGGAAAATCTACTTTCATGACCTTGACAAGAACAAGTGTGGTGAGTGGTCCTCTTGAAAAATGTTATATTTCTTATAACATGAGAAAACAACATAACTGTGTTTTACTGCTGATGTAGAAGATGAGCAGTCCTACCTGGGCACATTCTTTATAAACCACCATAAATGTTAATTATTTGACAATAAACTGTAACTCTCAGACCGGAAAAGCAGACATGCATAAGATGTGTTTATAGTACACAGTTGACAATACACTGCACAGCACTACAGGTTGTGACCCTTGCACTCATAGAGTTTTCCCTATCACTTCCCAGAAACCTTAAGCGCAGTCATGACATGACACTTTGCAGAGTGTAACTGGAAGTCACAGGACCAGTGTCTGTTTGTAATTATGTGCATTTCTTCTCTGATCAGGGGTGATTGACCAGGACGACATCATATGTTTGTTTAAGGAGTTAGGAGTGGTCATATCAAAGCCGAATGCAAAACAAATAATTCAAATGTAAGATTTTTTTTATTTTGCCCACTATACCTCATGGATTCATTGTTGCATTTAAACAAACATTTATAAAATATGTAAAAACCTTAACAGATGTAGTTCTACTGGGTTTAACTGAAACACAATGGTGCACATTTCATGCATTCATCACATTAGTGCTTTTTAAACAGGTGTTATATTGTAAAGCATCACTGTACAAGAAGGTATACTTATAGTATAAAGGATGGATATGTTACCACAGATTACTTCTTACGTCTCTATCTATTCATGCTTACAGATCAATAATACATATCATAATGCAAGTAACATAAGTTTTGACTTACTACAGTAGGCCATCAAGCCTGCAGTTACAAAAGAATAAATGAATGGTTTGTGGCCTGAACGTTAGGCAGCCAAAATGATGCTTCAGGTTGGACTCACTACCTGGCAAACCTGTGTATTTCTGTATTATATTGACCTATTACTGTCTGTCACAAATCAGTTTCTTATTACTGATCAATTAAGACATCACCAGCAACTTTTAAAACCTTTTTGTAAAGTGATACCACAATGACACAGTTAGATGATGAAATACATCATTAAGATTCTTCATTACAGTGTGTGATGAATCAAACCATTAACACACTGAGTATTTTCTGTGGCTGCTGTTTTTGGGAACACCAGGATGGATAAGGACAGTTCGATGACGGTGGACTGGGGTGAATTCCTGTACCACGTCATCCTCAACCCTGTGGACAACATCGGGGAGCTGGTGTCTTCATGGAAACACAGTCTGGTAAGATCTGATGCTCTAACGCTTCAGCAAAGCAGAGGTGTGCACGAACTGTGACGCATGGCCCTGTCCACTTATGCATGAGTAATAACACAATGTTTAAAAGGTGATAAATAGTGATTTCTCATTTTCGTCCATCTGTAGGTTTTTGATGTGGGTGAGAGCCGTGCAATGCCCATCGAGTTCCCAGAAGAGGCGTCTGGTTTTGGCGCCTGGAGGACGTTTGTTCTCGCAGCAGGACTGGCAGATGCTGTGTCCAGAAGTATGACGGCACCCATCGACCGCCTGAAGACGCAGCTTCAGGTCAGCTCCACTGTCAGGTGCTACTTTGTTATTAGTGACATGCATGGGTGGATTTATTTGATTTTACATGATCTGATAAATTCATGAATACCCAAGAACGTGTTACTTACAGCACCTGGTTAATCAGTATATTAGATTAATTTGATATGCAATGCAAAACACACACAAACACCTAAGATAACACCTCCAGGCATGCATGGCACCCACTAAACTATTATAATAGTGGCGAACTTTAAGATTCTTCTGAAGTTGTCTCTTTTTAAACATCACTTTGGTGGGACAGCTAATTTTAAGACAGGATCCATGGAAGCACAATGAGCTCTGAGCTTCACACGCTGGGCTTAAAACTTGCACAGGTTTCGTGTGATTGTTGACTAGTATGAACCTCAAGCTCAAGATTTGAGACGTCTAAGTGTCGTGCCATTTACTGTACAACTTAACAGAGAGCATTCTTGACCTAAAACCTCACATAAAGTCTATTTAACAAAATAATCTAAGCTCGAAGCTCCGCTTACTGGCTTTCATTTGCTGACCGAAGAACACGACATGCTTGATGTTTAAAGCTCTGAAAACTAGTAGGTAGTCCTTTGAGTTTAGATTATTGTGTTACACATACTGTCCCTAAAGGTCGAGAATGAACTTCCATGGTTAAACTCACATCAAATCATTTTAAAGTGTAATTTAAAGGAGCATTTCACATCCCGTTCTTACATTTTCTCAGTGGGTAATGTTAAACAAGCCAAACAAGCATAAAACATGAAAACTTTGTAATCTTTGTAATAAATGACCTGGTGTTACTATACTAAAGAGACAGAGAAAGGATTTATGAGTCTCGTCACATATATTTAGTGCTGTTTTTTTGCAGCTGGTGTAAGTCAATGCTTCTCAATATTCTTTATAGACAAGGAAAGGCAGCTTTATTTATATAGCACATTTTGAACACAGAGGCAATACAAAGAGCTTTACACAGGCGAAGAAAAGCATTAGAATGACATTGAAAACAATAAGAATAAAATCAATTAAGATAGAATAAAATGAGATCAAATGTATTCACTTTATGCTGAAGTATCCTTGAGAAAGAGACATTTCTCAGCTACATTTCTCTGTAGCTGAATATGACCTCTGACCTCTGTGGATTGACAGCATGTACCACATAATTATTAGTGTCTCTGTTTAGTTTTACGCCGTCGCTTTAAAAGAAATATCTGAGACCCTGTTATTTTTGTGGCATGTGTACCTGTTGTCAATAAATTGTTATTCAGGAGGCATCGCATTGCTGCACATTTATTGCAGCTGCGTATGAAAGTGAATCACATGAAAGTATTTCCTGTGTGCTCTGTAGGTTCATGGATCCAAGGCCTTCTCCCAAGGCTTTCAGGAGATGAGGGCAGGTGGTCTGCGCTCGATGTGGCAAGGCAACGCCGTCAACGTGCTGAAAGGAACACCACAGTCAACGCTACAGTGTCTTATCTACGCCCAGGTGAGGCATACATGAGCAGACAGACTCTCTAGTATGAATTATTGATGCACCAGTTTCCTATTTCTGATAGACAAGCGCACTCAGGGCTTCTCTGCTTTGTCCAGATGAAGGTGTACACCCAAAACAGAACACAGGAGAGTCTGACGGTGCAGCAGCGCTTTGGCTTGGGTTGTGTGTCCGGTGCTGTCGCTCACGCTGCCTTCTACCCTTTAGAGGTATCAGAGATCAGTGGCAGGTCTGAGTGCTTTAACGTTTCTGTCCTGTCCTGTATGTTTCCATAACAGCTGACCGTTGTTAGAATATAAATTATTACAAATTTTAAATGACAGTATGTCAGTGTCACATTAACTGTGATGCCTTGGTTTTAATGATTGCAAACAAGTGAGAATATTGTGGAGATAATTCTGTTGCATCAAACATTTGAAAAACATCATGCACTTAGGTGCTTTAGGCAGTCATCAGGAGGAACACACACATTAATAAAATCTTTGGAGATGCTGGGTAACAATAATGTGCACAAAAAGATGAATAAATACCTGCCCACTGCTATCTCGCTGCCATAATATAAAATTCAACAGGTGGAAAATGTTGGATGTGAGATTTACACACCCTTTTGCTCCTTTCACATACTTTCAAATACTCCCATTATGAGAAACTGAAATGTTTAGTTACCTTTGTGACACTCTCACCATCTAAGTGCCATAAAGCAGAAGCAAAATCAGAATCAGGTTTATTGCCAAGTAGGTTTTCACATACAAGCAATTTGCCTTGGTATTTTGGTGCGTAACAGTAAACATGGTAAGAGAAAATAAAAATAAAATAAAAAAGTACTGCAATAGTCAAGAAACATAAATAGAAAATAGAAAAATATACAATAACACATGAAAAAATAAGATAGAAATATGTACAATATATCTGTTAGTGGTACAGTTTTGTGCTGGAATGTGCAAAAAATATTGACCAAAGAATGTGCAAAGGTTCACAGTATAAAGTAAGAGAATATGTGCAATGTACAGAGATAACAATCCAAAAGATGTGCATTAATGTAACAAAATGATGTTCCCAGTCCCAGATTTTTATACCGAATCTGACCTGATATTATAAAATGCACGCTGATAATCTTCTCATTAATGATCTCCTTTGTTTGCAGTAATCCCACCAATGTCTCAAATGGTTGTGATAATGATTAATGTAAAAATGTGATGCAGCATTATTAAATATAGATGTGTGCATTTATCATCTGAATTGATAGTAATGTGAAAAGTTGGACTTTTATTTTGCAAGAAATTTCAGGAAAAGCTGCAGTGATTTTTAAAAAAAAATCTGAGTAAGTGTCACATTTTTTAAATAGTAAATGTTGGGAATGAAATGTGTGTTTTAATTGTTATGAATATCTTGTGTGTAAAATGTAAAATGTGTTTAGTGTATCAATGGAGGTTCATTTTAAGAATCCCTCTCCTCTTATCTCCCCGTACAGGTGCTGAAGGTGAGGTTGAACCTGCAGCAAGCTGGCACCTACAACGGCGTTGTGGCATGTGCCCAATCTATTTACAGGCACGAGTCGATGTCCTCTTTTTACAGAGGATTCAAGCCGAGCATCCTCTGCATGATCCCCTACGCAGGCGTGGAGTGTGCCGTTCATCAGGTGAGACAGAACAACACTAAAACTTTAAATACATGTTCATGTGAAAGATACTGCCTTTAACTATTTGCTTCTTATTGCAGTCAATCATGAACTGGGCAAAGAGTGATCCAGCCTACAACAGTGACTCCAAACTGTTTTTCTTCAGTTTTGTGGCCTTTGCTTCTGGGCAAATGACCAGTTACCCACTTGCAGTGATCCGGACTCAGCAGCAAGCACAAGGTAAACCTGTGCATTTTCTGCGACACATTTGAGATTATTTGAAACACTTAGAGATGTTTAACTCATCTGCATTTGTCTCATTTTCCAGCTTTCAGCTCAGATTCACGTCCAGCTTCAGGTGTATTACAAGGACTTACAGGGATATATGAAAGATGTGGGATTAGAGGATATTATAATGGAATGGGAGCCAGCTTCGTCAGGGCTATTCCATGTGCTCTGATAAACTACACTTTAACTAGAAAATTTGAAAATGTGTTTTCCTCAACGGAGTCTTGAGATGTAGCAAAAGAAGTTGCTTTCTTTGCGTGCTGAACTGCTGCTTTTAAAAAACATTTTTTTCAGGGATTTGATCAGGAACACAAAGAAACACAAAAACTGGGAACTCTTATTAATGTTAATTGAATGTCCAGTTGAGTGTGCAACTGAAATTGCAAGTCTGCCAGACATATATTATCATGTGATTCAACCTTTAATACATTGAGTGCTGATGCATGGTTGACCTGAAATTTACAATGTAAAGTGTAATTGCCCGCTTGAGACTGGGCTGTGTAAATGAACGTGTGAACTGTACAATAAACCTTTATTTTATAACAGGCAGGCATCTTCTTTTCCACTTAACATTAAACAGTGTTATGAGTTTCTATGTAATGAGCTTGAACTGAATGTGTCTTACATAACAGGTGTGTGGATATTTGTGTGTTTAAACCTTTTTTTTTTTTTTTTTTTTAGAAATCAAGGCCTTTATTTTATTGGATTTTAAAGTGTTTAAAGTGTTATGACAATTGATGCTAACTTATCTATGTAAGTCACAGCCACAGTTTATAGTTTATATAAATCATAACATTATACGACTATGGGATTTTTTAAATTTTGTAGTACTCATTATTATAACAAACATAAATCGCTATAACAAAGTTATAAAGTACGGTCAGTAGACTAAAGCATAATTTACAATTGCAATGATAGATTACAAAACATAAACTATTTCTTGTTAAAGACCCAGCTACAGAGGAGTATTGATCTCAGATAAATATGAGAAATTCTACATAGTAAATAAGTACATTTACTAAAGCTGTGTACTTAAGTACAATTTAGATGTACGTGCACTACAATATTTTCATTTTATGCTACTTTAGGCCTGTACTTCTACTACACTACATTAGCCAGATTGGCAACTGAAAGACTGCAAATGGGGAACGACGTCAGATTAGACAAAAAAAATCGTGAGGCCCGTATCGCGAGACAACATTTGACCGCGAGTTTTCCCGTCCACATCCCGTGTATGAAACCCGCCATCTTGTTGCGCCGAGGAGGAGAACAGCAGCAGATATGGCTGACTACAGCAGCGTGGCTCCCCCGTCCTCTAACGCCGGTGGCGGAATGAACGACGCTTTTAAAGACGCCCTACAGCGAGCACGACAGGTAAGACGACTACTAAATCGTGTAGTCCAAAAACATTTTCGAAGTCATAAGCAAACATCGAGTTTCGCTGCTTTCCGCCGTTACACACGGCACCACGGCAGGCTAAGCTAAGCTATAGAACGATGAGTAGCTAACGTTGACGTTGCGCCACACTGCAAAAGCGAAAGCAGATGTGAAAACGGGGGGCGATCCTAGCTGATATTGTACTGATTAAATTACACAAATAGGATCAGTAAATTTTAACCCAAGCTTTGTATGTGTTACTATCATTAACCGATTAACTAAAGTGGAAGTATAGCTTTCCTTTGTTGGGCTGGACTTCCGGACAGAAGTGTAGGCCGCAGCCAGCGGGCCTGCCCAAACGCATCAAACATGAACAGCAAAGAAATAGTCTTAAGTTGTTTTCTCTTTTTGTTTTGTGTTTCAGATCGCGGCGAAAATCGGTGGTGATGGCGTTGCGGCACCTCCAACAAATGAATTTGGCTACGGAGGCCAGAAAAGGCCCCTGGAGGACGCTGGTGGGTATTTTCCCATGCCTAACCTGAATATCGGTCAGTGACTCAAATCGATTCAATGCAAGTCTTGATAGTTAATGCTTGCCTGTGTGTATTAGCAGCTACTAAATTGTATTTGTCTAGAAAAGTTCTTGATTCAACTAAATTAAAACTACAGTAATTATGTCTTTATATCAGTGTGCATTTCATAAGTCTGTAACAGTATGTACATTACTACTAACCATATGGCGGTTAATTTTCTTGTCATTGGTGTTTTTTCAATTTTAGCCTATGCAGTTTGTTAGTTATTGCATGCGTTTCGAGTTGGATGATGTTTTCACTGTCTGTCCTCACAGCTGTTTCAAATCAGTGCCTGGTGATGAGAATGTTTTAATATTTTGGGGAACAAATGTGTGATCTCTTGATTTTAATTTAAAAATCTAGGGGTGGGTGATGGGGATTTTACCATTTCAGCAGGTTGAGTCATTGTCTGTTAGACTTTCACTTTGTTAGAACAGTCAAGTGTAAAGTGTGTAATTAAAAATGGAGTCTAATACAACAGTCCTGCAATAAATCCAGTATATTCCAACTTTGTCAGCACCATTTGCCCTAACGATTTAAATTCCAGGCAATGCTGATAAGCCATTTTCAGATTGAAGAACACTGTTAGTAGTGTGATGGTAGGTATGATGAGAGATACTTATGCTGGTTATTATGTCATGTTGTCACAGACCAACCAGAGACAAAGAAAGTGGCTACAAATGATGGTAAGTGACCTGATGACATAGTTATAGTTAAATGTGTGGCTGTAATTTGTGATAATTCCCTACCTAAAGTAATTGGCCTAAAATTAGCATGAATTGGAAATTTGGTGCATGGGTTAATCTTGTATACGTTGTATTTTCTTCTGCCTAATGTACTGTAATGTCTTTTTTTCTTCCAGCCTTTTCAGCAATGGGAGGAATGGGTGGCCCCCCAAGGTAGATACTAGAGTTAAATTAAAATATCTTTATCTTCCATGTTTGGTCATTTATTACAAAACTCACATTGATTTGTTCTGTTATTCACAGGTCAATATCAGAGGAATTCAAGGTTCCAGATGGAATGGTTGGATTCAGTAAGTTTTCTTCAAACACAGCAAAAGCTTCAGTTTAGTGTTGTTGATATTGAATATTTGGAGATAACACATTTTTTTCCTCTTCTAGTTATTGGTAGAGGAGGCGAACAAATATCACGTCTGCAGCAGGAGTCTGGATGCAAAATACAGATCGCACCTGGTAAGTGTAGATCTCTTTGACATTGTGGATCTCGGTAATACCACGAAATTCCATATTTTGTTGTTGTAACGTAACGTTTGCATTAACTGCTCTTTCTCTGTGTTGTAGACAGTGCAGGGATGCCAGATAGGTCAGTGACATTAACAGGACCACCAGAGTCCATCCAGTAAGTGCCCCCCCCCCTGTTTTAATGCCCCCCTGAAGTGAAAATCTTAGTTTTAAAAACATGTACATCTGGTTGTCCATATAAATAAGAATTACCCTGGGGTGTTGGCGCATGCTGGGAATATTTGTTGTGAATGACATTCCAGCAATATCATAGCTATAGTGGGCATTAAAGTCTCATCAAAGCATCAGTCTCAATTTTTGTTGGGTCCTTGTCAAAGGATTTCAGACTGATAATTTTTCTCCCACCAGGGCTGCAAAGAGGTTACTAACAGAGATAGTTGAGAAGGGGCGTCCAGCTCCAGCGTTCAACCACAATGACGGCCCAGGAATGACTGTACAGGAGATTATGGTCCCTGCCTCTAAAGCCGGACTTGTCATTGGGAAGGGAGGAGAAACCATCAAAAGCCTTCAGGTGAGTCTCCAGTCAGTATTTGTGTAGTAGGGTGATATAGGGACCACAGGGGTGGTCTTTTAAGCGGGGCACACATTTGGCACAGACGCACTCTGATGGCATGTTTTTGGATCTTCTCTTTGCCTGCAGGAAAGAGCTGGAGTGAAGATGGTCATGATCCAAGACGGACCCCAAAACACAGGCGCAGACAAGCCACTCCGCATTTCAGGAGAACCCTTTAAAGTTCAGGTAGGTACTCACCCACTTCTAACATTATCAGTTAATGATAGATTAAAATGTACCTTTTTAAATTATGTGCTTTCACCCCTTTTGTTGCGTAAATCCATGTCTAGAGCCAAGATGTTCTTTTACATAACATTATTTGTCTCCATGGAGACCAGTGGAGTAGTGCTGTAATGAGGTGTGCTATTCTTTTCTCTTCAGCAAGCCAAAGAGATGGTGATGGAGCTGATCAGAGATCAAGGCTTCAGGGAGCAGAGGGGCGAGTATGGTTCACGAGTCGGAGGGGGAGGAGGAGGCGGCGGCGGAGGAGATAGCTTGGATGTGAGTTTTTGTAATTTATCAATTTGGAGACGAGGGTTTGAATCCGTTTTCTCAACTGTGGTTTTGTTTTCTGTCACCATTTAGGTTCCCGTCCCCCGGTTTGCAGTAGGAATTGTTATTGGCAGAAATGGAGAGATGATCAAGAAAATACAGAACGACACAGGCGTCCGGATTCAGTTTAAACCAGGTGAGTGATTAAGACTGCTCATTTCTGAAAGGAACTGAGAACGAACTGCGGCCAAAAGCAAAGTAATGTGGACACAGTTAATAATGTGTACGGTCCGTGATGAGAACTCATGCACCACGCTGAAAAGCTGATGGATAACCCTAACCCTAAACTATCTGAGACCTGAACACATACAAAGACTTGGAATAACACGGTGGAGTAGTAGTTGGAGAGACAATAGACAAATGTCAGAAACTGTCTCAATAGTCTCTAATCATCCTATTTTCTCCCTCCAGATGACGGCAGCACACCAGACAGGATAGCACAGATCATGGGCCCCCCTGATCAGGCTCAGCACGCGGCAGAAATCATATCCGATCTGCTGAGGAGCGTTCAGGCTGGCGGGCCTCCAGGACACGGCGGTGGCAGAGGTCGTGGTCGCGGGCAGGGGAACTGGAACATGGGCCCCCCTGGTGGCCTGCAGGAGTTTACCTTCACCGTCCCAACCATGAAGACCGGCCTCATCATTGGAAAAGGCAAGTGACCCCGCAGCAGCAGGGCTCTGCTTTGGATTTGTTGGAAAGCAAAGGGAATTTAGGGTATTAAGCAGAATAATATCTGGTTAAATGTAAAAAAACAACAAAAAAAACAAACAAAACAATTATGTTTGTGATCTCTTTAGGTGGTGAGACAATCAAGGGCATCAGCCAGCAGTCTGGAGCCAGGATTGAGTTACAGAGGAATCCTCCTCCCAATGCTGATCCCAACATCAAAATGTTCACAGTTCGGGGCTCCCCTCAGCAGATCGACTACGCCAGGCAGCTGGTGGAGGAGAAAATCGGGGTAAGACACAGAGTTTGATTATAAGCCCCTCTGGAGGCATTTGTGTCTTTGGTTTACTGACCGGGACATGTTTGTGTTTCAGGGACCAGTCACTCCAATGGGAGGCCCACACGGTCCCCCTGGTCCACATGGAGGTCCAGGCCCACATGGTCCTCCTGGACCACCTGGACCCCCTGGTGCTCCCATGGGTCCGTACAACCCTGGACCATACAACCAGGGACCTCCAGGACCACAGTAAGTACAGTCGCCGTTTGTTTTTACCTTTTTATCTTTAAAGCTTGCTGTGATAACAAGAACACTTTGACACAGGGGAATATGTGGCAAGTTGATGGTTATTTTCTTTCATCAGTGGTCCACCTGCGCCTTACCAGCCTCAGGGATGGGGCAATGGCTACCCACACTGGCAACAGGGACAACCTGATCCAAGTGAGTACCTGCTATCAGTTGACACGCTGATACATTTGATGTTTGACGGACATTAAAATGCTCTTCATGATTATCATCTTGCTCTGAAGTCAGTAACTCAGATCCATGTCTGATTATATAATAGGCAGGTATAACTGTATGTTTATAGCTTTTAATTTGGTCTTTCTTTGTTTACAAAACTGGCTTGTCTCCAGATAAAGCGGCAGCCGACGCCAACGCAGCAGCGTGGGCAGCCTACTATGCTCAGTACAGCCAGCAGCCGCAGGCTCCCATGACCCCGACAAGTGGAGCTCCTGGCACGACTCAAACCAACGGCCAAGGTAACTGAAGCGTTTCTCAATTAGCAAAAGCGTCTGTGCTTCTAGCAGAAGGCGAAGCTGTAAAGACGAGGGTAGAGCAGTGCAGTTTGCTAGCTTTACTGTAGCGGTGTCATGTGCTCATGTCTTCCTGGTGTCGCCAACAGAGGAGACAAGTTGGTTTGGTTGATTTTGCTTTTGCAGAGTACCTTTTTTTTAATTTTTATATTACCCCAGGGACAGGATAGTTTCCCCCCCTAGGCTGACAGGTCGACGCAGGCAGGTGGAGGACAAACGGCTGAGAATGATTCACTAATTACAAGTACCTTTTTTTAACAGGTGACCCACAGGCTGCAGGTCAGAGTGGACAGGCAGATTACTCCAAGGCCTGGGACGAATATTACAAGAAAATGGGTATACGAACGTAGCTTCAGTGTACACCTATTAACACAAGACAGTCTAAACAGCTACTGGGCATTCAATCGGCTTTTTTTTCAGGTCTGGGTATTTATCCGTATTGCTGGCCTGCTGTGGAGCGTTTTCAGTGTGCCTCCACTTGGTTTGACATTTGACGCCTGTGCTGTTTAGACTGCAACACTTCACAGGACTGAGCTGTCGACACAGAACCACCTTTTTATGAGCTTAGAGTAGCTTATTTTCTAGACTGTCTTAGGGTTTTATCAACACTGATGGCAGAGCTTTGCCACGTGCCACAAATGTGTCACTGCTACTGAATGTGTGTAGAGTTTAAATGATTGAATTCTAGGATCAATGTTGTGAATTTTGTTTCTGATTTCATTTAACATTTGGATGCATTGACACATTTTTTTTTCCCGTCTCTTTGCAGGTCAACAGAGTCAACAACCTCAGGACTACACGAAAGCCTGGGAGGAGTATTACAAGAAACAAGGTTGGTACACCAGACTTCATACTGGGATCACACCTGATTCATTGAACATTTTACTGAAAAGAACAGTTAAATCGTGTGATTCATAATCTGTCCAGTCATTAGCTGGAAATAGGAATGTCCCTCCCAAGTAGGGAAACTAGTTATAGACGGTTTACTGTGATAGTTATAGATGGTGAACTTTAAAATCAGTGTGTCCAATCTGCCATTCACTGTCTTGAGTTGCCTTTCTGACAAAGAATAACATCCATAAAATGTATGCTGTGTGGTATTAATAAGTCAGGTTTGCTCCGAGGTGAATGTTTTTAATGTTTAAGGGCGGCTGAGCTCCTAGCAGCCCTCTGTAGTAGAGTACCTGCTCCCTCAGCCGCCCAACAGAAAGGCAGAAGGTTTCTGACCAGCCACCCAGAGAAACTGGTGGTGGGTTCGTTCCCCTTCTTATAAATGTCATCTCCACCTCAAATCTTACAAAGACTTAGCTGTTACTGTGATTTGAATGTGTTGCGTAGCTCTAGTTTATTGTTGAATATGTTCTGTAGCTTGTAGGACTTGAGTTCATTTGTTCTGTAAAGTTAGAATGAAAAGATAAATAGCTTTTAACTGTAATTGCCCACACTACAGTAAACAACTGTTTACATAAGAAGAACCGGCCAGTGCACCAACAGGTTCTCTGTTGTTTTACCCTCCAGGTCAAGCGGCCCCTCAGGCCACAGCGGCGGCGGCAGCAGCAGCGGCCTCCCAGCCTGGAGGCCAGCCAGACTACAGCGCTGCCTGGGCGGAGTACTACCGCCAGCAGGCCGCTTACTACGGCACAGGCAACCCTCAGACGATGGGTGCAGCACCACAAGCCCCTCAGGTACACCCCCGCTAAGAATCTGCCCTCCACACCCACTGAATACTGAATTCTTTTGTGCCCTGACCCCCCTTCCTTCCTCAGGGTTTACAGGGTTCCAGTGACTGCAGCAGTTTCACAAACTTAACCAAAACCATTTCCTCCCTACACAGGTTTTAAGCTTTTTATTTTGGGAAGCTGAGTCCACTGTTTCTGCTGTTAACATGCAATGTATCTTCTATGTATTTTTTTGCACAGGGCCAGTAATGTGAAGTGGACATAAAGTAAATGCTACATTGTCGAAACAAAATCCTTTGTTAAATGTTTGGATGCAGACGCCTTGATGAAGATCTTAAATTTCCTTGGTTTGAAAGTGTTTCACATAGATGGCAGATTACCCGGCGAACACGTCCTCTTTCATTTTTTGTTTTGTTTTCCTTTTTCTTGTAAATGCTTTGTTTTTAGTGAGGTAATTCTACATATGGTCATTCCAGCCCTGTATCTACATTAAATGTGGTTAGAACTCATGTTTATTAAACTGTAGACATTACCATGTAAATCATCTCAGTTTTAAAATGCTATTGCCTGTTGTGTTTTTGCAATAAAACAAACTGAAACCTCCTGTGTTGGTAAGTTGGGGTGGTTTTAAACCAAAAGGGTTGAGCTGACTTTCTGTATGCTTTTGTTTTACGGGGAGGGGGAAAGGTTTCAAATGCAGGCCATGTGTGGGTTTAATTGTCCAAAAAGGTTGACTCAAAGTTGTGCTGTCCTGTCTCTCTCCAACTGTCTATAAGGCTCTTAGATACATTATGTGCGTGCAGTGATCCTGAGTGGTTCAGACCAACAAACGTCCGTGTTGATAGACATTTTTTACACTTCTGTTTGCTGACATTGCTCTGACTTTAGCAGTAGACAGATGTTTGCTATAACAGTGGTCAGGTATCTATGTACCCGTAAACTCATGCATTAACTGCGTTGCTGTGGCACTCTTATCAATTTTTGCCTGGTTTGCTGACATTGTTGAGGTAGTATGCACTGTATTTTGCCTTGATAGACACTTCCTCCTCCACAGGCAAGTTTAGAAAAGCGGTAAGCAAGTATTCTTAACATGTTCCTCCAGTTTAAAAAACAAAAACAAAACGTGGTTGCAAGAAATGTTGCATATTTTTAGTGTTATATATATATTTTTTGTGCTGTTCTTTTTCCAGGACAGTCAGGTAAATTGCCA
Organism: Macquaria ambigua; assembly: GCA_008360985.2. Taxonomy (NCBI): domain Eukaryota; kingdom Metazoa; phylum Chordata; class Actinopteri; order Centrarchiformes; family Percichthyidae; genus Macquaria; species Macquaria ambigua. The sequence continues at coordinate 136,346 of VMKM01000075.1, forward strand.
CTGTATCCAAAAATGCATTGAAACGTTTGTCTTGCCCATTTTAAATTGCGAACTAACTCACATGTATAAAGTTGTTTTTTTTTTTTTTTTAAAAGAATGTTTTTTTAATATAAAAACATTGCAAAAAAAAGAGATCGTTTTTGCTGTGCCCATTCTGTTAGTGTTTATCCAATATCAGAACATAGATGTTGTAGGCTCGGGGGTGGCTAAGCAGTCTTCATCCATCAGTTGAGCCCTCCTATACTGTAAGTACAAAATTGTGACTGACTTTTGAGAGATACCCGCCTATTTTTTGATGCTTTCTAAACTGCAAAAGATGTAGTAATTTTTTTTTGTCAAATATTGCCATTTCCCCCATGTCTCTGGGTAAGTATGAAATGTTCTGAGGAGAGGAATAGTGCTTTAGACTCTGATTCTTGTACCACATGTTTCTGAGACTCATTTCCCCTTGTGTGATTCCACTCACTGCACAACATTCAGACTGAATCTTAACAGTATGTTGATGCTTGTGTAGATTGTTAGACTTATTTGTGTAGGTAGCATTTCAGCGCCAGTTGGATTTCTGATCTGAGGGTTTGAATGTCAGCAATCTGTTACACTGTCGGTAGTACATGTTTTTAAGGATGTCCATGTGGTTTTTTGCGTTTTGAATTCCTGACCTGCTAAGTGCCATCTAGTTGAGACTGTTATGTTTTTTAAAATGCCATTTATTGCAACATATTTGCTTAGAAAAGCCCTACTGCATTACTCCAGTGTAGCATGCTTAGGTTTCTGCTGTTATCACTTTAATGTCCTTTTTTATATGAGCATGTGGAATGCTAATAGTGGAAGAGCTTCTGACTGTAGTTCAGTATTGATTTATGACATTTTCTGAATGAGCACTGTTGTTGAAAGGCTGTTAACTTTTAAAGTTTAAAAAAAGAGGAAAATCTTGCAAAACTGCATTGTTCACTGATGGCAAACAGTGCAATATATCTGATCTTTGCAGTGTCGTCCCAGACCTTGCACCTTAGGTTCTGCTGCAATAACACAGGTAAGCGAAACCTAAGGAAACCAGTGTTTTTGTCCAGTGACATGACCCAATATACATGCAAAGAAATGCTTACCTGTGTCTTTAACATGCCTCAATGCATTTATGCTTAGTCGTAAAGAAATGTCCAAGATATCTGAAGTATGAACAGCCCTTTTTAAGATGATCTGCTTTCATGAATGAACTGCATGATATGAGCTGTATGACTTGTTACATGAAGTTTGACTTTTCAAAAAGTGACTTTACCCAGAAAAAGTTGTTGCATAGGCTCACTGAGGAAATGTTGTCATTGTCGTATGTGCTTAATATCTGATGATAGCTTTATCTTTGCATCCCGGTAAGTCTGACAGTGACTGTAATGTCGATGCTTTAGACAACACTGGTATATTAAACTGCATGCCATGCAAACCTGTTGTCAGAAGTTAGCAATGTGCTCAGCCGCTAGGTGAACAGTGAAATACATGATTTTTTTATATTTTTTTAAATTTCTCTGTCGTGGTGTGAATCTGCCCTCAAGTGCAGTGCAAATCTACTATTGAAACGCTGCTGCCTTCACTTCTCGCTCACAGTGTTGGAGGATGCTGCAAGCTTAGGTCATAGAATCAGGCCCTGTCGTAGTTTGTCCCCAAAAGGAGGAATCCTTTGAGTCAATCCCACTGCTGAACGTAGACCGTTCAAGAGCTCCAGTAATAAGGTAAAACGGCAACGCAATGAAATTTAAATTCTGTGATTGCAAAGTGTTGGTCAGATACATGTTTTTCCAGCTCGGATTGACTGTTTCTTTTAACCATGATGCCATAGTGTATTTAGTTGTCTGATGGTTTCTTTAATCGCTTGAATGCCTTCATCAATAACCTTTAGTCAATAGGAATGTGCTTTAGAAAGTTGGATGAGGACAGGAACTAATGTACTTTCAATTACATATTTGGGGTTATCAGTTTAAAATCACTCTTCTGTGTAGTTAAAGGGTCACATATTGTTTATGTACATGTGAGATGCTCAGTGTTTCAACACAGAGTTCGTGGGGGTGTAGAAGACAAAACAAGGAGCATGCCTTAGAGGTAAAAAGATTTAATGTGCTGTTATATTATCAGATCTATTGTTTTTTGAATCAACTGTTCTGACTTTTGAAATGTTGCCATGTTGATTAATAAAGTTGTAACAAATAACCTGGACTTGTTTACTTGAGGTTTTTTTTTTTTTAACTTCATTTAAGTCAAAGAAGACAAAATACAACCGTCACACTTTCAGTCTTTATTTGCATAGTTTATACACAATGTGAACTCACAAATGTAAAACTTCCATGTGTGTTGCCAAAATAAGATCCACCTTAAGGTCTCTTAAAACGACACACTCATGGTCACGTACATTGAAACTGAATCTCCTGTTCATACTGACCCTGAAAGGTTCCCTTCATCATGTCATTCCAATTAAACATTTGGGGGACAAAATTCAGTTTAAAAGTTAATGAGGCTTCAGCAGTGTGTTACACAAATCAAATCTTCCAATGTGCAAGGAAACTAGATCTGCAACTAACAATTTTAATCTGCCTCTTATTTTCTCGATATATCATGGAAATGACACAAAAGGCACAAGTTACTAGAGCCCCTGGTGACGTTAAAATGTTTTGTCCGACCAACAGCCCAAAGCCCAGATACTCGGTTTACTATCTCGGATGATTAAGAAAACCAGAAAATCTAAACTGGAACCAGTGAGTTTTTGCGATTTTTGCTTAAGAAAATAGTTGCAGATGCGTTTTCTGTTAATTGGTGGTAGTGGTAATGCCACAGTGTAGAAATACTCGTTAAAGTAAAAGTACAACAGTATTGGCATCAAAGTATACCTACTCATTATGCAGAATGGACTTTCAGAATAATGTATATTCTATTATTGAATAATTATTGATGCTGTGCATGTTCTGTACATAGTGACTAATCAGCAGAGCAGACAATTTGCATTGTAGTGTTTTTCAGACTGACACTCAGTGATGAAGACAAGGCTTGAATATGTACATTGATAGTAAGGCTTGTGGCTTGTTACAGCTGTAGGATTATGCAGTAGTGATGTATCATCTTTTATTTCCTGCAGCTGCATGTGCCGGGCTTCATTTTAAATATTGCATGAAGGTTTGCGAGTCCTGGTGCCAAAAAAACAAAAATGTAATGACAGCAAGTCTGACCCAATGACTCCAGTCAACACATTCAACTTTTCCCTTTGTTCAGCGATTTCCCTGTGAAACGTGTGCTTGTAACAAAAACACAAAGTACATTTAATGGGTTTGCATTGCTGATGCTCATTGGGATGTGAAAATACACTTAATAAATCTCTCTCTGATAAAGTGTATTATACAACATTGGTATTCATACTACTGTATGTTTGAAGCTGATCACAAATCCACTGATGCATACAAGTAAGACTACGACTTAATTTAGCTGTATAGCAAAATAAATACTGTAAAATACCTTGTTTTTCTTCACACTCACACACACACACACACACACACACACACACACACACACACACACACACACACACACACACACACACACACACACACACACACACACACACACACTGCTCATAACAGCAATAAATGCCTTAATTTACACAGCTTGCTTAATGCCAGTCTCACAGCAAGTTTAAATTACAGATATTATTGCTATGATAGTTTAAAACGTAACGTGCACTCACTGCCATGGCACAGTGAAAAGGGGGCTGGGGAAGAGGAGATAATGATCAGGTGTGAAGGCAAGATAGCTTGTACAGTTTATATGGATCCTCAGATACACAGCAGTGAGGGCGCACAGCATGATGGGAGATGTGACTGGTCTGACAGTTGAACTCACCCTAGAATAAATGCTGAGATTTCCACGTGTGTGGCCTTTGATGACTCGAGTTCCCGTCTCACTGCACTCGCGCCTCCAGCAGGGCGCTGGGCAGCAGTTGCACCTGGGGGGGATTGCAGCCGCTGGCGTGCCGCAGGGAGTCGGCTCCCAGGTACGCCAGCAGCAGCTCAGAGCGCCGGTGCAGCAGGTGGAGCATGTCCTCTGCTAGGCTCTCCACACAAGAGTAGCGCACTTTGTCCAGGTCAAAAATGTCCTTCAGGAAGTACAGCACCTGATCCTGAAGAAGAACAATTTGTGAGGTGAGACAAAGAGGACAGGCATTTAAGGAACCTCACTGAGGCACCTCAGGCAGGTACTTTACAACCACAAGATGCTGTTCTTTTGTATTGAATTTCTTTAGGCTTCAATACATTTATCTTGTGGAGCAGATACATGGTGAGGATACTGAGCAGGCTCAGTCTTTTAGGTTTTTATGTTTAAAAGAAAAATAATGCAAAATGTTTATAAAAGCACACAATGAATACTAGGTGCTGGACAGAAGTACATGCGAAAAATGGGAAATACACCATATACCACCATGTTGGTGGTGGTATAGGCCTACTAACAAATGTTCATGGGAGCTTTATCTAATGTGCGGACTCGATTTTTTTTCCTGTTGAAAGACAGAATAAAACAGGGACTTGGGTGGTGTTATTTTGAACATTTAAAAAGTGGTCAAAGCCAGGTTTATGGAAAAATACTATTTGTATCGCAGACTTCTTTGGCCTTTTTTGAGAAACACAGTTTACTATCTACTGTATGGTGACCAGTTTCTTTTTTTGGATTAAAATGGGGGTGCAAATCATGTTTTCCAATCCAACTGAAATACATTTTAAAATCTGCAAAAACTGAAATCAGTGAGTCCTCTTTGCATACAATGATACCTTAAGAGGTATGAAAAATGAAGCCTTGTTGAGGTAACAACACAAGTAAAGATCCTATTTAGGATAGAAGAGGGTACTGGCAGATATCATGTCATTTCCTGGTGCTGAGACGGACCTTGAAGAAGCAGCAGAAGTCGTGCAGGGAGCTCTTGGGCCCCAGGAAGCCCCAGGCCAGAACGGGGCTGATCTGTTCACACACAGCGTAGAAATGGGCGATGAAGCCATCAGGCACCTGAGACGCAGAGCAGAGGTTACTCAACTGTCCTGACCACGAGAATGAAAACAGCTAATAAACACAGTAGTTATTTGGTTGTCTGTCTAATAAATAAAACGTAGGACTTGTTGTCTTGTTGTCAAATTGTTAGTGAATAATATAAATCAAACAAGGCCACTAGTGTTTCCTCCTGAGGTAAAGGAGGTAAAGCAGTCCTGTTACAGTTGTTGGACTTGTACCTTCATGTGCTGTCTCTTCTGCTTCATCACTGACCAACAGCTTGATGCCACCGCCTGTGAAATACAAAAGCCCAAAAAGTCAAAAATTAAATGCACCAACTTAAAAATAAAAAAATACAAAATCATGATACAGGAAACTACAAAGTATCTCAGAGAAAAAAGTGGAAACCCATCTTACAGTATTTACCTCTACATTTTTCATTTTACCCTTCAATTTGCCTTTTTCTATTTGCCACCTACAATTTATATGTAATCAACATTCTTGTCTGGAGGGTCTTCGTATTGTTGTTCTGTAAAATACTTGTTTCCAATTTAGTTGTCAGAGTTACAAGTTATGGTGGTATAATCATCTAAGTAGTACAACATGTCAGATATGATATATACTCTGTGTTCACTCACGGTCTCCTTGAAGGAGCTGTTGAGCCAGCGGTTGTTGATCACGTTCTGGATGGAGATTGGTGGATTCTCCAGGTCCTCAAATGAGTCCATCAGGATGAAGTCCAGCACTATGTCATAGAAGTTCAAGTGCTTCACCTGGTGAGGACGAGTATAAACGTTATAATTTAAAAAAAAGAAGAGGGGACATTATACAGTGAAGTTTAATAATCTGGTGAAGCTGCACTCTCACCCCTCGTGTGGCCAGCTCCACCTCTGTGTTTTCCCAGTGCTCCGTGTGCTCCAGGAAGGAGATCATCTCCTCGAACTCTTCCTCGAATCTCTTTGGGCTCTAAAAACCAAACGATAACTGTTAGGAAGGGGAAGCGCTCATTGAAGATCATCTTGTTATTCACATCTTATTCGGTCTTACCTTCTGTGCTTTAACAATGATGGAAGACAGTATTTTCTTTCCTGTGTCGGCCAGAAACATCCTGGTTGCTCTCTCGCGCAAAATGAGCTGGAGAGGAAAAATAAAAACAAAAACACACAGTGTCTTTAAGTTAACGGTTCCCACTGTGGTCCTGGTGCATTCATCTGTGACGTTAACATGTATTTTTCTTCTGTAGGGTAGCACAATCCAATGAACTGAAGATTTTATTCCTTCCTGGTTGTTTTTTTGTTAAATTTCCATCTGAATATTAATTGTGTTTTATGCAATACACAAATAAAAAGCAGCTGAAAACCACCATTAGGAAGGCTGAAAGTGTAAAAACAGCTTTTAAAATATCTTCTGGTGTATTCAATCAAATTATTACAGGAGTTTCCTCTATTTCTGTCATTAGGATGTATTTTAATTCATAAGGTTATACTGTACCTGACATGCCTGCCGCACACAGTGCAACTTGGCCAGGAAATCTACGTCCCCGTGACACTCCAGCATCTCAGTCCTGACGATGAAAATCAAGAAAAAGACCAGATTAAAACGTTGTAGTTCCAGGATTTAGGTTCCCTGTATTTCATGCGTGTTACACTATTTAGTGTAATTACCGCAGCACCCTGCAGGAGATCTTGCCATCCTCGGCCATCTGCAGCGCCTCCTCGTACAAAGGGTGATGACCCAGAGATAAGACGCTCCTCAGCTCTCTGTGCTCCGACAGCTGATACGGAGACAGACAGCACAGGTTATTATGGGCCAAATAATGATCATTTCAATCCCACGCCTGTCGTAGAGAAAGCTTGAAGTGTACATAATCTTGAAATGAGAAGAAAGTGATGCTTCTTAGTCATAATGCAGCATGTCGTTCTGTGTCCTCCTATGATTCTTGAACATCCACGCAAAAACAGAACGGCTGAAACCAAAACCTTTGAAGAGGAGAGGTACGCACATCCAGAAAAACTCTTAATATTAAGGGAAAAAAAAAAAAAAAAGTAGAATCTGCACAGTTTTCTTTGCTCCCACAATCATTTTTTATTCACTATTTCTGTATTTTGTTTTAACAGCTTAACCTGAAATAATGTTTAGACTTTAGAAACAAAACATGTCCGTAAAGTTAATCTGTATTCTAATCAAGGTGCTGAACATTGGGGTCAACCTGAAGTTTCTTGTCCCACCTAAAGTAAGTGCAGGGTCACTGTGTCCTGGATTACAGTGTTACTCCTTAAGTCATGTCTGACCCCTCTGCTTTTACTGTTATTAGTTGTTTAACTGTACTGTGCTGTTTTGAACAGTATAAGAAAACAGAGAGACCTCTCCGTGTTGTTGTGGTGTGTGGAAGCTACAGTAAAAACAGCTGCAGAGTAACAGCGAGCAGTATGTTGTACTGATGCAGGAATGCTGAAGGTCCATTTATAGTGACTCACTAAGTATGAGCGACCCAGTTTGACTGCTACCAGCTCTGCCTGTTTAACACGGTACTGGTCTGTACACGTTAAACAGGTTTGAGGGTATAAATACCTTCATTTAAAAAAGGTTTCATGAATTTTAAAAGAAGAACTTACTTGACTGTAGGTGTAGGCCCAAGAAAGTTTAATAGCTTAACAGCCATTTATTGCACATGTTAATACCCGGTCCTGGTAGAGATATACAGCACCTTTAGCTTTCAGCAGGCGGCCTGTACCTGAACACCTCACCTTCATCTCAAGCAATTTAGCTCGGAGCTTCAGTAAACAAATCACTGATTCTTAACAACCCGTTTATTTTTGTACTTTGTGGGTCAAGTGCACCAGTAGCACCGGATTCACAGCTCGAGCCCCCACAGTGACTTAATGAGTAAAGGAGATAATAAGCTGAGTGCTGGTAAACACCGGGTGGTGAAGCTATTTGAATCAAACTCCTGCTGTGAGCTGGTTGTAGATTTGATGCTTCGGACGGTTTGAGATTTAGATGTTTGCTTGTTTCTTCTTCTGCTGCAACTCATGTGCTCACCTGTGGGATTACGAGGCCTCTTGTTTGTTACACTGCTGTTCACTACACAGTAGATCTGAGAGGAGCTGGAAATACTGATATTTTAAGACGTAAACTAAAAACCCATCTATTTAGTCTGGCTTTTATGTAGCATTTTATAATTTTATTATTTATACTTATTTTATTTACTATCATCATCATCTCTATTTATTTTGTCTATTTTTGTTTTGTTAACATTTTACTATAATCTATTTTGTGTAGTATTTCATAATTGTATTCTTTAGTTATTTTTATTGCTTGCATTATCTTTAACATCCTATGTTTTGTCAGTCGCTAGTAAAGCACTTTGAATTGCATTTGATTTGTTTGAAAGGTGCTATATGAATCAGTTTTGATTAATTGATACACTAAAGATTCCACCTTAGCATTATAGTAATAGTTTATTGTCCATGTTGCATCTGCATCCCAACAAGTGACACCTACACGATTATTTCTAACTGATAATCCAGATAATGAGAACTATTTTTGGGAGAAAAAAAAAAACGTTGCATGGATCTGCCGGTGGTTATTTAGAGCATGATGGTGAGTGCTTCTCTCACCTCAGCAGCAGACACAAAGGAGTCAGTGGATGCGATGCTGCTGCTGTCTCTCAGACAGCCGTCGTCCAGCTCCTCTCTGGCCAAAATGTCTGCCATTTTATCTGTGATGGGGAATAATCACTGTCATGTGGTGCATAGCGGGTGTACATGTTATTATACCCTGTGTGGCGCACAGAAATGACACAGTATTATTAGCAGTGACTCACCCTGGCTGCTGCTGTGGGATGAGGGCTCTGACATGCACAGCACTCCCTCAAACTCCTCCTGGAGGCTGTAGGCCCTCTGCAGCAGGGACTTGAGCCTGTGGATGAACTCTGCACTGATGACGTCCTGAACACAAAAACATTCAAGCTGAACTATAGAAATATGACCCACAAAGCCAGGTCCTAAAGCCTCCCATAATAAACTAATTCAAGTGAAATGACCTATAGAGTGTGCACAGCTTTACTACATAATTACATAAAATATTATTTAAAAAACAGGACGTACAAACTTAAATAGCAGGCACCTGGTTAATATAGATTGTTAGTTTATCCTGAACGCCATTATTAAATTGATAATTGTGCCAGCTGGGGGAGAGGTAAAATAAAGACATTTTTTAGATTTTTTCAAACCCCATTTCACTCCTACGATCTCTTTCAGTTGTTTGAGGATTCCCCCCATGACCGAATTTTTAATAAGCTTTCTGAAAGAGGCACAAGTGAGTAGGGAATATCCTTGACAGAAGACCGAGCAGCAGACTGGACGTATGTTTGGGTGCCCAAGCTCAACTCTTTGACCTGCACTAATCCAAAACGCTTCCAACCAGGTTAGAGAGCTAATGAGATAGCTGTTACACAATCCGAACTCTGTGACACCGCTGGGTTGTCAGAGTGCTGGTTATTCATATATATGTGACCTGTAGTGCAGTGTTTGTACACAGACAGGAGTACAGACATTTTATTTATATGTAGAACAAGTTAAACTCTACATTAAGCCATTTACAGTTTGTCGGGAGGCATTTTATAGGAAAAAATCCTTCACTTCTATCCCTGATTAAGCGTGCCATCACACTAAATTAACGGTGAAATGTTGTCGAATTGGTGTTAGATATAAGGAATTTATATCTTTAAATGACGAGTGCGTTTGTGTGTGTTCACCTCCATGCTCTGCTCAGCGATGGCGTCTCCAGCTCCCGTTTTGACGGATGCACAGCTGGCGTCGTCCTCGCCCTGCCTGCTCCTGAATGTCAGCGCTTCCTCCCACCGCCTTAGAGCCTCCTCAAATAAATCCATACCTGCAAACACACACACACACACACACACACACACACACACTCTGAGTCTCCCAAAACAATTAAGAACTCAAAAGCTCCATGTCGAAACAAACTAACCCACCAAAAACCGATTATTAAAAAAAAAAAAAAAAAAAAAAAAAAAGAGTATGACGTATTGAATACTTCCATTGTTAATACTTCCAACATATTTATTATGTGGTCCATTCTCCTTATTACAAACACACAGGGGTGACATAGTGTGCAAGTGTCTTTTTTTTCCATTTATCAGACAAGACATTAACATAAGCTATCATCTCAAGGTATAGACATGTACAAAAAGGAATACAAATACGAAACAGATCACAGAAAAAAAAAACAGTGTCTTTACCCATGAGGTACAGGTTTTCAGGTGTGGTGACGGGTAAGTTGACCACGCTGCAGAGATCACCTTCCCCCACTCTGTCCCAACAGGTGGATTCATTTGCGCAGGTGCTGCTGCTGGAGGAGTTCATGCTTTTTACCTGCAAAGACACAGCAGGAGAACACGGTTAACTTCCAAGCAGTGGAAGCAGCATTGTAAACCCATCAACTCAGCACTCACCAGTATTCTACATACCAAAGCAGATCAGTTCTACAACGTCTGGCAGCCCTATCTGAATTATCTTGGACCTGATTTTTCTTCCAATATTTTACAAGGAGTCTCCTGAACCTGAACTCTTGTTACCTGTGATTTTCCTGCAACATGGACAATTTTCTGTAACCTCCTGTATATATGTTGATTGATCGGAGCTGTTTTTGTTTGTTGTTACTATTGCTACTATTGCTTATGTGTTTGTTTTATTTATATTGTTCTTATGGAAAACATAAGAAAGTCCAATAAATATATTGTTCAAAAAAAGTCCCTCATTATTGCACTCTTTCCATTCAAACCATGCCTTTGTCTTACCGAGGCCAGGCTCAGCAGAGACCCGGACAGTTTTCTGTAGTCTCCTGTAGCGAGAACCAGACCGGAGGAGTAGCCATTCTTGGAGTTGAGGGAGAGAGTGATGTTTTGACTGGTGTTATCTGGGTAGATAAAGATGTGAGAAAGATCAGATTACAGCGGCCATGCTACATGTAGCAGGATTACACAATGGATTCACCATCAAGTTGGCCAGTTTGACGACATTAATACCACGACTGTGTTAGTAACCTTTTCTGGGAATTTTGCTGTAGTTGCTGTTTTATTTGAATCACTTCCATCCTCTTTTAATAATTGACTTCCTGGCTCACCTGCTGCTGAGAGCTGGCTTGTATAAACAGTTTCCAGCTCAGACTATTTTTTAAAAGCCAAATTTATACACAGTTTGTAGAGATTTGCTCACAATCCAAGTGTACAGGGGCCAGCTAGGGGCAAAGTCTGACAAAAAGCAACAGGCAAACGTGTTAAGAGTCTCAAAAAGTTACTGACCACTCAGGCAGCACTTGGTCTTTGGTGAATATTGATTTCCGACTACCTCTGTCATCATTTATTTAAATGTACATGCTGGATTACATGTTAATAATTTAATTCACATGTAATTCCCACCTGGGTCGCTGTCTAGCATTAGCAAGATCATATAATCATTATCTATTATCACAAGTGTTAAGATTAACTGGTGTTCACAAATACAGAAACAGAATTTGGCTGTTTAAACTTTGTCCATATGTGAAGTAAAACCCATAATTCTCTTAAATCAGTTTTGTTAAAAAGATTTAATTGCCCTGGCCAACTGCTCATTTAACTCCATTTAATCCTGCATTTCTGTTCATTTCTCTTTGGGACTCTAATCAGTGGCAAATCTTCTTAAGTGAGATTAAATGAGTTACAGCATTTATCTGGAGCCTGCCGTTTACGGTTCACGGTAACATAGGAGCAGCCCAACACGTCAGTCTGATTACATCACAAACCAGCCACTGGGCGAACATACTAAATGGAGATCGCAGGCCAGTGAGCTGCTGGTTGAGAGGAAAAAAATATCACAGTGTCAAGAAGTTTTTTACCGTTCTCTGCTGAGGCCGGGGAGAAAAACTCAAAGCCAGCCTGCTCCCACTGAGGCAAGTGAGCCTTCTTTCTGCCCTTCCTCCTCTGGAAGCGGCGCGCAAGGAAGAGGAGCGAGACAGCACCGAAGGCAGTGGCTGCCACCAGCTTCTTGGTGCCTGTGCTGACGCTCACCTGGAGGACAGGTAGAGGGAGAAAATACATGTTTATGGGTCTTAAAAAGAAGCCTGAGCAGCAGATTGGTTTCTTCTCCATTTGGTTAGTCTGGGCAGGGTAAAAAAAATAAATAAATAAAATCTGACCAAACCAAAGCTCATGTTCCTCTGTAGCTTCACATGTTGTTTTAAATTATCACATCCCTTTTTCCTGACTGTGGGGGTTAGAAAATCCTAAACCACTCTTGCATAGCTGCTTTGTATTAAGATAAGATAGAACTTTCTTGCTCCAGAGGAAATTCTTGTGCCAGAGAGTGCTCAACAATTACAACAACGTGGCTAGTGAATGATCATTTTTTTTGGCCGGTAAGTGAAGCAAATTATTTTGTTTGAAAAAAAAAAAAAAAAAAAAAAAAATTATATATATATATATATATATATATATATATATATATATATATATATATATATATATATATATATATATATATATATATATATATCTCAAACCCACAGAGCAAAGTTCTTGTGAGAAATGTACTGGCTAAAGAAATACAGTAGACAAAATGTTGTAGCTTTACATAAAAGAGACTGTTGCAGTCAAACACTGGGATTTATACTTGAAATTCTGAGATCCGGGTACCCATGATGTCTCCATTAAACGGTGATGGTTATATGAAGACCAATCAGCACAAAGGGTGGGAAATAAATCAAGATCAACACATGAACACTTGAAAGAATAAATTTCCTCTCTGATGAAAGTCCATCTGAGGATGCATAACACAAAATACAGTGGATACTGATGACATAACAAGCAGCGCTGCTGAGAATCAGCTACCAGCCTGTCATCTAGATTTTAAAGACTCAAATTTCAGATAGCGTGCGTAGCCTTCATCCATCTATAGATAGAAACACTGAATGGCGAGGGAGATTATCCACACAGACACCGCTGCATTCCCAACAACTGAAGATTACATAATACTGAGTCTGGAGCTATGAGAATAACCATAATATTGACTTTTTTGAAAAGCCACTAAATGGGCTGCGATGATTAAATGGTGCTACGGACCTACAGTGTTTCCATGCTGTTCCTGCTATTACCACATGTCAGGCATGCTCCTACCAGATCCTTAAAGATAGCAGATCTGCTACGTGACTCTGGCCACACACTCTCCTCATGCACTACTCGTACACACTATAACACGAGGGTCACTAAGACAAAATATTGGTGCCTATCCAACAACAAAATGGTGGAATTTATTACAATAACTCCTGTTACAGTAATGGAGGCATTTTAAGTGCATACTTATAATCAGCCATTCTAATTTGTACTTTATTTTTGCACTTGCTAAAGTATAAATTGCATTGGCTCCACATGACAACTGTAGGGCCATTTGGAAAGAATGGTCTCAGATGTTTGTGCACTTTGTTTTAAAATTACAAATATCCATTTTGAAATTTGCCCTTTTCTGAAATATCACATTCAGTATTGTTCTCTTTTAAAAACATACATTTAAATAGGGCTGCAACTAACAATTATTTTCATTATCAATGAATCTGCAGATTATTTTCACGAGTAATCGTTTAGTCTATAGAATGTATAAATAAAACAGTGAAAAATGCTCATCACAATTTCCCAGAGGCCAAAGTGACGTCTTCAAATTGCTTCTTTCATCAAACCAACAGTCCAAAACCCAAAGACTCTTCATTTACTGTCATAAATAAACAAAGAAAAGCTGCAAATCCTCACGTTTAAGAAGCTGGAACCAGCAAATGTTGACATTTTTGCTTGTAAAATGACAAACTATTAATCGATTATCAAAATAGTTGGCAACTAATTTTCTTTTGATCAACAAATCGTTGCAGCTCTACATTTGATTATATGAACATTTTGGCTTCTAGTGTGGTAAAATATCCATAAAGAAACAATACTACGCGAGTATGATATTGAAGTGACTGTTCACAATCTTTAACTCTAACTGTATTCACACCTACAGTAACAGCACAGTCAGTATTCATGCTCACGGAGAGCCAGACACTGAGTTTTGGCTCTACGCCCATATCACACACACAAAGCGTTTAGTTGAAGAGCTGAGCTGGACTGCTCAATCAGGTAGTAGTACTGCACACCTAAACAGATGCAGCCACAGGTTCTCCATACTAGCTTAGAGGGAACACTATGAATGGAGCTGTGCCAAATTCAATCAGATCTGACCTTCAGACAACTCACTCACACGCCACATGTAGATGCATTTCTGACCACACTGCCATTAATAAAGTACAAAAAAAAACAGAAAAAGAGAAACACATCACGTGACAAAACTGGTTAAAAGAAAGCGTGTGGAATTTCTGACTACTAGACGCGCTGGAAGGTTTTGATGAGCAGGTTCTACCAGCATGTGCATGAAGATGCTATTTGACACAAGACCACAGGAGTTACACTTTCCCTACTCCAAACAACCAAACACTGCAAGATACCCAATTACCAAAAGGAATGTCCAATAAATTACTTATTTATGAGGTCATGTAACTTGTGTTTACATCCTCTGATTCACATTTGTCACACATAATGACAACCATGATATGAGTCTGGATACGGTCTGAGATTTTGGAAAATAATATTAGGGTGGAGCTTTAATTCATGTTTTACATTAAACTGCCACAAATTTCACGTGTTCTAGCTAAGTGGAATAAAATATGATTCAGTGCTCCTGAAAACATTCGATTTGTTTTTATTACACCCAAGGAAAAATGTAAACAGTTAAATAGACGTCAGCCATGTTGGAGACAGTGTGGCTCTTTTGATGTAGATAACAAACACTAAAATACTAAGAGTTTTGTGGTACTCTATCTCTGTATTTTTTCTGAAGAAGTTGTACAAGGAACAGACAGATATTTGCTTAAAATATTATTTACAGCTAGTACAAAAAAAAAAAGCTATTACGAGGAACAACACCTATGAATTCTGGTCCAACAACTTGTTTAGGCTATACAAATCAAATAGAAACAGGAACACAGCCAATGTTTGCAATACAGTTAAGAAAAAGGGGAAAAAACCTGAAAGGGCAATCGTACCCTCAACAACCTTGCCTCTTGTGGCCCAGACATAGAAAACAGGAACAACTCCCAATAACAAAGCTGCTGACCAACTTCTACCACATTCAAACACACCCTCACCTGAGCCAGAGAGCTGTACACGGAGAGCGGTAGGTCGACCATGCGCAGGGCAGCAGCCTTGACAGACAGCTGGGAGCTTGTGAGGGTCTCATGTGTCATTGTGGCGGTCTATCCATGACTTGGCAACTCTCTTATCCTCATCGCCATTCTGCTGGATCTGAGGAGGATAACAGGAGTGACATACAAGGATTTAAACTTGGAGGCTCAGGAGGGGATATAATGATGTTATTGCATAAAGCCTCTGACATACAGTATGTGCAAGTGGCAATGCTTCCCTAACGTGGGTAGAGTATCAACCACTTACAGTGTGTCAAAATACTTCCTGATTACATAAAATGTGTCATTCCTAATTATTACTTGCATGAAAACTATCATGAAAGAACTGACTGTCAAATGTATGACGCCCACCAAAAGTATGAGAGTATTTCAAACTTTACCTCAAAGTATATACATGCCTGAACAAAGTGGCTGTCTGAGTACATAAGAAAATTATAGGCTTTATCTGTCTGCAAACATAGTATTGCTTTCTCTAAACACAGTCATTCACTATAGGACCACATCTTATAATCCACTGTGTATCCACCTGACAAGACAACATGCAACATCCAATTAAGTTTGCACAAGAGACTCATGTGGCTCATCACATGGATGATTATCCCATTTGAAGCCGAGTCTCTTCCCCTGACAAAATGTTGATTCTTTGTCCAAAAAAACATTTAACATTGCTCATTTAGTAATGTTAACAGTTTTTGTGTCTCTTCAAATGTTTTCAAATTCCAAGTTTGCATTTTGTAAACATGAATTATATTATCACATCTCAAGGGATTAGTTTGCATGGGAATCTGCAGAAGCACAGACAGTGTGTGCCTAAAAATATGCATATGCTACTGACAAGTAAATTATAACAATACTAAAGAGGCAGGGATCTGAGTAGTTAATTTAGTCCTTTCGTGGATGTCTTTATTAAATCACTAGAAATCTAGTAAATCAAGATTTAAAACTAGTTATCTTTTTAACTTAAAATTTCTTAAGACATTAGTAAGAGTGCAAAGTATCAGAAACTAATGTTACACCACTTCTCTACTGTGCATTTACTTTATTTATTCAATTTGGGGAAATGCATTACCGTCTATTCTTTTTAGTCAACTTGCATGTTGTGGTATTGTATTTTATATCACTCACAGCGTGTTTTAAATGTTGATCATGTCTATCACTACTTTACAACAAAGACTGATATATCCAAACTTATAGCTTTCATTCAGTAGCATAATACCAAAAACATACTGCCAGTTAATTAGCAATTTCTTTCAAAAGTTTTAAAAGATGTTTTCAGGGGACGCTTACATGAATGAAATCAGCACACTAGCTCCAAAACAGTCTAATTATATTAGCACATGGTTAGAAACTGATAGCACTCAATTGCTATTGGCCTGGCTGAGCAGCTAACAGCTAGCCTATCTAACAAGGCTAATAACGGCTAGCAGTGTTAGCTAAATTAGTTAAACCAGCTTGAATTAAACAGTCTAACAAATAAACTCGTCAATCTGGGTGATTATTTTCTAACTGAATGTGACAAGCTGAAAGTATAAATGATATCACCGGTACATTTTGAGGTTTCCTCCCCTGGCTCTGCTCTCGGTAATTCACCCGGCTCTCCGGCTGACCTCAGTTGCTGCCGAGTGAAGGACTCGAGAGGCAGCACGCGCCCATCTAACATGACTTTCAAAATAAAAGCATGCTCCCTGTCATCTTTATGGAGTGCCCGCGCCCCCTCTCGACTTTCTCAAGTATTACACATATATTCATGTTAAGTTTTTACTGTAAAGTAGGTAGGCCCTACTGATGGGGGCTTTTTATTACAGATAAAATATAATGAATATTCTAAAGGTCCATATTTACCCAAATTCATGTATAAATTCCAAGACCCTCGACTTACATTTTGTCCTCTTCATTATTTCCTTAAATATGGAGGCCAATTTCCTCTAGAAGAACTGTTAGAATTGATACAAATAAATAAACTCTTGGTGAGTCAAAATTATGAGATACAAAATCTAAATTATGAGAGGGGAAGTCACAATCAAAGCATTTTAAGTCCAGATTTTTACTTTTAAAGTCAAAATTATGAGACAGTAAGTTACTCAAAATCATGATAATCATAATATAATAGTTTTGACTTAAAAGGTTTCAATTCTAACTCACTTTAGACTTACTTTTTCACACTTTTTCTTTTAAAAAGTCAACAATTCGACTTATTATCTAACATCTTTAACTTTTTAATCTCATAATTATTATTTTAAAAAGTCTATTTTCTTACTTATTATGTTATACTTCTGACTTGGTATAATTCTTTTTTAAAACGCCAACATTTTTACTTATTATCTCACAGAAATGACTTAGAATGTCTTCATTTTAACTTAGTAAGACAAACAGTCGATATCAGTCCTCCTTTGACAAAGGGGAAATGACTGTTTTACTTGTGTTTTCCTCCTGTCAACTTACAAATAAGCACGCCAAAATAATTTTAAATACATATCACTAAAAAATATAGGAAGGGAATAATATCAAGATTAGAAACATATCTTGTCCTAAAATTATATAGTCTATCCCACAAAACACTTTTTGATGTTAAAGGGATGACATGGGGTTATTGTGTTAAATGTAGGGGATATTTCTACACGCTAGGTGGCGCTTGGGATGGGTTTACTGCATAGACTGTAGGTTTACTGTATATTGCCTTAACTATTTTCATCACTAGGTGACCCTCTTTTAACTTTTTTTCCCAGCTCACTTATCCTTATTTTAGGAAGAACCCATTTTACAGAAGCTATTCGACTATTTCATGTCAGTCACATTATTATTGAATACATTTCTGCTAAGCATGTCGTTGCATGTTGTTTAGTATTTTATTGCCATAGGTAACAACATTTGTAAGACAAGGTAATTAATGGTTGCTAATATTGGACTCATTGTGATACTATACAAATATAAATATGTTAAAGTATAAAGGGTATACACATAAAAATCAAATGTAATGTTTACAGTAGGATGGGGAGGGTTTATGTGTTTTTTTTAACCGGAAAGGGGCGGAGACAGCTGTAACGTTAGCAACCACGCCGAGCGACAGGAACGGTTATCGTTCATGTGAAGGATTGCCCTTTGAAATATGTCCGTAAATACAGACTGAATCTGTGTCTTAGACATCAAGTACAATCGGATCTATCCGAGAAACGTCGTCTCTTTTTATCGTGCAGGTAAGGATCGAGGCTAACATTATTTTTGGATGCTAGCTAGCTGCTGCTGACTCTGGTGTAGTCACTGTGGGATGATGGGTGATCATGTAATACAGGAGCGTTAGCTGGCTAACATTAGCTAGCACGTTACTAGCGAGATGGTTATCAATAGCAAACCATCTTACTCCAGCATTATCTTGCGTGGCTAAATCTATCCACCGCTTGCTTTTTACGCTAGTACAAGTGTTGTGGCTAGCTTGTAAAGCAGAAAATTATTTTGATGACCAAGAGGCTAATGCTAACTGCGAAAGGTTGCTAGTCAGCCTGTGACGCTGTCAACGCCTCGCCTGGGTTTGACAGCTCAATTTGAGCAGTGGATAAGGCCAAAGCCACACTTATCTGTAACGTACGCTGTCTTTATTTTCCGCAGACTAAATTGGCTGCTTAGCTGAAAACCTGTCCTAAATAAGTTGGTCGCTAGTAAGCTAAAAATACCGCATTCTATACCTAGCTAACATTAATTGCCAGGTAACGTTACGTTTTCAACGTGATGGCTAATGTTACCCTTTTGTGGATGTTCTACTTGCTCAACTGTGCTATTAGGTTACTTAGGTTTACTAATGTTGTGCCTTGCAGTGTTAATGGATTATTATGTAGCGTCTTAGCTTATTAGGATAACACGGAATCTGGCAACATCGGTTTCATTGGTTTGTGTCAACGCCCCACCCTGACTGTACCACCTCTTTGTGCAGAATTAAATTGGATAGTAATTGGGGTGGCTGTGCAGACAGTGATAGGGTGAGAGAGTTAGTATAGATATTCTTTTCCTTCACCAGCCTAATGCGTAATCGCCGAGGGCTTGACAGTGAAACCACCGGCTAATTCGATTTTCCTGGTGTGAAACTATTAGCTGTAATAGACTAGTGACTGTTTACTGTTGGAGGCGCAGTGAGTCAGTAGCGCAGGTCAGGTTCAGGGCAATTGTAGGATCTTGTAATACAAATGTAGCTGACCTTGTGTCTTATCACTTTGTTTTGGATTTACTTACACGTTCACTCAACGTTATGTAAACCAGTCTGATTAGAGTTAGGGTTAGATCAGTCTGACCAGAGTCACAGCATTGATGAGGTGAGGAAACAGGCATATTGACATGTACAAGACTGAACATGAACTTAACTGATGATGAGCTTTTTCCTGTGTTCATGCTTATCTCCCACTTGAGCTGTTGTTAGGATACATGGTGTGAATGCATCCACTTCTTTGCACAGCAGAGTAATATCATTGTGTTGCCTCTGCAAACAAGCAGCATTTGTGGTACCCCTGAGTCAACACAAATGATCACTTTGTCAACCACGAACATACAAAATATCAGGTGGTGTGATGTTTTGTGTGCTTTTCCTCATACACTTGCTCTTGTTAGCTGTCTTATATGTTTGTTTGCAAGCCAAAGCTGTGCATCTTAGGTCAGAAGAAGCGTGCTGTATGCCGTGACACTCAGGGCAAGTGCTTTTTACCATGTTGGTGTGGTTTAAATGTGCTAAATCACGTGCTGCACAGTAGAGAGCTGTGTGCTGGGCTCTGCTGTCATCATGCCATTGACACCTGAACACTCCTTGAAAGCCCGAATGTCAACGTGCAACCTCTAACAAGGTCCACACACTTGGTAGCCTTGCCACAGGCAAAGTGGTCACACCTTCAATGATGTGGTGTCTTCTTGTGGCGTGACCGATATATTGACATTACATGTTTGAGGTCTGAAGAGGCCTTTTCAGCCAGAGAAAGTTGCTCAAAAAGACAAAGAAAAAGTCATTATGATCAATGTTTCTTGAATGAGCATTATTACACGTTTAAGACAGTATAGATAAAGAGTGAAATATTAACAGCTGTAATGACTCTTGGAATAGTGTCAATGCTTTCACTTTCTTATTTCCTCACATTTTCATCTATTCATTCACAGCATGTTTCAAAGGTGCTTTGTTTTTGACAGATGCACCTATTCCCCTGAGAGGATGTGTCTTAAAAGCATTGACCAAACCGTGCTTATATAATTAGTCTCTTAAGAGACAGAGCTCATACTCAGACAGTTGTTTGTTTTATGATGCAACAGTTCTTCAAATACAGGACTCTTGATAGACAGACCGCAAGGTAACCCATGTCCTCTGTCACTCTCCAAACGAATCCCCCTGCTCCCTTAAGGGCCATCTGAGGCAGTTCATGAGCTGGGGAGATGGGGCTGTGGCCTTCTCAAGAAGCCTGATATTAGAAACCTTCAGTGGTTTCCTGTCATCCCACTGTACAGGGCGGGTAGCTGCCAGTCTTCCTCTTTTCATGCACACTGGAAAATAGAAGTACAGCAGGAGTCCATCATGAAGCTATAAAGTAATTTATGATAGGAACAAATTTGTACCAATTCATACAATAGAAATCTTCCAGCACCCGAAGTAATCTGATGCAAGGTTTGGATGGTTTTTCTCACACTGAAACAGATTCTTGGGGTCAGTAGCTGGTCAGCATAGTTATATAGAGAAGGGGCATAAAGCTCTCGTCCGCCACTGCAGAGACCGGGGTTCAAAGTTGGGGTACATAATTGTATAAAGGTACAAATGGTAGGAGTATAAAAACTGACTTGCTGGAGAGGGTGTATATTGTACTTACATAGCGTACTGCCCCAGAGAATTGTCCCTTTTGTGGACCAAAAGGGACAATTCTGCTCTGCTTATTTTCTGTATATTAAAGTATAAAATGGGTTACAAGCCAGAGCTAATGAGAACATTAGTATTGTGGTTTTGTGCCTTTGATTCCTTAACATTTCTGCCACTCATCTCTACTGACTGAGTGTTGATTTGTCAACACAATGTTTAAAATCATAATCACTGAATAACTATTATGTAACTTAAGTTGATGATGCACCTGCACACATGGCAGACAGTGATCAAAAACTTGGATAAGTTGTTGGTATCAGGGTAACCCTCTGCAGCTACAGGTCCCCCCACGGCAGCAGATGTATCATCCATTTGAATGCCTCCGTCAGTCAGTGGTGGTGATTATGCGCACATGACACACGTTTGCGCACATTTGCTGAGCTTGTCCCAGAGTAGGCCATCCTTTTATATCCTGCTTTCCATGACGTGTTTTCAGATTCACTGGTTGAGCTTTGGTGATTAGCAGAATTGAGTAATTTGGGCTGTGTTTGCAGAAGATTTCGCTCTAACGTGTTCATACAGGTAATAGTCTAATAGTGCGTTTTTTCTGCATCGTCAGCACTCAGATCATTTGTGGCGACGGCATTCAGACACTGCTTGTTCCACATGAGTTGTTGACAGCTGTGGCGTGATGTGCTGCTCGGTTTGTCAGTGGCTGATAATAAGGGGAACTTGGCATGGAAAAACTTATGTCGTGAGGTGGTGATTCAGGTTACAGTAGCCTGACTGTTTTACTTGTCCCCTGCAAGTTGTGTACTGAGTGTTGTGTTTCGTCCCTCCTCTCTCTCTCTCTCTCTCTCTCTCAGACCTGTGGGTGAATGATGCCGCCAGTGTCCAGCTGTGACTGCCCCCACCTGGACTGCGTGGGGGAGATCACCAAGGAGGAACTCATTCAGAAATCCCATGTGAGTGACCCTCCGTCATGACCCTGTCCACTGCCCTACTCATAACTTACCACTCTTTTTTAAAATCTTCTAATAACAAACAGGGTATCTGCAGGCCTTGAAAAGACTTAAAGGCACTCAATTCCTCAAAAAAGGCCTTAAAAAGTCTTTTAAATTTAATCTCAGATTATCTGATTGCGGGCTGTCGGGAGAAGTTGTACACCTATAAACTAAAAGTGGGATTGTTGTGGAGGCTGTTCAGTTCCTTTTTGGGGCGTTTCAGTCAGCACCATCAGACCTGTAGCTGTCACTACTGCTAGCTACAGTAGCTAGGAAGCTCGTCAACTCATAATGGGCAAGTGTCAATTTTAGCAAAAACTTAATCAATTAATCAACTTCATTGGTTAATCCATCCATCCATCCATTTTATGCCGCTTATCGAGGTCAAGGTCACATTCATTTAATTAATTATTTCAATCATACTTTCATACATGTCGGCTATGATCATGAAACAGGTAAAGGTCTTAAAAGTCCTTAAAAGAAACCCTTTTAAATCACTTTACCAAGTCTGAATTCAAAGCCTAATATTTCTGTTTTTCTGTCTTTGCCGCTGTCTCGCTGATTTTCATTTTAAAAACACGTGACTCTAACCCGAGTGTCTTCGTATTTTTCTAGGGCCAGTGCCAAGACTGTAAAGTTGGAGGACCAAATTTGTGGGCATGTTTGGAGGTAAGACAATGCTCACCAGGAAAGAGGGAAAAAAAATGTTTGAAATACAAAGCTTTGTTTCTCACCAAGAAACATCTGCATCCTCTGTTTGTTTTTCTCTCCAGAGTGGCTGTGCGTATGTTGGCTGTGGAGAGTCTCACACTGACCACAGCACCGTGCACTCGCAGGTGAGAGACCTCAGACGAGACCGATGCCTTTCAGCGGGGAAATATGAATTAATGCACAGGAAAGAGAGAGGAAGGGATGTGACTGTGAATTGAAAAAAGATGTAACCAAAAGAAGAGTGGAGGTGTCAGTAGAGAAGCAGAGGAGGCACATATGGCAGGACAGGACAGGACAGGACTACTACTTCAGAGTCCCAGGAGCTATGAATTTGAATAAAACTGCCTCCAACAAAGCTTTATTTTTAATGTTTTTCTTCCCACGATCTAAGACCCCGCACGTGCATCTTTTAGCTTTTGAAGTGCACGAATTGTTAAAAACCACCAAGCCAGCTCTGTCTGCCTACACCTCCACATTCAGTGCAATTTCAGCAGTGGATCATCCATTATTAATTGCCATTCCTCTGGGAAGTGGGGGAGATTCAGTAGTACTGTCAGTTCCATGGTTACAGTATCTGCCCCTCCTGGCTGCTCAGCCTCTGGTGTTCCCAGTGTTGACGAAGGCTTTTTCCTCCAGCACGGCAGGGCCAAGTGGGGTTAGAAGGAGGAATATGAAGGCAACGTGTAATTTGCTCTGCCTATTAGTATCCGCATGGCTGCTCAAACTGTTCAAGTGCAAACCTCTTCAAAAGTAGAGCCCTCCACTCAGATGAAAGACAGATTTTGGATACAGAGCGTGCTGGTAAAGAAATGTAATATTTGCATGACTGATTTTAAATGATATCATCAGTGGCTTTTATATGCGTCCGCTTATCCAGTACATCTGTCTGTGCAGCTCTCCAGCCACCTTTTGTGTTTTTTCAGTGGAAGCCATCTTTAACTCTTGTAAGAAAGAAGGCCATGTTTAATTAGTGTGTTGGAGGCCCTGAGGGGAGGGAAATATTTTAATCTCTTGACTATGCATTAGTATATGTGAATGAGGGCCTCTGCTAGTCAAACTATACTGCGAGTAAACATGAGTGACTGTTTCAAAGTGTTGAGTTAGAAAAGCTCCACTTCTGTGTGTACTTTTGGTAACAAAATGTGACGCATAATTAGTATTTACATATAGATCGTATTTCAAACATCATTATGCACCAAAAGGGACTTCTGAAGCATTTTCAAGCAATGGTAAACATTTAAAATTCTTCTTCATATTGCAGATAAGGGACTGGAAGGTTACCACAACCTTACAGTTGCTTTTGGGCTACCAGTACTCCTCTTAAAATACCAGATTTGCTGCTCGGTTCTTGAGCCGGTTTTACATGCATTTGCGCAAATACTGCAAATCCCCTGACAGAATCCCTGAGAAGAATAGTGGCCGTTGCAGTTTGTTATTACTTATTGATTTCGGTCAGTAATGTCTTGAATGCTGAGGGCCAGAGAGGAGACTTGACATTATTTTTGCAGACAAAACCAGACCCAACATGCTTCTTAATCAGCGATCACACACTGAAGCATATGTTAAATCTAAGCTGGTGCGGCAACATCATAAATGTATTTGCGATGTTTATTTTGGACGCGTGTTTATGACCGTAATTTAAGTTGCTGACTTGCTCAGACAGGTTTTACACCATTTCTCAAATATTATTCTGTGTGTGGAGAGAGCACTAAGGATTTGTTTCGCTTGAATACAATGGGTTTTTTTTAAGGTATTGAACATTTTAGCTCACCAGAAGTAAGTTAACATAACAAATTATCACTATGAAAGCTACAAAGCTGTTGTAATTGTAATACAAAACATTATGTGGGCTGGTAAAAACAGCCCTATAAATCCAGCGTGTTATTAATGCCCTACCTGGTATACTTTCCTTCATAAATTATTTAAGCTAGGGAGTTTCATGGCTGTGCTCAGTCTGGTGTGCCCCCTGTGCCAGCTCCACCCTGCCCCGCTGTGTGAAGACTAATGCGGCCCTGATGAATAATGCAGGGTCTGCTGCTCGGCTGCTGCTCACGTTCTGTCTCCTTGTCGACCTGCCAGGCCGCTGGTGTTTGTCGGAGCAGCAGTGGGTCAGCAGAACTCTGCCATGTTTCCACAGCAGTAAAAGTCTGTCCCCGCTGCTGCAACCCCCACTCTGCCTCTACCCAAACCTGTAACCTAAGACATTCAGCTCTGAAGATCCAAGATCTTAAAAATAAAATGTGAAACGCAGTAGTGTATGTTAAATTTGTTTTCATATTTGGGAGGCTAAGGAGGTAGATTTTGTTTAAATGAGTAAGTGATTGTTAGTGTTGAATGCCAGCTTCTCAGGAATCTACTTTTTAAATAAAAAGTAAAATAAAAACATAGATAGGCTTTGAGTACCGTTAAGTCATTTTTCAACCACAAATGTCAAAACTGGTGTAGTTCCACTTCCTCACTTGTGAGGTTTTGCAGCTGTTCTCTGTCTTTGTGATGATGAACTGAATATCTTTGGGTTTTAGACTTTTGGTCGAACTAAACCAGCAATTTGAAAATGTAAAATAGGAAATTGAGGTGGGCATTTTTCACCATTTTCTGACATTTTATAGACCAAACAATTAATAGTCAGTGCTCAGCAGATTATTCAATAAAACATTTGTTAACTGCGATCTTAACACCTTTTTAACATTTTAAGTAAAAAGAGAACTGCAATGGTTAAATTAAAAAAAAATGTGTTGCAGAGTTTCAGTGCTCCTGTGCACCTGTCTGTAGAACATCTAGATTTGTAGACGTTTTAGTTTCTGTATATTTTCTCGTAAACCACTAAATCAGCATTGTCAATAACGCTGACATTGTATAACATTAATTTTCATTTTGTCAGTGATATACACTAGACCATAGTAATAGATTATTATTTATAGGACAGAAGAGGTAGGGTCTGATATTGCCTTATTTGGGTTGAACATGTCTTGTTGAGCTGTGCCAGAATTTTCCATAAAGGTTTAGTTTGTACGCCTTAGATTAGGCAGGCCTAGCCTCCAGCAGACACACCTGTATTTATTATATAAAAACAAAAGCAACCTGTTGATTATCTAATGAGATGTTGATTGGTAGGTTGTGTTGAAGATTAAGAAGCATCTCACTGATAAGAAAGTGCACATGTGCATTATCGGCTGTTCTTGGCCAAATATTAACATCTTCTTTTTGTTTCACTTTGTTTAAACAGTCTGATATCCACAAAATCCTTTTTTCTTAAACAACTTTGTGTGCAGGAGACGAGGCACAACCTTACAGTGAACCTGACCACGCTTCGAGTGTGGTGCTACGCCTGCGGCAAGGAGGTTTTCCTGGAGCGTAAACTAGGTCCTCACTCTCCCCACGCCAACGGCAAACCCCTCCCCTCTCCACAGAATGCTGGGCAGGTAAGAGCCAGGTCCCTCTCACACCTATATCACCATGTTTTATTGGTCATGGTTTAGTCATAAAGCAGGTTTAATATTGAACAACAGCAAGTGAAGAAGACATTCAAATAAATTCAAATTCCTGAGTATAGATTAAATGAAAAGAAATTCTTTTTGCAAGTCTGTGTTGTCTGAATAGACGTGTTTACATTGCATGTTTACTACATAATTGCTTAGTTACGTAACTATGTGCTGCTCTCCTGTCATACTAGCAGAGCTGTACGATAACAATTTGATTCTGAACTGTCAGTCAAACTGTATTTTGTTATTCATTTACTAGATAAGGGTTTTACGATGAGGTCTGTGTGTGTGTGTGTGTGTGTGTGTGTGTGTGTGTGTGTGTGCTGTTCACTCCAGGATAACAGCAGGGCCCCTGGGAGCCCAACCTCTCTGAGAGTGCCCCCTAATGGAGGCTGTGAAGACCTGGACATGGAGACAGAGGAGGAGGATGACCTGCGTACCAGAGGTCAGCTCACCCCCAAAATGAATGACACAAATAATTTGTTAATTTTATTAAGTCAAAATAATGTATTACAAGTAGTTTGACTCCTTATGTTATATTAACAGAAATCTGACAAAAATGTTTATACAGTCCACTCACATATTGCGTAATGGTCGAGAGGCAAATAAAACTGTACATCTATCACTAGAGACACTGTTTATCACAGTTCAATCGCAGAAATGCTGTGTTAACAAAAACTAGTTGTTCCCACAAGTATCAGCTACAAGGTCAACAAAAGCATGTCTAAATGTTGCAAATGAAGGCTACCTAAATGCAGTCCAAATGTTCTAATCTACAGTTACAGTGCTGCTGGAGTAGATGCATGTTTCTTGCCCAGATTATCATTTTAATAATTAAAATCATAAACTTTTGAAGTCAGTGAGCTGACTAAAATGTAATTAACTGTTATCAGCTGTTATTGCATGGATGATCTGAGGTTAAACTTCAAACACAGGAGCTCAGTAATCAGCAGTTGGTTTAGTTCAAAGCACAGGTTATGGTTTGAATTAATAAGAGCAGTACATGGGTCAGACAAGACGAGCAGACTTCAAAGTACCAGGGCTGACGAATACCAACTGATGTGTTGCCTCACTCTGCCTCAAGTCTTTTAAACGTTGTACTTGAGCACACCACAAAGACTAAAGCCAACATCCAAAACATAATTCGAAAGACGAGCAAAACAAGCTAGTCAATGATTTACACACAACTGAGAATCTGAAACTGTTTTGTCATATATAGCCGCTGATAAGAGCCGACTACACACCGCCAAAACTATAGGCAACAGACAGCCGGACTACAGGCTGCTCCTGTGTAGCTCAGTAAGTTGAACCTAGCACTAACACTTCAGTGCTGAGTGCTTCAGTCCCACTGGAGCCACCAATGCAAATAGTGTTTTCGCTCAGTGCTGTGAGACCACCAAATGGCATATGTTATGTTAAACCTCATGTGGTGTAGCTCAGGCATTGGCACCAGTCACTGCCTTGGTTATTTTTGTCACAAATACAGATCATATGATCAGGAGGTGGAGCAAATAAGCTTTGTCAGACTAATAGTCTGTGTTAGTAGTCATAACTGTCAAATCTGCTACACATGTTTTTAGATTCAGTTTGACTTGCACTTTTTGAGGATATCATTATTTCTGCAAATAAATATTATAAATCATAGAGGAAAAAAAAGCTATTATAACTCCAGAACTTGCTTGAGAATAATCACATTTTTAAGTTTTCTTCAGTATCAAAGTAATCCAGTGATACTTGTCTGTACAATCATGAGTGCACTGCATACAGGAACTGCTAATAGCTAATTCTGCATAATTTTAATGGTGCCAAAATGTAAACAAATATAGGCAAAAAAAAAAAATGGGGCTCAAGTTGTAGCCAACAGTGTAACTCGCCGAATCCATGGCAACATTATATTTTTCGTTGACATCCCCCAAAAGATTATGTCAACTGTAATACCAAAAGTTGCATGATTATACCCCAAATAGAAGTAAGACAAAGAATAATAGTGGGAGTGATAGAATCCATTAAAATTACCTGTTTTTTGGGGGGTCCCACAGTGTCAGACTTTGAAAACCGTTGTATAAGATGAATGGGCTATCTCTGCTTTAGTCAGAAAAATAAGATTTGAGTCCACTAGCCACAGTAGCTGATTTAAAATACACCAGGTAGCCACCTTTTCTGCTCCTGTTGTGAAATATTAATCTTAGAAATGGAATGGGTCTTTATAACAACGTAGAGGCTTTCTGGCTGCCATCAAAATGTACAAGCATTTGATGAGTGGCTTGTTTTAATTTCCCTGGTGTGTTCTGTCTCCCTCAGGCCTGACGGGGCTGAAG
Source organism: Macquaria ambigua (assembly GCA_008360985.2). NCBI lineage: Eukaryota > Metazoa > Chordata > Actinopteri > Centrarchiformes > Percichthyidae > Macquaria > Macquaria ambigua. The sequence continues at coordinate 164,973 of VMKM01000075.1, forward strand.
AACATAGGCAACACCTGCTACATGAACGCTGCCCTCCAGGCCCTGTCCAACTGGTGAGACCTCTGTTAACCTGCCTTCTGCCCCTGCATCTATCTGTCTACCCCATATCACCTCTCTGACATCGCCCCTTCCCACTCACTTCTCACACTTTTGACACGCTTCTTTTCGGTAGCCCTTTGCTGTTTTATTCACTGTCTGCCTGGTTGTTGTTGACTGAAAAAACGGCCTGTGCTCATATGGGAGAGTGACGGCTGAGTGAAAATTGCTGCAGTGCACCATTTGAGACAGCAGAAATGGCCTTTTGTAGCTCCCTTTAGGGTCTTCTGTTACAAATGAACACCAACTCTTTCCTAATCTCTTGTGTCCTTTCTTCTCCTCTCCTTCTTTTCTTCTCCCAGCATGTGTTTTATGTCTCCCTTTGCTGTTTCTCTCCCAGTCTGCTGCATTTTTTTTTTTTATTGTTTTTTGAATTTCCAACCCTTCTGATTCATTCTTTATGATCGGATTGTTGGTGTGGTCACTTAAATTAGGGCTCCACTGCAGAGCCTGCGGCTGTGTTATTACTTACTTTCTACCTCTTACTTTTTATTTTACTTTTCATGGCACAGCAAAGCACAGGAAACCCTTTCCTTCTTTCTAATACTATCTACCCGGGGGCTGGTACATTTTTAAATTAAACCGATGATGCTTAGTCTGGATACAAGTCAAAATGGGGAAAAAATGTGGGTCAAAATTTGCAATCTAAATCACATTCCAAAAATAGGAGCGAAATGAGTCACGCAGCTGCGGAAGGAGGGACCTTTTCTGAAACTTTCCTTTTGATGTCTGTTTGTGTGAGCGCTGCTTCTTTCAGTTGCTGTCGGGTCATTATTCAGTTCGAAGGACTTTTCTCCTGCCAAGGGAAGGGAACACTCCATGCCTTATTCATTCTGTAGTTTGTCTCTTGCAAAATCCCTGTCCACTCCGTATCCATCAAATGAAATCCCCTCAGCTGTTTTTCTTTTCAGCTATTTCCGATGTCCTTCAACTTTCAGCTTGCATGTGGAGTTTTCTTTCATGAGACAGTACCTCTGGGAATTTTTCATATTGCTCTACGAGTGAAATATGACTTTAATGAAACGAAATGAATCAAAAATACAGGCAGAAGACAGCATTATGTAGAAATGCTGAACTTCTCCTGTTTGTCATTTTCTGCTTTGTGTGACCTATATGAATGTAGAAGCAAAAACATACTAAACCTAAGAGGATTTGCAGATCTTAAGGTATTGGAAACATTTGCAAACATAACATATTATATTAGCATTACAGTATCTTGTACTTCTCTGAATTATATCTTCTTCTTTATTAGCCACCGCATTGCGGGCTTTTTGGTAATAGTAATCAATCTGTCAAGGGGCAGATATTCAGTAAAAGCTTGCTTTGTGCTCACATATGATATATTTATCCCTCTTTCTACTGCAGCCCGCCCTTGACGCAGTTCTTTCTTGAATGTGGCGGCATGGTGAGGACAGACAAGAAGCCTGCGCTCTGCAAAAGCTACCAGAAACTAGTGTCAGACCTGTGGCACAAGAACAGGTAGGTGTTTGCCTCCCGTTAGTTGTTGTTGTTTGGATGACTCCACTTTGACTCGAAAGAGCATATAAGCTTGCCCACAAGCCACAGTTGATTTCATAAATCAAGTCACTTTCATTATTTTCCCATGTTTCGAATATGACTCCAGAGCGATGCAGTAGTAGTACTGTAACTGTTACAACCAGCATCCACAGCCAAACCTGAGTCACATTTTTGTCATTTCAAACTCTACATCACACAAGACGTTATTGTGATATTGTGTCTTACAACACTTGTTAAGCAGGCTGTGTTTTGTCACATTGCAGACCCTCCTACGTGGTCCCAACCAACTTGTTCCAGGGGATCAAAGCCATAAACCCCATGTTTCGAGGATATTCTCAGCAGGTGGGTCATTGCAGATGGTGAAATAAATGTGCAACAAAGTACACAGTCATTATATAAATAAAACATGGAGACACTCTTCTCAGTTGGAGACATATTCAACAGTATGTTTGCGACTTTGTTTCATTTTCCCTGCTTTTTTATAATAAATGGCTGTGATATACAGTAATAGGCCACTAAACTTTTTCTCTTTAAGACTGAATTTGTGCTGAGCTGGGATTATTATGGGTCTGACACACAGACTATAAAGTTGTCCCAGATTTTATACAGTCTCTTCCTTTTCTCTTCCACTCCATATCCCTCAATGCTCATTCCTTTACAGAATTACATTAGCTTCAGCTCAAATCACTCAGCCAGATAAACTGAACCCTCTGCCTTGCAATTACTAACTCAGAGCTTCTGATTCTTCTTCTTCTGACACATTAAACCTTAAGGCAAATTGCTTGATTTGATTCCAGGTGGTGCTTGAAAGAAAAGATTTATGTGTTACAGGTATAAAGGATTTCAAAAGACTTTTTACTGGAGCACGTCTTGTCTTTGTCCAGTGTCTGTAAATAGAGCATTTATAAGCCTGAGTGGTGAAATGATAAAAGGGCCTGTTTCCTCTTGGCTTGCCAGTGTTTGTTCAGAGGAGTTAGCCGAGGAATATTCATTTGTCACGCCATGCTGGGCCGCAGAGCCTTGGAATTAGCATTGCTATGAATGAAGTTAACATTCCAGGTCCTGGGAGAGGAGAGTTCATTTGGCTTGAGAGGGAGATTGGATGTCTGAGGTTCATTAAATTTGATTGCACATGCATGAGCATTGGGTTTCGGACTGTGTGATGCAGAATTGGGATAAACAAGGAGGTGAAGTGGTTGTTGTTTGTAATTTGGAAAAAGAAAATTAGCTTTGGGAAAGCTTTGCTGTGTGTCAAACTCGATTATATTTAGGAAGAATTAGTGCTGCGTTATATTTCCATGTTCTTTTCAGGGAGAGGAAATTAACATTTTTTTCACAGACTACTGTGACCAAAATAGCTGCAAAGAACTCTAAAATTTTCCCAGCTAGAACTAATTTGCTACCTCAAATAACATTTCTTGTGATTATCCCCACTCGGCCTCCAGGACTCCCAGGAGTTTCTGCGCTGCTTGATGGATCAACTTCACGAGGAGCTGAAGGAGCCGCTGCCTGAGCCCTACGACCAGTCCAACGGCATCACCGTGGACGACGGCCCCGAGGAGGACAACCACAGTCAGTCGGACAACGACTTCCAGTCATGCGAGTCCTGTGGCAGCAGTGAGCGGGCCGATAATGAGGTGCAGGGGGGGAATGTGCTGATGGACATCACCAACGAGGCCGAGATGCTGATTCCTGAGCAAGATGAGATCCAGGCCAACAGGGAGTGGCAGAAGGAGAAGAACATGATTAATGACTTTTACCGCTCCGGAGTTAATGGTGTCATGGGTGGAAGCACTGGAGTGGACATGGACAAAGATGTTGACACCACCACTGAAACCATGCCCATTATCAGCAGCCAGGGGGCCATCAAGGTTCAAGGCAGAACGTCAGGTAATTACGGGGAAGAGACGTGTTTTATTGATTACATACCTGACTTTTTGATATTCACCATCAAATTTACGGTATTGAAACTCTCTTATATTTGGCCTGCTCTCCACCAGATTCCTTCCCAGACATCCAAATGTCCAACACCACAAGACCACAGAGTCCAGTCCCGATGGAGGGACACATTCCCAAAATGTCCAGCAGCCCGCCCAAAGCTGCCTCAGGCTGGCCCAGCCTTAACCCTGCACACAAGAAAGGTACTTCTGCATAATCAGAGGCAGTCATATCCAGATTAAAAGCTTAAAAAGTCAGGGTTTTTAGGAAGGTACTCATATCCTGTGTCTATCTTTGCTGACATACTGTAAAGCACTATTCTCACATTTCTCTCTCTCTCTGTCTGCCTTCCCACAGCAGTGACCACATTCTCCCCACCAAAGCATAAGCGTCAGAAGAAATACCGCAGTGTCATCTCAGATGTGTTCGATGGGACCATTGTCAGCTCGGTTCAGTGCCTCACCTGCGATCGGGTTAGTGTCTACAATTGTTTTTGTTCTTTATTGAGTTAATGGGATTGCTGAGAAGGTGAGAGGGACAGTAACAGGGGAGCACTAAAGAACGGGACATTGTTTCATGTGTTCAAGGTCCTAAAAATGTAATGTTACGGAAAAATCTATTCTCTATAAAATCTATTTTGGTACTTAGCTCAGATGTTCCTGTTGTATACTGTGATATTCGTGCAGTAATGAGAATAGTATTCTGCTACAAAGTGACAGTTCTTGACAAAACCATGTTAAAAAAAATAGGATTGAAAAAAAGATTAAGCTTTAGTGTCTGTGTCCTGTTGCTGTCAGGTGTCTGTGACCCTGGAGAACTTCCAGGATATCTCGTTGCCCATCCCAGGGAAGGAAGACCTGGCCAAGCTCCACTCCTCCACCCACCAGACCTCCCTGGTTAAAGCCGGCTCCTGCGGGGAAGCTTATGCACCGCAGGGCTGGATTGCATTTGTCATGGAATACATCAAGAGGTGTGTTAATAATATGTGCACTATTACATTCTTCACATGGAGCATTAGTGACACTATACTTTGCTCTTTTTGTTCTAAAAATTCACCCCTCTGTTTGTTTCTATTCTCAGTTGGTTCTGGGGTCCAGTGGTTACGCTACAAGATTGTCTTGCAGCTTTCTTTGCCAGAGATGAACTGAAGGGTAAGCATGTGGGCGTAAATCTGTTCTACCAGCACAAACATTAAGATTGATGTCTCAGTAACTGTGTTTGTTGTTTTCTAGGAGACAACATGTACAGCTGTGAAAAATGCAAGAAGTGAGTGCCTCATTCTGAGTGAACTTGCTGAATACTGAACTGGATTTCACATGAACAAAAACAGAGAAAAAAAGTCTGGAACTGTAATGATTGCCTATCTTCTTCATCTTTTTTCCTCTTAGATTACGAAACGGAGTCAAATTTTGTAAAATGCAAAGTTTGCCAGAGGTATACAGACATCTCTAGTACTTCATGTCATGAAGAAACCAAAATCTTTTTTTCCCTAATGTCTTCACACACCAGATTTCTAAAATAAAATGTCTTTGTGCGTTCCTCTGCTCCAGATCCTGTGTATCCACTTGAAGCGCTTCAGACACGAACTAATGTTCTCCACCAAGATAAGCACCCACGTCTCCTTCCCTCTCGAGGGCCTGGACCTGCAGCCTTTTCTGGCCAAAGACAGCTCCGCCCAGACCTCCAACTATGACCTGCTGTCAGTCATCTGTCACCACGGCACTGCCAGCAGTGAGTGGGCAGAGTCACTCCTCTTTCTGCTCGGACTGAGGCATCTGCCTCCAGCTGGCACAAAGAGGAGTGTCCTGCATTCATTAGCCTGCAGAAAGATTTCACATGTACTTGTTAGGTTCATGAATGCTGCTCTAACGCATTCCCCTGTCTGATCCCAGGTGGCCACTACATAGCATACTGCAGGAATGATGTCAACAATCTGTGGTATGAATTTGATGACCAAAGTGTGACCGAGGTGTCTGAATCCTGTGTCCAGAATGCTGAGGCTTATGTGCTCTTCTATAAGTAAGCCAACACACAGGACTCTAACATTTTAAGATTCACTGTGCTGCTTTGATATTCATAACTTGCATCTTACTTTTGATTACTCGGTTGCAGTAGTGATTAATCTGTGGTCTGTTCCTGTCACAGAAAGAGCAACGAGGATGCACTGAAAGAACGTAGGAGGGTGTCAGGTTTATTCAACATGATGGAGCCCAGCCTCCTGCAGTTCTACATCTCCCGCCAGTGGCTTAACAAGTTCAAGACCTTTGCCGAGCCGGGGCCCATTTCCAACGACGACTTCCTGTGTTTGCATGGAGGTGCGTATGACTGCGTCATTGTCATACTGAAACCACTCAGAGGTCAGAGTGTCCCTGAACAGGAATCCTTTTTCTTGCTCCGTGCACAAGAATTTAGCGGAAAACATTGTGCTCTGCCCTCTCCCAACACAGCTTTTGCTTTCATCCTTGCCGTGGATTTTTGACTTTCACAAAGACCGCAGAGTATTCCCTTCACAACATAGCAGACTTCAAAAGGGGGCTTTACTTGTCTTTGTGCAGATGATCCCTCTTTCTCGTTTTAGTAGAGAAGAGGGGAGGATTCTAAAAGGGGTTTGTGCCAATCAAGCTCCGTTCTTTTCATCCCTCTATTCAGAGAGCGCTGGAAATGATGGATTAGAAAATTAAGTAGGGAAAAAATTAAAATTTGTGATAAAGCTGTTAGAATACAGTCGATTCGGAGAATGTGTTTCATTCTGTAAATAAGCACCTGCAGGTTGTTTCTCCTCCTTTGCGGCTACCAGCACATAATAACTGTCTAGTCAGGCACGTAAGTAAAGATAACATCAGTGCAGTGAAACCATGATTGTGTTGCAGCACTGCTTGTTTTATTTTCAGTGCAAATCTGAGTGTCTCAGTTTATTTTCACTTTCCTTTTTAAGCATGTCCAATAATACATTTTAAATAATCTGAATATAAAGAATTTAATGGCCCACTACACTGAATGACAGATAATTATGATTATAGATTTATCTAGCTTTCAAGTGTCACCTTTCATTATACAGTTCATTATATTATCCTGACACACTTGTTTTTCTGCTGTAGTAAAGTGTCTCTAGTTTTCTGCACGTACACAATTTGATCTGCTGGGTTCTAGTGCCAGCCTTTTTTGTTTCTTCTTTTTTCCATTATGAATCAACAGAGTAAAAGTAAAATTAATATTTCAGGTGGGATTACCGCTAAATGTTAGGTCTGGGGGCAGGATACCGTTGCTCATATCCTGCTCACTTGGCAATTCCAGGTCAAGATGACAATTTGAACTTTGCTAATTTTACTGTTCACTTTAATTTAATCTATTTAACAGCAGGCACTACTATGTTCACACTAAAACTGCAGGATCTTTCCCAACTTAGGGTACTAATTTCTTTTGGTTTTGGATTAGTTAGGTTTAGCTATATTGTATAAATAATTTCTGAAATGTAATAATAGAGCAGGATTAGAGTAGCTTCAAGAATGAGGAAAGTGCAATTTTAATTTTGACTTGTGAACCCTTAAAATGAGTCTATTTGTGATTCCCAGTCACAAATTATGGCTTTAGTGTGGATATAAGAGTGATTGTTTCTCAGGAAAAATAAACCATTTTGTGGAGAAGAAATTTGTTTGTTTTTTTTGTTGTTGTTTAAATTATCTTATGACCCCTCAGATTTATCTTGGGACCATTTGGGGGCCCCGACCCTCAGGTTGGAAACCCCTTCTCTAGTGATAGGGACTTGGGGTGAGGAAAACGGGAAAAAATTGGATATTAGATAGTAAGGGTAACACAATTTGAGCACTGACGTTGATGTATTTGTGCATATCTCTGCTAGCTTCTTCTATTCAACACAACAGTAGTCACAATGTTTCCAATACTGATCCTTAACAAATGCACATTATGTGTGAAGTCTCTACACACAAACATTACCTTTAAAATGTTACACTGTTAACGTCTGATGGATGTGTCAATGTGTTTCATCAGGTGTGCCACCCAACAAGGCAACATTCATCGATGACCTGGTAGTGATGCTGCCGCAGAACGTGTGGGATCACCTTTACAGCAGGTACACACAGTAGACAGGCCATCTGTGAGACTGTAAACACTTTCAGGTCTCCCACTACTCAGTGTGCTCACAGTTGCAGTATATGTTTCCTTTTGTAGAGTTAATTTCATCTGTGTGAGTTAATGTGGTCTGCTCCCTGCAGGTACGGAGGGGGACCAGCTGTCAACCACCTGTATGTTTGCCACACGTGCCAGATTGAGATAGAAAAACTGGAGAAACGGCGCAAGTCAGAGCTGGACATGTTTGTCAGGGTAAGCCTTTCAACCATACGAAAAAAGAGAGACTGTGGAAGGAAGCAAGGAAGATGGAGCTTTAGCCAGATAGTCAAATTTGGCATGAGTGATAATGAAATTGTGTGAGCGTCTGTGCAGCCACGTACTCATGGGTGTGTATATAGCCTTATTCTCCTGTCTATTCAGCCAGTTGATAGACTGCATGTGTTGGTGCTCTTCACCCCGGCAGGAGATGAGAGGTGTGAGCCTGGTGAAAACCTTATCATTAATGCTTTGGGACAGATGCAGCTGCTATTGTCTGCTTAGTCTGCACACTCACACAATGGCTGCTTAGAAGGGGATGTAGATGTGTGTGTGTGTGTGTGTGTGTGTGAAAGAAAGAGCTTTAGTAAGCTAACAACAGGAACAGGGATTGTGTCATTTCCAAGAAAGATGAAATTGGTGCAGTGTCGTGTTAAGACTGTCTTCTAATTGGAATATCTACCAGAGAGAATTGATTAGGTTTTCCATCTCCTCTCCTCTCAATCCTTTCATCCTCACTTAATTTTTTTCTCTCACCCCCCCCATCTCCTGTTTCTCCTCCCCATCCCCTCCCTCTTGTCTCTACTGCTCACTCCTCCCCCATTTCCTCTCTGCCTCTGCTCCCTCTGCTCTGTAGCTAAACAAGGCGTTCCAGGAGGAGGAGTCTCCAGTGGTCATATACTGCATCAGCATGCAGTGGTTTCGTGAGTGGGAGGGCTTTGTCAAAGGAAAAGACAATGGTAATTGGACAGGAGTCTTGCCTTTCCACCCCCAGTCCTGTTTAAATGTCTGATTAAAAGGCTAAATGTTTCCCACTTGACAGTCGTGCCTAATATCTGATATCTGGTGATAGAAAAGCTGCTGTATTTTTTGTTATTTTGCGTGATGTAAATTTTTCTTTTAAAACAAATGGTCTATGTCAGGTCTATACATTTATATGGATAGGAGAAGATGGCAAATATAGTGTTTTCTATGGGACATCCTAATTCTCTTGTTACCAAAAGCTGCTCATGTGTGTAACCGTGAAGTCCCATTTCTTCTCTTGATTTATCTTCAAAGAGTTTGCTTTAGTCCCCCGAGTCAAGGTTTTCCTCCTGCTACAGCAAAATGAAGTGTCAAAATATATTTCAGTTTCTTGCACTCGTTCTCATTTTTTTTAGCTTCCCTTGCTTTGTATTGTCATATCTATTTATAACAGCTTACATCTGGCACGGCTGCAAATGTCTTTTTCTCTCTGACTTCTGCTCCTCTAATATTTGTTGTCTCTCTGTAGCAAGTGGGGAGTAGAAATTGCTTTTCATAGTGTGACAAAAACATTTGACATTTTAACATCATTGCTCTTTGAAACAATTAGAATTGAGAATATATCTGAAAAAGAGGCATGCATAATACTGCTGTATATAATTATGACATCTAATTGTCTTTCTTCCTGTTTAAGATCCGCCGGGAGCCATTGATAATTCGAAGATTACAGTAAACAAGAACGGCCATTTAACACTTAGACAAGGTACTAACTTTTATTATTATTATTATTATTGCCATTGTATTATTATTTCTCTACCTTTATGCTGTAGAAAGATGTTGTTTTGAATCATTGTTCAGGTATGGTAAGAAGCATAAAATAAGTCAAATCAGGATGGATAGAAAAAATCCTTTTTGTTACAACAAGCTTGGATTGTAGTAGCATCTTGAGCTGTGCAGATATTAGTGATATTTAAATGTGTGTGTGTTTGAACGAACTCTGCAGGAGCTGACTCGGGGCAGATCTCCGAAGAGACGTGGAACTTCCTTCACTCTATCTACGGCGGCGGTCCACTTGTGACGGTTCGGCCAAACATCAGCCACCAGGAATCCGAATCATCGCAGTCGGAGGAGAAGATCGAGGTGGAGACGCGCTCTGTTTAATCAAGCACTCAGACAGAAAACAAAACATTTAAGAAATGAAAAGCCTTTTATTTTGCACTTGACTTTTATTTCAAAAGCATTCAAGCAAAGGACCTCATCTTTACCGCTACATGACAGCCTTTGACAGCTGACAGAGGGAATTAACATGTCGGAAAAAGGTTTGTCATGTTGTACAAATCTGTATAAAGAGCTCTTAAATTTCTATTAGCACTGTGGTATTCATGTGTTAGGTTGTTTTCAAAACCGAGCATTTAAATTATGTGCAGCTAAAAATTCCACTGAATGCCATATTTCTTTTTTTTTCTTGACCAAATGAGCACATACTGTATGTCCATGTGTCATGTGTTGCTGATATTGATGAATCACAATACATCTTGCTGTAGATATATCACACATTTTTCCTGTTGTAAGAGAATATTGTCCAATGAATGGTAAGGACAGCAAAATGTGACACTTAAAGTGATGAAAATCACAAGGTTATGAAGGGACTAATTACTGAGTAGTCTCAGGAATGAATTTTGTGTTTTGCACTGTTCTGTAGTACAAATTGGCATGCTCATGCAAATGTCTGGTTTGTATTTGAATGTACCGGTACTGATAGTATGTTGGTCAAGATTCATAACTTGGTTATTTATCACTGAAGGGAGTGATTTAATATGATGTTAATAGATTTTTTGTAGAAAATATGTGGCAAGCAGAGTCTGTTAAGAATGCATGCTTTAACACTCAATCCCAGTTTAACATCACATGTAACTGCATGTAAATGCAAAGCTGCTCATAAAATGTGCACGCAAATCACGATCTGGATCTATCTTCACTAAATTGTACAGCTACAGAAAGCATATTGCAGTATGTAATCAGCATCATCAGCAATCTAATTAATTAAAGGCATTATTTTTGTGTATGGGCATGGTGTTGCTTAATGTGTTGGCTGATAGGGGGTAAACAGAATGCTGTACTGTAAGTGTTTGCATATGGATGTCACATGAGTAAGATCCATCCTGAGTTTTGCTGGCTGACACTATTAAAACTTGATGAAAACATGTTGAACGTTGTGGTCACCTTGATTTTGTCACCGTTTGCTGATTTCAGTTGGGTAGAGTGGTTGTTAGATGAGAAACAAGGGGTAAATTAGAAAAGAAAAAGTCAACTATGCTGTGTATTGTCCATCATAAAAAAAGAGTCAATAAACAGTCATCAATTAAGCGAGGTGGCCCGGAGAGTGTGTGACCGATTGCACTCTTGGCAGGGGTAAAAATGTACAGTATAGTGTTGCATTTTGACGAGCGCGGTTGAGTCGGCTCACACACCCCGACTAGTTGACTGGATTAAAAACATGGCTGCGGCCGAACGTGCAGCAAATTTACGGAAGTGAGGTATGTGTAATTCTTGAGCTACAAATGCTATTTAGAAGTGTGCCTCCAGTTCGGTGCTTGTAGTACAGCAAATGACAAAACCTCAATTTGTTAGCCCACCAAAAATGTCTATGACCGGCATTGTTGGAAGTACACAAATACATCGGCAAAGTTATGCGCGGAACAATCAGCTAGCTCGGCTAGCTAATATTGGGCTGCTGCGGCTAGCCGTAGCTGCTAACTGGTTACTAACTGCCGTTATACTGCTTGGTTGCTAAGCATGCTGCTTGTGTCTGTGCGCAGCAGTTGAAATGTAAACCTCGGCGAAACACAATGTTAGTAGCGATTCCCTCCATCATTATATGTATTATTGGTGGACTTGTCTGTATCAGTTGTCGAGCTAGTTTGGCTAACATGTACCCGGTGTTAGTAAGCTAACGCAACTAGAGGGGCTACATCCGAAATCGCCACGATTCTTTTCTGCACGATGCAGTTAACAGGAAAACTAGCCGAGAAGAACTAGCGAAGGTAACATTAGCCAACTTGGCTAACTAGTCGATCACAAGAAATAAAAAAGAAAATTGGCCCGGTTAGATTGTAGTGTACTTGTTCGTTGGGTGTCATGGGAAGCGTTTAAGATAATATTTGAATTTCATGGGTGCAACAGTCTGCAGTTTGGTGTCTCACGCGTTAATGGTGTAACGTTTTATATAGCTCTGAGAGCTAACGGTAAGTTAGTTTGCTAAGGTTAGCCCGCTAAACAGCAAGCTAGGTCAAGTAACGTTTGCTTGGAAGTTGGTCCATGCTAACGTATAGCTTGCTCGCCAGCTCCATGAACCAACTGGGTTGTTTTGCCTAAACGTGTGGTTGGAGTTTTAATCCTGAACTTTAGAGTTCACCTGCTGCAAACTAACTGTTAGTGTTAACTTAACCGGCAGCACGTGCAGCTGCAGCGTTGTCTAGTCTCGCTAGTTTAACAGAATCCTCGTTCCTCCAACTTTGTCGCGGCAGCTGATTAGCTGGGATGTTGGGATTTGAGCGATTCTCATCGGTATGTATACCAACACCACTCCGTGGATTTTGTGTTGCCAGTAGGCCCCGTGGAAGTGTTGAACTTCAGGTCAGCAACAGAGATGAACAGTCCAACACAACGGTAAAACGGCACAAAGCTTGTTTGTTTATCATAAAACAAAATTATCACCCCAAACTCAGTTACGGACGTTAGCTTAGCTGGTTTGCCAACAATAGCCTTCACACTTAGCTTGTAAGGTGTGTGTTTACTTATGTATAGCTGTAGTTTACAGCCTTAAAATCTCATTGAATCAAATGTCTTTCTTATTATGGCAAATTACCCATCTGTGAGTCCTGGTCTGTCATGATAATAGTGATGTAATTAGCACGTGTTAACATAACTTCACAACCAAACACGCGCTTTAGTGAAGAACAGGAAGTGGTTTGATTCAGAATTACAGTCACACATGGGTCCTGTCTATGTGGCTGCACTGACTAAAACCATATTCTGGCGTTGACACTTTAAGAATTTATGGTTAAACTGTTGTCTGCAGGGGTAAGTTGTTATTTTCCAACCATGGCAGAATCAGTGGCTCAAACCCTACTACTGCAAAATTGGAAATTAGAATCTGTGGGGTTTACTGGAACCTGGTGTGCTGAGCTGGTCCTTGAAAAGACAGGGGTAGTTTAATCTCTTGTATTTTATTCAATAGAAGCTATCACAGTTAATTGTTTATATATGACACAAAATATACCCACAAAAATATGACATTTCTCTTTAGATCAGTAACTGGGCACTGTCATATACCCACCAGCAGTAGAGAGCGAACACAAATCAAACACTGGTCTGTGGTCTAAAGCAGTTGTATCCAACCTTTTTGGCTTTTGACCCCATAAAACAAAGCAATGTCTACTTGCGACCCCTTGTCAGACATTATGGCTTTAGTGTTGACATGAGTTATGAGCAGTTCAACCAAAGAGTGGTTTGTCTGTATCAGATTTTTTTTATTTGAATCACTGTTAGGGGCCTGATGAGTTGAAAGTATCCAGAATTTCATGAGAAATAACACAAATTTTAGCCTTAAGTGTATCGATTTTAATGTTCGTAGTGTGTATACTTTGGGGAAACTAAGTGACTTATGGTTTGATACTACTTCACAGCCAAGGAGACCCCTCTCATTTAAGAAGTTTGTTAATGATTGGCCCTCAAAAAGAAAGTTCTTGCGTATTTACTTGTTAACAGTGTGGACTGGAAAAAAAGCAATCTATCCCACACACACTAACCACTTGCACAAAGAGTATTTTACGACATTCCAGTCATTGCACCTCTGTCAGGCGTGTTTTACATTAGTTTGAGCATAAGCTCAGAAGGGTAGTCAGATTTTCAAAGTAATTACAACTTTTTTTATATTGTTTCGTTGGCACCAAACTTTTATTCTGATATTTCCAACATGCACCTGAAGGCAGCATCAGACGTTTATTGATTAATTATTAATTGAGGCCTTGCCAGCTATGCCAATGTGTTAATTATTGGGACAAGGAAGTGTGAGCAAATCTTTCATATAGTTATTCAGCTAAACTGTAACCCTGATCATTTTGAAGTAGTGATTAGTTTTGTAGTTTTTGAGAGCAGGTCAGATGAGCAGGCTTAATTAGTTTTGTCGATTTGAGTCTAAGGATGAGTGCTCAGTCTGAATAACCTGCCCCCTGCTCCCTCCTTTCTGTGTTTCTTTCTTTCTGTCTCTTATTTTATGCATGGACAAATCACATTAGCTTCCTCAGCTGGAGTCTTTAGCGGAGTGTGAGTAATATGTGCATGTGGTAGTGCTTGTTCCAGGTGGCTATTATATTATCAAAATGTATTTGTAGCCACGGTAGCCTCTGGCTTTGGTGTTGATGTGTTAGCACAGTGTATGAAAAGGGAGTGATTGTCCCAAGAAAGGCAACAAAGAGCTTTTAAATCAGTTTTGACAGAGGTCGGCCCACAGATTGATGTACTTGGAATTCATGTAAATGAGCTCCATGTCCACAATGCTAATTTAATTTCTCTCCTTTACAATGAGAGACTCTGACTGTCTCATCCTCTGCAAAAGGACACCACGTGTGATCATCTCCCCCTGAATGTCACTTTAATATGACCTTTACCACGTCCTGTTTTTATTATCGTCTGTTGTTAGATTTATTATTTGGCGCTATCATCTAGAGGATACTTCAGTGGCAAGTTGTGTGTGTGTTGACTGGGAATTTTCACAGGAATTAGGTAATGAACGCATGTATTCTAACCAGGGCAGGACATTTTTACTTTTATTAACTGCATGTTTACATGCACACAGATAACTATTACTAATTACTGTATACCTAGATTAAGACTTATAGATGATTAGGTTTACAGTCGCAGACTTGCCCACTAAAATGAGTTGTTTGATTGTGGAGTTTCCAAAGCAACTTTAATGTAATCTCTATTACATGAGGTGTTATTTGTAATGTGAAAGCTACTCTGCTATCGTGTTCTTTTAGTCTTCCGTGGCTGCCAGCCAGGGTCTTATTTTCTTTTTTCTTTTTAAATATATTGCTTTGTATCTGCTGCACTCTATGACCTTTATGCTATGTGCAGAATCAAAATACTGAGAGAAACCAGAATAAGATGGCTGTATATGTGTATTTATGTATATATATGTGGATGAGTAACCCAGCTCTGTAAATCAAGTTCTATTGCCTCAATAACAACCTTAATGTGAGTGAGATAAAGGTGTTTACATGAGTGAAATTATAGTGATTATAAAGGATTGTCTGGCCTAGATTACATTTGAATTGTTAGTGCATGAAGCCTATCTGTTATCTGTGAAATGGATTATTTAGTTTAGAATAAGATACCCAAGATTGACTACTTATTAGTGCCTGGTAGCATTAGGATTGTGTTAATATTCCAGCTCACACTCTTAAGCCAGGATTTTTGTTCTGATGCACAGTAATGTACTTCATCTGCGGGATACCTCAGGCGACACACAGAGTGAGTTTGGGAAGGCTTTGTTATGCCTTAAATTGTGTCAGGAAGTGAATCGTCATGTCCTAAGCCTCTATGGTTGTCCACATTCTAAGCCTGTAAGCCTTCTGTAGGATTCTTGTTGTCAAAGCGTTTCAATTTTTGTACGTTCTGATAAGTTGTGGAGGGATTGCAGCCTGTTGGTCCTCTGGCACACCTGTTATAAAGAGATAAACAGCCTGCAGTGTGTGATGACAAACCTATGTCTGCAGTGTTATCTCTGCTGAATTGGGTGTAAGAATGACAGTGTATCTTCTGTGTCAGAAATCAGTCAACCAGTGAACCATATTTATTCTGTGTGTGACAGAATGAGCAGTAATCTCTGCAGGGAGGAAATAAATATGCCCTCGCTGAAACATACACACACATTCTGTATGATTGCTTGTTTATTATTATTCTCGGTTTTTATGCATGTAGTCTGCCTTTTTGTAAATCGTCTGCTTTTCAGCTTCGGGGGCTTTTCATTACTTAAAATGCTTGCTGCGCTGTAGTCACCTTTTATCTCTTGAGTTACGAAGCACATACAGATGAGCCTCAAAGCTGTGATATTTGTGAAGTGTCGAAAGAGACTGTGTGATTGGTCATTTAGGCTAGATGGAAGATCTGACCTTATTGTTTCCTGTTTTATCTTCTGCCAGTATGAGATCTTCCACCTTTTTAAATGTAGGTGGAAGGTCTGTAATTTGTACAGACCTGGGATAAGACATCTAGTTCTGCCTGTGGACAGAAGGTGTTGCTTAGCTACAATGACAGGAGAAATCAATACCCCTCTGGTGTGAGCTGAGAAATGACCCAAGCAGTATTTAACAAAGGCCTTTTCGTGAACGCTTTTGTTTGAAACACCCCAGGGTACTGTTCATACATTCATTTTTAGCTTGGCTGGCCAGTGGAACCAATCAAACCTATAGCCGGTGCAAAGGTAGCTGTATAAGTTTGCAGTTTTCAGTGATTATTTTGACTTAATGAAGTGCATGTATCTGTCTGTGTGTCTTGCAGGTGCCCACATTCTGCTGCAGAGGAGAGAGCACCAGGATGAGGAGACTGTAGGCACCCGCCGTAGTATGGCCGCGTCCCGTTCCTCACGCGTCACAAGGTCGTCAGTGGGGCTCAATGGATTGGATGAGAACTTTTGTGGACGAACCCTCAGGAACCGCAGCATCGCCCAGCCGGAGGAGACCTCTGTGTCTCCGCCAACTAGGGCCCGCTCGCCCAAGAAAAAGCAGGACGCCAAGCAGGAGTCGAAACAGGACGGCAAGCAGGAGTCGAAACAGGACGGAAAGCAGGAGTCGAAACAGGACGGAAAGCAGGAGTCGAAGCAGGACACCAAACAAGATGTTAAGCAGGAGTCAAGGCAGGACACAAAGCAGGACACAAAGCAGGACGCCAAGCATGATACAAAGCAGGATTCGAAGCAGGACTCTCAGCAGGATGGCCAGCAGCAGGCCTCGTTGCAGGGAAAGGTAACTGACCCGAATGCTTCTCCAGCTGAGGCGGAGCAATGGACCAGCTCTAGGAAGCGGGGCGTGTCCTGTTTAGAAAAAGACATTAGTCCCGAGAAGGCTGAGAACTGTGATCGAGTGAAGGGGGCGCGGGATGCCTGTCCTCAAATCAAAAGGGCCAAGCGGTGCTCCCGCTCTGGAGAGTCTCAGGGACACGAGGAGGACCCTGAGCCTCTGAAACCTGAAAGTCCAGTCTCTGTCCCAGAGCCTAGCAAGGACAACAGTTGTGAAGAATTTCCCAGCCAAAACTCTGCTAACACAGCTCCTGCCTCACCTGTCCTCAGTAAAGAGGAAGGTGAGTTGACAGGTGGGAAGGCAGAGGATGGTCATGTGGAGTGCGACGGGGCAGCTCAGCCCCCGAATGCTCACAAGGCCTCTAATGGACTCAAAGAGAATAAAGCAGAGGAGCCCAGCACACTCACTGAAGAGCCAAATGAAGGTGCAAATCCCACCTCTACCACCAACTGCCCGTCGCTGCTCAACGGCAGTCAGACGGGGGCTCCCTCATCCCCTGACCCCGCTGTGCCTTGTAGAAACTCTGTCCCTGTGCAGATGGAGGTCTCTGGCTCAGGGGAATCGCCAGCCTCATCTGCGCCGACATTTGAGGCTGTTCCAGAGGATCCTGTCCCTGAGTTGATAGTGGCCAAGGAGCAGGAGGTGCAGGAGGTGGAGGAGGTGGAGGTTGATGTGGTGGGCGACCCGTTGTGTCTGGCCCACGAGGAGCAGGTGACGGAGAGTGAGAACGACACCAATGGCCGGCCGCTAACACCAGCGCAGGAAGCTGCCTCCACCTCCTCCACTACCACCAACATGAACAGTAGTCCAATCAACAACAACAGCAACTCAGGAGAAACTACACCCCCACTAGCAACAACCCCCTCCCCCACAGAGCCAGGGTGCAACCCCTCAATATCCAGCACGCCCCCCTCTTTCACAGAGCTCTACGAACACAGATACACCCTGCGGACTTCACCCCGGAGGGCTGCCACCGGTGGCAAGGCCTCCTCCTCCAAGCTCAGCTCTCCTCCCAGAGACAATGGTCCCTTGAGGGAAGAGGGGGAGGTGGTGGTTGGGCTGGAGGAGGATTGCCCTATGGTGGAGGAATCTGCTCCCTCAGACTCTCTTGGCCCCTCCTGCAAGGAGCTGGTCTCCGTGGATCCTGGGGACAGAGCAGTTGGTGAGGGTGGCGGGCATGTGGAGGGCAAAGAGGCGGAGAGAAGCAGGGAACTGACACAGAGCCAGGCTGCGGAGGAGGAGGAGGAGGAAGAGGAGGAGCCAGACGTGTATTACTTTGAGTCGGACCACCTGGCTCTTAAACACAACAAAGAGTATGTGGGAGCTCCCCAGGGATTCTGCTCTCTCCTCATCTTTTGTTGATGTAGCTCTCACACATGTTGATCACTATATTCTGTGATCATTGCGTTACTTCTGGTCTTTGGTTTTGAATAAAGCAGGGATGCATTTGAGTTGATGAGGATTTAAATGTGCTAAGAATATTCTGATGTTTTGAAAGTGCTTTAGTCTAGTGTTAAATATGTAGGAGAATCAGTCTTATTGTGTCTAAAACATTTTTAACTATGCTTGAGTGCTGATTATTCAGTTCAATTCAAATCAGTTTTATTTATATAGTGCCAAATCATAACAGAAGTTATCTCAGGGCTCTTTTCATATAGAGCAGGTCTAGACTGTACTCTTTATAATATTATTTACAGAGACCCAACCCTTCCCACCATGAGCAAGCACTATATTGTTTAGGCTACACCAGTAGTTCCCAACCTGTTTGCCTCTGTGTCTTGTTGTGAATATGTTTATGCGCTTTTGCTCCTCTAAACCTTTTTAGATTGTTTCATTTAAATAACAATTAGAGGCCTGAAGACAACAACAACAACAACAACAACAGTATTTCATAAGAAATAAGCAAAGATTAGAGAAAAGTCAGAAAAAAAGGAATCAAACTTTGAGGGCAGAACAATATTTTTCTTCTTTCTTGCGGCTGTTAGTTGTCTCATGGCCCCTCAGACTTTATTTTATATGTAAATGTAAGGGGGGAAAATTATAAATATTATTAGCCTTTTTGGTTAGCAGACACTCTTGTCCCTCACTTCCAAAAACAAATGAAAGGAACCATAGAATTGGCATATAAGTGTATCTGGGTTTTTATACCATCAGCGCATAGGCAGAATATTTAATTATCTCAGTTATCTTATTGTTCAGGTTTTACATGTTTCAGCATTTAATTTCCACCTTAAGTCTGGTGCTGTGATTATGTGAATTAGCTGCCAATTGCCCAGAGATTGGATGTTAAAATTACTCTGCTGATTGCCTCTGTTCTCTCTTTTCTCAGTAAGATGAGTGGGTTTTTTTAAAGAGGAAATAGATTTCTCAGTGTTGAGCTTTGTTCCTAGTTTTGTTGTCAGTTGTCATGCAAGATGGGATGTTGATGTCAGTGGACAGGTCCCACGCTGCGCTCAGTCGGGCACTGCTAACTGCACCGCGGCAGGTCAGCTGATTCATGATGCGTCTTCACAGGAGGAGGGGCAGAGGGCTGTAGGGGCTTAGAGACATCATCAGCTGAGGTCCCTTTGTCTTTGACACCAGTATTGGTGTTTCAAATTTGGAGAACGGCTTTAGAATAAGATTTCACTGCTCTCATATTTCAAGGTAACTCGATCACGTTTTTGTGACATGCCAAGTTTTAGGTTGTGCCGAGTAAGGAGAATTTGTGAAGGCTCAGATCAATATGTTGAGGAGTTATTTTAGGGAAGCATGACTAGGCATTTTACAGTTTCTGAATATGGAGACATTGCCATTGACATGATTAATGATGTGTATACAGAACATCTTGTATTTGCATCTTACAGCTTTGTCTGATTTTACAGTTCCCTCTACCTATATCCTGTAAATATTTCAAAAAGCTTTCCTTGATTATCAGGCATTAACAAAGGAATACTATTGTTCTGTCCAACTTTCCATTTGGCACCGGTGTTTGCCAGTGGACCTCGGGCCCAGTAGGTGGCAATGGAACACCAGGCTTGTCCCTGGACACCTGGAGGGAGTCCAGAGTGCTGAGAAGCAGAGCCAAGTCCTCCTCATTTCCCTGGAAGAGATTAATGCACAGATCATCTGTTCATTTGAGGAAGTCAGCATGCTTTCCTTTGCAGGGATCTTAAATTTGAACCAGAGTCACACTGTAGTACAGGAAATGTGCAGTATGTTTTGGTGCTACTGCTGCAGAGACAGATTTACAGTTTGCATTGACTCACACTGTTGCTGTACAAGGTCAGCAGAGCTTCACATAGTGTAAGAGGAATGGTGTGTGTAACTAATGAAGGGATTCGAGGTTAAACACAGTTGACTCGTTTGAATGTTTTGCTCGTAGGATTTTCAAACCACCGGCAGCCGTTGAATAAATTGTGTCCTGCATTGATTTTCATTCATGTCCTGTTAGGGGAGATTGATCCACTCTGCTTCACTGAGCACCTGCATTAGGTTATAGCCATGTAGGATGCTGTCACATTCCTGTCGATTCCTGCAGCTCTGCTCACACTGTAAGGCCTCTGAGTCAGTACCACACTTAGTCACTGACAGCTCAGTTTGCAGTTCTCAGAGGGTGTGAGTGGAAAGGTCAGACTTCTACAGTGCGGACGGCTCCTCGAGCACCGCAAAACCCAAGTGTTTATCTTGCAAAGGTTTTGATATTGCTATGAAATCCTGAGTGCAAAGTTACAGATCAGAAACGTGTTTTACTGGTTGAAGTGTATTTTCTCTTACTATTTCAGCTTTTATTTACCAGCTGCAGTTCTTGTTGGGCTACACTAGACCTGGTCTCGGATCTAAAAGTTTGATGCACTGCAGCATTGCAAGTGTCAGGTTGAATAATGTAAGCAGCAGTGCCTTCCTTCCACTGTTGTCTAACCTCGACTCCCTCCGTGTCAGTTATCAGAGGCTGCTGCAGACCATCGGAGTCCTTGAGGCCCAGCGCACGCAGGCCATCCTGGACCTGGAGACGTTGGCGTGTCACCAGAGAGAGGCACTCGCCGATCCCATCAGCTTTGTGGAGCAGCTGCAGAAACGGGTAACAAACATACAGACCTGTGTTTTAACTATACTCGGTGTCCAATTTATTAGGTACAACTGTACAGTCTAAATAAATAAATGTAAATGGGAAAGGACAAAAAATTAGAAACACCTCTCAATATAATGTAGTCCAGTACAACACCACCTTTAACTATGACCTCAGTAATAAACATATAATTGAATTTACACATTTCTGAGAATGTCACCAAAGACTAAACATTATGAGATTTGTTTGCTAGATGTTATAGCAGGGCTGTTGTATTGAACTGCATTTGATTGCACAGGTGTAAAGGGGCCAACAAACACCATATGCACGTGAATTGTATAAAATGTGCAAATACAACGTGCATGTTTTATAAATTAATATGTTGTCATTTACTCTGCATCAACCTCTCTCCGAGATGAAAGATCTTGTTCTTGGGTTTTTTCCTGAGGAATACCTTGCTGGTTTAAATGTTGCTTGAATAAATATTAGGGAGCTTGTAAAATTCAGTGTGCAGACTAGTACTCCTTTTCCACTGTGCGACTAATTTTGTTTTGCACCTGTTCACATCTGGGCCAGGACGTGCACACTTTCCACCTTTTGTACTTGAGATGTGTTTGACTTGTTGAAATACAATCAGACTGCTGTAGGTGTTAAAGCAAGAACCTGCTTAAAAATGATGTTTTAATCATGAGCATATGTTAATTTGTTTGCACAGAGACTAATATTGTGCATACAAGAAAAAGAAAATGAGGCTTTGAAATCATGTGGTGAAACTTTTAGTAAAACTCAGTATGAGGATGGACACATTTGACCTTCCCACCTCTTGAATCTAGATTTAGGAATCACTAGAAATCCCCTGTTGAGGGAGCTATTTGGAACAATCTTGAAAGATGAAATTTGTACATTTGTTAATGGATTTCGACCCCCGATTCTTATGGCCCTCAGGTGAATTTGGGCATGCCGTGTCCTCAGCGAGTCGTCCAGCTCCCTGACATTGCGTGGGAGCAGTACACCTCAGGCCTCGGCGACTTTGAGAGAGAGTTCTGCGACAAGAAACGCAAAACCAGGCGGCTAAAGCTGATCTTCGACCAAGGCACGTATACGTTTTATTTGTCTTTGTCTTGGTGTCTGTGCATTTCCTTTCTCATCAAAATAAACACCAGAGAGATTCTTTTGCCATTTAAAATAATTCTTCTCATTTCTCACCTTCAGGTTTGCCTGCTCGACCAAAAAGTCCCGTGGAGCCCAAGAAGGAAGGCGAATCCTCCACCATGTACTCCTCTCTGCCCACTAGTGACGCTCTGGAGAACGGCAGACAAACGCAGGTATGACTCTGCCTCTTAACTAAAATAATCTGTACAACACACACACACTTGGCTGCTGTTATCACAGCTGTGATTGCCTCCCAGTATATCATTAGTGCAGATGCAGCTACATTCGTTCCTAGCTGTAGTTTGTGAGTCACTGATCTCCTGCAGGTTGGCCTACAAATCATCAGGTTATTACCATTTTACACTGCCTGGCCTCCTCCAGCCTCATTTCCCCCATTCTTACTCCTCGGCAGTGTTAAGCACATGTGAGCACAAAAGATGGTATCTATGGAAACATGAGGAGCCCACCTCTCCCACACCTCTGATTATGCTTTATTCTTTCCGTTTGTTATGTCTTTTCCCACATTGTATGGACAGTAAGGTCTCACTTATAATAGATTTTTTGGGATTTGACAGCGCCAAGCATTTAGCACTAAGCAAACAACTCCTTAATTATTCCTGTTGCTCTCTCTGTTTATTTTGTGCAAGAACATTTGCATTCTCCCAGATAACACTCTCTGAATCCTAACAGGATTTTGTTTGTCAGTCAAAAGAGTTGCTGTTTTTCTGCGTCTTCGCAGTGACACATCTCGAGTCACATCTATGTCTGTCAAACTGACGGATTCAGTGTGCCAGGCAGTTCATATGCACAGATCTCTTCAAATGGTGCAGTGCCCATTATTTTTGTATCGTCTTAGTCTCTTAACATGGCTGTCGCTCGTGTTTTCTTGACAGATGATCAGGGGGAGGATTTGTCACCCAAACAAGTCTGACACATTTAACCAGCTGTGGACTGTGGAGGAACAGGTAGGTAGCAAGTGTGGAAGATGTTGCACTATATTTTACCAGAATGATGTCATTCAGAGAGTAAATAACAATGTGTGTGCAGAAACGCTTGATGACACTAGTGTTGAAACATGTTTAGGTTCTTTCTAGACATTTTTTTTTTTTCATAACGCCAATACTCACTTTGATTTTTAGAAACATTTTCACAATTTATTATTAAATATCTGAAATATACAGGATTGTAGTCTGGAAAACTATTATCAATTTGTGAAATGAGGGCTCAATTTACAATCTTTTTTTTTTTTTTTATAAGCAACTCAAGGGTGTAATTGTTTTTGAATGGTGCATATCTGGTTTGTGATAAAAGCATATAAGATACATTAAACACAAACCAAAGAAATGTGTCCTTACTTGGTTTTCACCTGTTGTTTTGTCTGTTTTGATAGAAAAAACTGGAGCAGCTTCTTGTTAAGTTTCCTCCCGAGGAAGTCGAGTCCAGAAGATGGCAGAAGATCGCTGATGAGCTCGGCAATCGAACAGCAAAACAGGTGACAGAGAGAGTTGGGATTAACTGAAAAGAAATGCATGCTAGTTTGATCCACACTTATTATCAGCTTAATTCAGATATTTGGTTTATTTGCACATTTGAAAATGGTAAAAACACAACAACAAATTACAGAATTTGCTGGTGAGATTTTCGGAAAGAATTCACCTCAAAGAAGCAACAAACTTCAAGATGACAAACCCTGACTTGGCTAAAATTGTATGTTGCCAGCTAAACAACATATTTTCAGCTGTCTTTGAACCGGTTGTACCACTGTCTGCTTGTATTTTTATTAGCATGTCCTGACATTGATATATCTGTGTGTCTTTGCTATGGAAACACTGTTAAATTGAGTGTAGAGTGTACACTTTGCAGTGCTAAAAGGCGAAGACTCTTGTGTGATAATAACTGCACCCCCTGCAAGTACCTGGATCATACATTTTGCGTGACCTCAATTACTTCAAGCAGCTGTTCCTCAGTTGGAAATCATTAACGCAGTCATTTTCCTGTTAAAACTTTCCAGGTTGCCAGTAGGGTTCAAAAGTACTTCATCAAACTGACAAAAGCTGGTATCCCTGTGCCTGGAAGAACACCCAACCTGTGCATGTACACTAAAAAGGTAACTTGCTTATTTACCAAACCCCTTAACCATACTGAGTTACTAACGTCATTGAAACGGATGCTTTTCTTCATCAATGTTAAGTGTCTTTAAGTAAGGACTGGGCAATTGGTTCATTATTGTTCATTATTGTTCATTATTGTGTAGAACTCGGCCGATACTGGATATTTGACAATTTTAAAATAATTTACAAAAATAAACTTGCTGTTTTTATTTTGTTTTGTCTTTTAACATAAACACATTTCTTAAATTTGGTTATTAAGGAATTGCAATCAAGATATGTTCTCAGTGTAAACATTTACAATTGGAAAATAAACTTGTCACTGCACTCCGGTGAACAAACGTATCCTTACTGCGATTTCTCGTTACCTGTCAGCCAACATATGCTGATACCAACGTAGCTGTGATGAGATAAGAACAGCTAACATCGGCTGAGCCAACAACAACATTGGCAGTTATTCAAGTTTTTGTGCTATAATTACAGTATTTGTTTAAGAGGACCTGTTTAAAACTGTCTGCTCCTGTAACTGTACCTGTTTTATTCCCCAGGCATCCAGTAAGAGGCAGCACCACCTTAACAAGCACCTGTACCGGCCGTCTACTTTCCTGACCTCCTATGAGCCCCCGGTCTTTATGGACGAAGATGACGAGTGCTCGGCGTATTACAGCGTGCAGGACCCCTCTGCTGATGACTCGGTCAGTCCGCTGTCACGTCACACAGCACTCATAACGGGAAGCCACACGGCTCTTTCTTTATTTTTAAACTATGCTTCTTTCTGCACACACCCAACTCCCTTTTATTTGTCCTGGGAGATTATCTTGTAACTGATCCTATTCCCCTCACTTTGTTGTGTCACTGTTCACCGACTGTGGTACTTTGCTGCTTAATTAAGCTAATCACAAGCTCACATTTCCTCCACTCTCTCCCCGTCCACAGTCCGGCCCTCTCTTCCTCATGTAAGCAGTGACCTGTAAGATAAAGACGGGTAAAATCTGCATGTTATGTGCCTTGGGGAGCTTGTTTCATACCTGACTAGTCTATTTAAATGAATTCCAGACAAGGTGAAGTAAGCAACTGCGCCCGTGCTCCCTCCTTGTCACTTACGTCCGCTTCTTAACTCCTCTTTAACACCTTCGGATGAAATAAGGCATTTGGCCCTTGATCATGCACGTCTGTACCATTTTTTTCTTTCTTTCACTTCAATCAGGGCAGCGTGCTCCGTTGAAAACGGCTAAATCAGAGCAGGGGGCCCGGCCAGCCTCACCTCTGTTTCCATTTGAACTGCGCAACTCCTGACTCTTGCCGTTACCCAAGCGCTGACATTTTCTTTCTCTCCCTTTGATGGCAGTAACCTTTAAGTAAAACCGGGTCACCGTACCCTGCTGAGAACACAGGCTGCCGGCTCCACCAGCGCGCTAACAAAAACTGACGCCACCAGTATGAAGTAAAGTCACAAAGATGGTGCCAGCATGCGCCACAATAATTTCTCACTTCACCAGGTTGTCCCTTACTTTGTCGGTGTTTGCAGGAAGGAATAGAAGTCTGCTGAGGACAAATGCGTCAGCAGCTTAGCAGGATTCCCACAAAGCCATTTAAGACCTGGAAGTGGGACTTATAGTTTTGTCGAAATATAAAATGTTGCACTGTGCCACTTTTTTCATTTCTGAAGTTTTATTTTCCCTCTCCGCAAGAAGGCGGAGGTTTGTTTAGGCTGGAGCCAGCAGACGTTAGGTGTCTTTGTGAAGGAGACAGAGGTTTGCATTCGTACTTTCAGCCGAAAGACGATCTCTGCTTACTACAACATTGCTGCCCAAACTGAAGAAAACCTAGACCGGTGTTTATGGATACGTTGCTCTTGTTCAGCTAAAATTAGATTGATCAATAGTGGCAGCAAATTTGTCTGCAGGGTATAAAACATCTAGAGATATCATTATCAGATTGCATCCCTGGAGTCATGTAGAGATGCTTTGTCTGTGCATGTCCTGATGATCTCCTCTCTGTCTCTTTCTTTCTGTGTGTGTGTGTGTGTGTGTGTGTGTGTGTGTGTGTGTTTGTCTTTCCTTCCCTCACCCCCAGGATGAGGAGGGGATACCTGTGGAGTTGAGAAATCTGCCAGAGTACAAACAGCTTTTAGAGCTGAAGCGACTGAAAAAACAGACGCTCCAGGAGATCCAGGAGGACAAGGCAGGGGTGCGGCACGTAGGCTACAAGGTGAAGACTTTGCACACGTCTGTACAACACACTGACAACGTTAAAGCCAGGCTTCTACATGTACACCTGCCCTCAGTGTACGAGGGGGAATGAAATCCCATCCTGAGTCACAGGGATTAGACTGCAAGTTGGTCAACAGGGACAAAGTCTGCCAATTACATAAAATACACCAATTCTAACTGTTTTGACTGCGTAGCATGTTCACACTGTACAAAAACAGTACAAAGAGTTTATAAAGGACAGTGTCCACCTTTTAGAGAAGCTTGATTTTTTTTTTTAGTGTGATGTTGATAGATGCTATTATCCCAAAATGCAGCACACAATTAAAATAGAGGAGGCTGTGAAATTGTAGAAAAATGTTGGCTCTGACTAAATCATTGAAAATACATATTTTATTTTCATTTGTTTCAGCAGTTGCAGCTTGATTGGCATTTCACATTATTAGTACCATACTTTATAGTGTTACTGTAGTATTTTTATAATCCAAAATACTACCTTATCTGTCGTGTTGTGATGTGACGGTAAAGAATCGGGACACTTTGTGTATCTCATAATAACATTCAGGTGTTATTGTCCAAAGAAATCGGTGTTTGCTGATGACCGTTATTATCCAGTTCATCAAAGACCGTTTTTACCAGCGTAATAGTTTTATACTGTGTGTGTGTGTGTGTGTGTGTGTGTGTGTGTGTTGTGCAGTGTGACGTCTGCGGCGTGGAGCCCATCCAGGGAGTGCGGTGGCACTGTCAGGATTGTCCGCAGGACAACTCAGTCGATTTCTGCTCCAACTGCTCCGACTGGTGAGACCCTCCACCTCTGTCATCAGAGTAGAAGTGCCACATACAGAACTGGTAGTTGGGGTTGGACGAAATGCTGATATTTATCATGAGACGATATTAATTTGTCTGCCATAAGAGATTTTTACTTACTTTAGTTTATACTGTGGTAACTATTCCTTTAATATCATGGGCGATGTAGTGAATGAAAGGACAGGCCTGTTTTATGGCAGTTGGGGATTTTTATGAGTTTGGATCAGAGTGGTGATGGACCTTTTTTTATTTGAGGTGTTAAATGTACTGGATTAGTCAAAAACAGACATTCTTATTATTTTATCCATAAACAGGTTTTAATAGATTTTCCAGAAACTTAAATGTTCCAATCAATTCTTTTTTTTTTTTTTTTGGCCCAGATACCGATTTTAGTCCTTTTTCATTTTGAGTATCTGATCCGATACTTATATTTACCTAAATGTTGATTAAATGTGTATCTGCCATATTGAAATAACAGTTTCTAAATTTAGCGCACTTGATCTAAATAGTGAAGGCCTTCCTGGTTAAAAACGTCCCTTTTTTCCTACTCGTCTTTCAGCTTGTTCAAGACCGAGACCCACAAGCCTAACCACCACTTGGAACCGGTGCACCAGACAGACACCTTTCTGGACAGGGACTACTGCCTGCCGCAGAGCACAGGCTACAACTACCTGGACCCTAACTACTTTCCAGCCAACAGATGACAGGGTCCCAGGCGCCTCTAGCTCCAGGCTCTCTCCACATATCCCACAGGCCACTCTGTGCATGGCTCCATCCTCCAAGTCCCAGATAACCGCTTAACCCGCCGCCAGCCAGGAAGGCCGGCCGGCAGGCAGACAGCCAGGGGCCTCAGAGCAGACCACGGTGCTGCTGGTGGGGGGGGCTGTTGGTAAACTGGCCTCCCTGACTCAAGCAAAGGGCGGCCATGTTGGTCCCTCAGAACAAGGGGGCCCCCGCTCCACCTCAGCCAGGTTAATCAACGGATCTGTGATTTGAAACGATACACTATTTTTAAAAACAAACAAAAAAACAAAAAAAACAGAAGGCACACCGACATTCCCGAGCTCTGTGACTCCAGGAGGGCTGTCCCTTCCCCCTCTTCCCCATCATCGCCCTCCAGTTACCTCCCTGTGCTGCTTCAGAACTGGAGAGTTGACGATCAGTCTGGTGAAGCGCCACCTAATGGAGATGTGTGGTCATAGTGGACTGTGAAGTCATCAACTGAGATACACAAAGGTGGTTTGTATGTGTGTATGTGGTCTCCGTGTTATGCAAGAGTGAAAAAAGTGTTCTAGCTAGGTATCCGTAGATTGAGTATTTATGAGTCGCAGCTTCCTCAGCGGGAGTTGCGGCTGCTGCGAGAGAAGCTGGGCGCTGTGGAACTTGCCGCCGAGGTCGGTGTGTTTTTGGCTGCAGACTGTAGGAAGTTCTGCTGATCCACGTGACGTTCTGCAGACACGCCTGTACGTGTTAACCGGACTGTGCGCCATGTTTTCAGCATGGAGCCAACCCTACCACTGTCACACAACGCTGCTCTCTACTCCCCCACCCCTCACCTGTCAAACACACACTTTCATCTGTATTTCCTTTCCCTTTGCTCTCCCCACTAAAACATGTCTAACAAGGAAGCACTACAGCACGGAGGGCAAAAGGTTTTCAAGGCGAATGGGAACGTATGGAAAAGTATACATGACTGTGTTTTTGTTTTTTTTCTCCTCCCCCAATGTGTGCCGTTGTTGATCATGTTGAGTGTACAAGTATATGGTGAAAAGTAGCCAGCGATAGTTGCTGTGTGCCATTTTTAAAAGAGAAATTTGTTGTTTTCTTTCTCCGGGGGGGGAATTCCACCTCTGAACCTGGACACAACTTCTCCCTTCCTGCGGGACGCCATCGACCCACATTGCCCTACATTATTGATCCGGTCATCATGCCTCTAGAACCACCACTTTAAAAAGGTCCATTTAAAAGATTGTATTTTTATTAATCTATTTAAAAAAAAAAAAAAAAGAAATTATTGAGGTAGAGGTCGGTGCCTCCACAGTGTAACAACCCACACAATTTTATACACATAGATTTTGTTGTGCTTGAGTAGACACCATTTTGTATGGTTTTCGTCTCCTTCCCTCACCCCCTTTGCCCTGCTTCAATATCTGTGTATAACAGTCTGTTCTTATGTAAAAAAAAAAAAAAAAAAAATAATGTAAAAAAAAAAATGCTAGAGGAGAATCGTGGAAATAAAAGTATGTGAAAATAGTGTTTCTACACCTGTGGTTCCTGTTTTATCATTATTCTTGAAGGTCACTCCAAGCTCAGTATATGTTTCAGCAGTTTAGAGCTGAGAGATTATTCAATAAGTTGACCTGATTACTTCAACAAAAGTAGCTGAAGATCTCTGGTTTCACCTTCACCTTGATGTTAGTTAATAATGGAAATGATCTTTAGCTGCAGTCCTAATGCAGTTATGACTAATCACATTTTGTTAGCTTGAACAACTTATGATTGATGATTGACAGACGTTTCAATATCGAATCATTGTTTTTATCTCAAATATCAATTTAAGTTGAACGCTCTAGAGCTGCAACTAATTCTTTCATTTTCAATTAATCATTAAATATAAAATATTATTAAATGTCAGGTAAAAACTAGTCAGAGAGCCCAACGTGACGCTTCCAGTTTGCTTGTTTTGTCCAACTAACACAACCAAAGATATTAAATTAACATGAAGATATAAAACACAGAGGAGCAGGAGATCCTCATGTTTGAGAAGCTGGAACCTCCAAATGTTTGGCTCTTTTAATTTACAAAGGCAATTAACTGAAAATCAAAACTAATCATTTCAGCACTATAATGTATTCTGGACAATTATACAAGAAAAAAGTGCAGTAAAATTGTATTTTCCAAACCAAGACATTATAATTAAGATTGATTCTCTGATCGCTGTTACTTATTATTTTAATGTTCACCATAACCAGACAGCTCCATGATCAGTGCTAAATCATTTAAGTCTTTAAAGAAATTGAAAGAAAAGGCCTTTGACAAAATGTATTTTCATAGACTTTAATATCTGTGAAGTCATATTGACAGTGAAGAGATTTTAATCAGTAAGTCTTTCTGCAGTAGTAATTGTTCCCCATAACATCAGTATCAAACGAAAACAACAAAATACACTTTTTCCCAGAATAATGCCAGACTGGTTACCTTTCATTAGCAGAGAAACACAATTGATGACAGCTAATTTATCACCTTTTCTACCTGCTAAAAAGATTAAAAGGCTTGTTTCTTTTTTTAGTGCTTCTGTGGCTTCTTCACATTTTTTTATTGAATGAAAGCAAATTAGAAACCTCCAGATATTGTTGAGACACTGCTTTCTTTTTTTTGTTTTCTCTTTCCATTTATGCTCCCAACATGTGACCTTTGGCGGTCACTTCAAACGCTCGCTGACACACCGAGTGCTGCAGTTAAAGGTCATTTTTCTGATGTCTGGATCCACGTATTGTATCAGCTTAAAGGCGGATACGCAGACGATGTTTTTGTGCATTTTTAAACAGGATGCTAATTGCTAAACCCCCTATCTCTCGGTCACCTTTCATATAATCCTGCACCTTTTTGTTGTGATGTTCTCACCAGCAGATGGAGCTATCGGATCAGCTGTGGCCATTCCCTGTCCTCTCTCTCTCTCTCTCTCTCTCACACACACACACACACACACACACACACACAAAACACCAAAGCACACACTCCAGAAATCCTCCATTTAGCAAATGCACTGGCTTTATTGAATGTTAAATACCAGACTCAAACAAGCACCTGCACTATGAGCTTGGAAACATACAAATGCAATATTCTGTAATACTCTTAATAATTTTTCTGCGTTTTTTTTATTTAATGCACAAAAGGCAGTTAAGCTTGATTGTAATTCTTGCATGCTTGTTACGATATAAAACATGATGCTGTGCGTGAGAGCATGAGCGCACACTGACATTTCCACTTTCTAGCATGGCGGGAACCCTCTCTCAGCTCCTCCGGGGGAAGGAATGGCAGAGAGATTTCACATTCAACTAGAAGCATGCTCTCAGTCACAGCAGGGAATGTGTGTTTTTTTTCTCAGTACAGTTATTTGCCTCGGTCCGGCAGTTGGCAGCATATATTGAGGTCAATGTAAGAGAGAGACAATGCAAGTGGGTGAAGCAGAATGTGACAACCAGGCGCTTCGTCAGTGTCAAAAGCAGAAAGAGGTTTCACTGATTGCTGGGAGTGTTTGGGGACATGCATACCACTGTTCAATATGTCTGGTGCAGGTGGGAGGGTACGTGGGTGTGGGTGAGTCTCCTTGGAGGGATACAGCAGGGAGAAAGAGGGAGAGAGGGAAGGTGGGTGGACCTCTGGGACAGCAGAGTTTGGGGTGTGGGTGGGGGGTGGCGGCGTTGAGGAAAATGTAGAAATCAGAAGGTCTCCATCGCCTGGCAGATCCGGGCGAACACTTCATCCGGCGACCTCTCAGCGTCAATCTGCAGGCGGAGACAAACTGGCTGAGACGAGGCCTTTCACAAACCATCAGTGTCTAAACGTGCAGCCGAGGACAGCAGTCTGCTGCCGCGCAACCTCTGCAGGCTCACAGCAGACTGATGACCTCAATACCTGTTGTGGCATTTAAGCACGCGCGCACGCACACGACACCTGATGTGGCATTTAAACGTTCAAACAGCTCATTTTAAAGGGACAGTTCACCCTCCAAACAGAAATTCTGTGATGATCTACCGACCTGCGTGTCAGCGGAGACGTCGGTGAAATTGGTAGAAGCACCAAACACATCCCGGCCTCCTCTACACAGCTGACTGAATCTTTCAACTGCTCCAAAAATATTCTAAAATAATCTTCTCAGTTGCAGAGACGATAGAAAACTGTGCAGTTGTTTAACTTTATTGTTTTAGGGTAAATTAACTTTGTCTCAAAATCTTGGAAAAGAAGGCAATTTAGCTCTTTACATTGTGTTTGTGTTGATTTTCTTGTATGTTTTATATACAGATGGGTAACAAATCAAAGGGAAAATGAATGGATAACAAATTCAGATGCTTCTGTACAGGACATCAGGAGTCACTGACTAATTTGATGTGTGAAAATGATATGAATCGTGTATTAATGTGTTAATGGCCTTCACGGGGACATGAGGTGACCACCTGTGGCAGATTTTGGATTAACGTGCATCAGACAACATGATTAACATGAATATCTTTTAGAAGAATTGTGAATTCGTCACCTCCAGTGGAGCTCTGAGACTCGAGGAATCTAAACAAGGAGCTCTGAAGCTTCTCTGGAGGCCCCCATGTGTATATGCTACATCTGTTATTTGTGAATTTAGCTGAAGACATTAATGTCTAAAAATCTGTTTATGTAGCATTTGGAAATATACTACACGCTACGTTCTGGATCTATTTTATATTCACTGTAAGGTCATGCAGGTCGGGCATATTTGTAAACATGACGCAATATTCAAAACGTAATCTTCATGCATTATATTTCTCCAAACAGCTCATGAAACCTTTGTAGCCAAACACTTTACTGTACTGTGTGTCCTAATGTCCATCAATGTGTCCCATGTTTTACTTCATAATCTGATCATGCACATACACTACAGTAGAAAAGTTAGGGAGATAATGGGGTAAATATTGGTAACTTTTGTACCCAGGGTGCATTTGTTTGGCTACAAAACCCTTGAGGAACTTGTAAGATACATTTTAAACTTTTTTTCCCCCTAACCCTGGCAGAGTAAGCTGCACTTAGAATATATACATACACACACAAACCTGAGTACAATTTCTTTCTAAAATAACAACCTTACCGTGTGCAGAAGCCTCTTGCGTTCGTAATGAGCCGCCACCGCCTGGCTGTCGCTGCAGAAGCTCTCAGGCCTCCTGTGCAGGGCGCCGTCTCTGTCCAAGGCGGGGTGGAAGCTGGAGGTGGAGCTGCCGCGGCACTGCAGACGGCTGGACATGGTGTCGGCCGAGCAGCTCAGCAGGAGCACGGCGCTGGGCTCCCCCATCTGACACACAAGGCACAGGACAAGGAAAGTCTACATCTTCCCTTTTCACCTATCACTCTGCATCAGTCAAAAAGTGACATTTGTCTTCCATTTGTTGCACTTGTGTCGAGCAAATAATTTATGTTTGTTGTGCGTCACCATTTTCTTCCACTATTTCAATTTTGTTTTACTCCTGCATTAAATATTTAATCAACATTTTTCACACTGCATGTCAAAAACGTTTCAAAATCAAAAGAGCTGAGTGTTGTTTGTCTTTCTGCTTTCTCTCGTGGATACATGATTTAAACTTGTGTCTACTGGTGGATGACTTTTTGTTCTTTTATTCATGTTCCTGACCACACGGCTGTCAGTCCGGTGTCCGGTGCTCTCTGACCTTGGCCTCGTACTCCTCTGCCCGTCTCAGGTCTCTGGGGAAGCCGGTGATCACGAGGCCTTTCCCCTGCCGTACCGACGACGCCACCGCATCACACAGCAGCTCCAGGAGTGTGTCCTGGAGATCAAACACACACAAAACACACATACAGCACAAGCATTAATTATCATACAAACCCCAACTGATGCCTCATACATTAATCAACTCAGACAACCTAAAAAAGCAGGGACATATACGCGTTTCATCCATTAAAATCATTGAACATACAATCTGTACATTTCATATTAGAATATAATTGAATGCACATCATCTGACAAGCCCCCTCTTCTTCTGAAACTTTAAATAAATGCATTTGTTCTCATGTATTTTTCACATTATGTCTTGCGTATGCACGTAGCTAGCATACCAAGCTAGTTCCCGCAGACAACTTGCTACTACACGTGACACACTCTACTCTTTGGAACACAAATCAAGCGCACCCTCTGCAATGAGCCGGTCTATATAAAGCTGTGATGCTAGCTCTACCCGCTAGTTTGCTTTGCTGCAGCAGTGCTAGCTTGCCAACTCTACTACAAACACTTGTTTGCTGCTCTTGAAGCACTTTATAATCAAGCTAATAGTTGCATCACATCGCTTCAAGAGGACTTAATCATGTTTGTGTCGCACGCTTGTTACCTACTAGTAGTCTGCCTCAAAGGCCACTTGGACCTGGAAGCTTGGAACAACAGCACGATACTTGCTTTACTCTGAAACGCTGGGATCACAGCTTCACTTCCCCAAACTCTAGTAAGTGTTTACTGTGTCTTTGCTCTGTTCTGCAGTAGGGGCTGGCTGCCGCTGTTTTAGGCGGCTGCCACTGACCTGCTGCGGCTGCTGTTTTAAAATTTTAAAATCTTAAAATTTTTATTTTGTACAAGTTTGTTTCTGTATTGTTGTTTATTGCGTGTGTGTTTTGTGTGGCTTGTTTGTTGATGTATGACATTCATTATGATTGTAACACATTTGTGTTACCCTGTAAATATTATAATGGCACACGATTCTTAGTTGCATTTACTGATTCCACATTGTGTGTGTGTATGTGTGTATATATATATATATATATATATGTGTGTGTGTGTGTGTGTGTGTGTGTGTGTGTGTGTGTGTGTGTGTGTGTGTGTGTGTGTGTATGTATGTGTATTTATGTACTGATGGTGACTGGATGTCTGTGATGTTTCTACAGATGACGGTCTTTGCCCCGTGTGATAACAGAGAAAGCAGAGTGTGCTAACAGCTCTGCAGTGGCTTCTCTGCTCTAGTTGATGTTTTTTAAAATTGCTCCGACAGTGTTTTTCTACATTTCATCTCTGTTTGAAACCTCTCCATCGCTCAGATACCGTTCTGTCTACTGCTAGATGCTCCAATCGATAAGTCTGATTAACATTGACGCTTGATTGACGGTGCCCATGTTAAGTCCTTTTCTGACTTTTTTTGCTGGTGTGGTGATCTTAGCCTTGAAGAGAAAAACTCTCAGGAAGGAAGAAGGGAGGGGAAATGGTCCCGGTATGTTTAGAGATGACATGACCTTGTCAAAAGCCAGATACGCTCCCCAAGTTGAGTATTCATGACCAACTCTACGACCCCGAGTCCCTGAGCTGCCGGAAGATGCATCAAATCATGTGCAGCACCCACAGGAAAACAAGCAATCCACATTAAATATGAAGGATTTTTGGCTTCAGCTCAAAATATGCAGCTGAGAGTAAATTTGTGTGATTGTTGCATGTAGTGAACTCTTAAGGCTGTTTTTTTTCTGACTGTACTGGCTGCAGCGCTGCAAGAAGTACTCAGATCTTCTACTTAAGTAGAGCCATGTAAAACTACTCCATTATAAGTAAAAGTCATGCTTTTAAAATCCTACTTTAGTAAAAGTACAGAAGTATTATCAGCAAAATGTACTTAAAGCATCAAAAGTACTCGTTAATACTGATGCATCAACTCATAAGTAGCATTTCACCATTGTAGCTGGTCGAGGTGGAGCTACTTTTAACTACTTTATATACTGTTTACCTGTTTAGTCCAGTGGTTCACAACCTAGGGGTCGGGCCCCTCCAAAGGGCCACCAGATAAATCTGAAGATAAATATAAGTGATATGGTAGGAAAGAAGAAAAACAAAGTTCTGATACACAAATTTGCTTTTAATTTTTGGGCGTTTCTCTAATCTTTGCTTTTTTTATATAATAATAATAATATTGGAGAGTTTTTTTTCTCTTCAGGCCTCAAACAAAATTAAAAATAAACAAACTTTAGAGGGGAAATGTCTGCAGTTTTGTAAGAGGTCACGAGCCTTAAACATCAGGAACCACTAGTTTTTATCTTAAACAAAGCATTGTATTTTATGAAACGTGTATGTTGTGTAAAGCAATTAGAAATATGTGTTCTGAGTTTGTCACACCACAGAAAAATGTGTTGTTAACCACACAGCCAAATTTGAATGATTTAAAAAAAAAAAAAAAAAAAACACCAAGTATATAAAATTAGTTTTCAAAAACGTGGAAAAATAAGCAGTACTCTCTGCTCTGAAACGCTGGTAGATAACTTAAACCGAAGAACGAGTGAGAGCCGGCGCTCAGCGACAGACTCTCGTTCAGCGAGCTAACACAGCAGCACAAAGCTCTAGTTTTTATACAGTGTTAGGGGTCATGCTCAGTATGGCTCCAGTGCATCATCGAGCCATGGTTTCAAAAAAAAAAATCCAAAAAATCCTGAACCCAAAAATGGTGAAAAACAGTTTAATGTGTATACTGTGTTTAGAAGCAAATCTCTGAATTACTTTACACAGACTTGACAACTGTCAGATAAATGCAGTGGAGTAGTTGCATAAAATGGAAATAGTCGAGTACAAGTACCTCAAATGTGTACTTGAGTAAATGTACTTAGTTACTTTCCACTGACTGTATGTGCAGACTTATAGAGAGCACACACGTGGCCAGACAGGAAGCCGGCGATCTGCAGAGGGATTACAGTTCACAGAGAACATTAAATTGCACTTTCTGTGTTGCCAGGCAACAGTACAGCAACATTTCACCAAGTCAAACTCTATTTTTTTTACAGTTTTACACTCACAGATGAGCCACACATGACAGCATTTTATCTCACTTTGAGATAAAAACCTGTAACTCTGGTGTGGGTGTGATTTTGTGCTTTTTGTAATGTGTTCTGCTGTAAACCTGGTGAGGTGCACTTCAGTAATCCCAGTGTGGGATTATTCATCCTCCTTTAAATCACTCACTCTCTCTCTCCATAACTCACTCACACAACATAAAAAATAAGCGTTTAGCAGTGACGATGTTCGTGAACACATGGGACATGACCTCAGTGGGCTGTAAGAAGCTTAGACAGCTGAGCCTTGCTTGAAAGCCACTGAGTTTCTCCACTGAGATGACAGGAAGTAAATCTGTTCTTTGGTGTCTTTTATATTGCTTTTAAATCTCTTCAGTGCAACGCTTTTTAAATCTTGAAATGATAGAAAGCCTGAATGTCTCGGATTTTCTAGAGTTAATGTTTTTGTATCTATTGTTTGTTTTGCTCCCAAAACCTAATGTCCAAAATGTAAAATTTTCAGGAGCAGAAAAGAAAAAAAAAACACTTGTTTTTAAAGAGTTGCTTCATCCAAATTACAGAAAACGCATGTTCTCCCTTACTTCTAGTTGTATCTAGACGTGCAGATAATGTTGGCTTTATTTGAACAGGTTTTGAGATTTGTGCTGCCGCCCCGATACAATGGAGGTGAATGGAATTTAGTTTGTGGCAAAATCACAATTGATGTTTCTTTCCAGAATAATTCCCCTATTTTTTAAATAATCCAGTCGTCACTGTGAACAGTTTTCATAAAGGCTATTTATCTGGTAGAAAGCAGCACCACCTCCATTAAAACGGTTTGCGCCTCGTGAGGGTTTAGGAAGGTAGTGGGGGGCAGACTGAGAGAGCCAGTGGCTCAAAAGGTGATTAATTTATTGATCACACATAACAAAAAAGAAAAGAAAAAACAACTAAAAAGCCAACTTGAAGAATGTCCTCCACCAAAAGAAGAACATATTAGATTTCTTGAGAAATTCAGAAACATTGTACTCTTTATAATAACTGTTATCCCTAATATATTTTAAAAGAATAATGTGTAATGTCCAGGGAAACATTATGAATGTGCATTCTGGTCTCTGCTACTAAACTCACTCCAATCATTTTGATCTTGAATTTCAGATGAATGTTACATGAATAACATTGAACTTGAGTCTTTGTTGTATTTCATCATTTCACTGCTCCAGTCTTCTCTGCCTTTACTGATATTCAGACGATCCAACAGGTTAAAATGAAGCACGTCGTCCGCTGAACCGCTGTTGTATCATTTTGTGCTGTTTTGGAAATGCTGCATCCACAGCAGATTTTCTTCTTTTGTGTAATTTTGTCCACAATCACTGGTTTCCTGTCAGGACTGCAGTTCAATCGATAGAAACTGATAATGAGAGAAGCAGGCTCGTAACACTTAAAGATTGCCTGTTTCTGAGATCAGAGAAAGTACACGAGCAACAACCAGCGTTCACTCATCTGTGTGTGTGTGTGTGTGTGTGTGTGTGTGTGTGTGTGTAAATAAAATATAAATATATAAATAAAAAAAATAAAATAAACACCTTTGAACATGTGAAGCATGTCGACAGTGTGTGTGAGTGACAGGCAGGATGTGTTTTGATGTGAAATGTCACCAACTCTGAGACCGTGCAGTTTAATTGAAAAAGCTCCCTGACAACCACTGATGTGTTATTGAGGAGGAGGAGGAGGAGGAGGAGGAGGAGGACTGCAGTCGTGAAGAGAGGCCAGGAGGCTAAATATTTATCACGCTACCTGCCACACTGCATTCATGATGTGAGTTGCGAAGCTGTTAATATTTCACCGGTAGGCGGGTAGTAAAATATGTGCCTGCTCCTTCATAACACACAGAAGGAAACAGAACAAGGTCTTCTGCTGGTAAAACTTTGAGCTTTGTTACCAGCTGGCTTGTCAAATGATTTTATTTAATATTATTATTCATATTAAAGCCCATTTTAACCATCATGGTCCACACACAC
This sequence comes from Macquaria ambigua, assembly GCA_008360985.2. Taxonomy (NCBI): domain Eukaryota; kingdom Metazoa; phylum Chordata; class Actinopteri; order Centrarchiformes; family Percichthyidae; genus Macquaria; species Macquaria ambigua. The sequence goes on from VMKM01000075.1 coordinate 203,535, forward strand.
ACTTTTCAATTCTCACGACTATGTGGGCGTGTTGCTTGATTGACATCTCCATCGCTCTCCTGTTATTTACACCTTTTATTATTTCTAATAGTCCACGGCGTTCTTACGTAAATCTGCAGTCAGATCAGATTTCTCCAAATTTAGTTGTGCGTTCTGATGAAAACCAGGCGGGAACAGGAAATAGCATAGACAGGGTTGTAAGCATTAACCTGCGAGGGCTAGCGTGGCTAGCGGGCTAACTGCAGCAGTACACAAATTTTGTGAATTGGACAACTTCTCATCACTTTCATTAACCTTTGTCACTGTCCTTGCTCTCAGTTATATAAACAAGAATATAAAGGTTGATTTCCAGCAAAGCTCCGCCCAACTTCAACCTGAGCAGAGGTCTAATCAGCCAGAGTATTCGAGAACACCTTTTATATATTATGAAATGATTTGATGGTAATTTACTTTATTAGATATCAAAAAATATCTATTGCTACAAATAATGATTCTTTTCATTAATCATCAAGTTGTGAAAATGCCCATCGCAGTTTCGTAAAGCTCAAGTTGACATCTTCAAATTGTTTGTCAACTGACCAACAAACAGCACAAAACCTTATGATGTTCACTTTTCTATTAATTATTAATCATATTCCCCCCAAAAAAGCAGCAAATCCTCACATTTTAGAAGCTGGAACCAGCACAAATGTGGCATTTTGTTCTTGAAAAAATGATTTTAAACGATCGATCGAAATAATTACCAGTTAATTCTGTCAACAGACTAATTGATTAATCGAGGTGGATGCATGAATTCTGGGTGTGTGGAGACAGAGTTGGGACACACACACATGTTTTTTTTGGGATGTGTTCAGCTGATGAAGCATTGTGTTAATTCAGGCAGAGCGCTGAAGTCCTGCTTGCATTAGCTGATTAGCTTGATCTTCTGCTTGATTCATGCTTCACAATCATTGGCTAATTCACCAGCTGCTTGGCTACCAGCAGACTAGTAACGTCCAATCATATTCACGCAGGTGTACAGTGTGGCCATTATAACCTGACACTTCCCATGATGATTGTTTGTTATGAGGGGATTAGTTTTCCAGCAGGATCTTAATTGCTGCTCGGATTGTTTGACTAACTATTCGCTGTAAATGATCAATTCCTTGACGCAAGCGTCTCCGACTGAAATAAACCTTTCATGTTTATGACGGCATGCTAATGTTAGTATGTCACCTTGACATTTAAGCTCAAAGTACAGCTGTACAGTCATTAGTGTAAAGTTTGACCTCTTGCTGACACCAGATGAGAAGTCAGGGACCCGTCATTATTAGAGTTATCCTCTTGGGACCACGAATGTCTGCAGAGAATCTCATGGAAATCCATTAGTTGTGGAGATAACTGACTGCAGACTACAGTATTGAACTCACAGACTGACGTTTCCATCCCTAGAGCCACGCTGCTCACTGAAACAGTGTGATTATGGTAATGAATGCTATACACAGTGGACTCGCCTCCACTGTGCTGAATCCCTTTGCATTAATACATCATTTTATTGGATTGCTGTCTTGCTTATACATTTTTAAAGTCACCCTCCACTCGTTTGACACCAGAAGGCCGTTTTCACTTTCATCTGCTGAAGGGGGAAGTTTCATTGTGCTCACCTTAAATCTGAGTTAAAGACGTGAACGTAGGAGCAGGATTTTGCTTTAAAACCTTCAGTGCACAAACACTGAGAATGGACTTTTCAGTGAAGCAGACGACATCTTGTGTCCAGCAGTTGAACTTTTGAAATTAACAATATTCACATATTTATAGATTCTGGATTTTTCTTTTTTTTCCCCTTTCACTTTAGTCTTTATTGCCTTCATACACAAACATAACAATGAAACATACAACTGCAGATCCTGGATTTTTCAATGAGGGAGAAGGAGAAGATGTAATTTTAAGAATGTTTAACGAAATAATTGAACCTTTTTGGTGGAAAACCATATCAGACACAAATTATTGTTTAAAGCAGAGTACTTAAAATTGTACTTAAGTACAGTACTTGAGTAAATGCACTTTTACACCACTGGTTTTGAGGTACTTTACTTGAGAATTTTCTTTTTACTTTATACTTCTACTCCACTACATTTCAGAGGGAAATATTGTACTTTTAACTCCACTTCATTTTCTGACAGCTTTAGTAACTAGTTACTTTACAGATTACAATTTTAGAAACAAAACGTGATCAGTTTATAAAATATGATACTGCGCTATAGATTAAACCACCCAACAGTACATAAAGTAGTTAAAATGAGCTCCACCTCCACCAGCTGTGACATTAAAATACTGCTTAAGTGTTAAAGCATCAGTAATAATATTCCTATAATATGATATAAATAATAATATAACTTTCTGACAGGGACCATTCTGCCCAACATGCACTTTTACTTTAATGCTTTAAGTACAAGAACTCTTGAAAGTAGTACTTTTGCTTGTAACAGAGTATTTTTCCAGAGCTGTATTGCTTCTTTTACTTGAGTAAAAACATACGAGTACTTCTTCCAGCACTGCTTAAAACATGTCTTTAACAATAAATGACTCCCTCAGTCCTCTGTGGATAATCTAAGTAAGTACTTGCACATATTAACTACAATATTACAGTATGATACATCAAGGTGGTGTCAGTTTTCACTACATTATGAGCTTGTCAACATACAGTACTAGCCAGACCTTCCCATAAACTACAGACAAACTGTGTCCGGTGTGTGCTGGACGATGAACATGTTTACGTCTTGTCAGAAAATGTGTTTTCCTCTGACAGTATTTGGAGATAATTTATCTGGTTTACACACTCTGTAGCCGTTTCCATCTCCAATATAGGTTCAGACAGCCATGCTAGCTCTGTCTGGTACACTGTGTATAGATGTGCAATCTCTGTGAAAGCCCTTTCGAGCACTCTTGACTGTGTAATATTTCAACCGCAGTCCTCCCTCTTATATTTATTTCATTAGGCCCTTGGCAGGAAAACATGTTATGTAGCATATAAGTGTTTTCTCAGCCTGACAGCGTGGAGGGATTTGTCTTTCTGCATTTCCTAACTGAACTTCATCTTCAGCCATTTGTCTTTATGAAATAATCTGTAAGACCTTGTTTTTGAAGGTATTATTTTGTTGGCTCAGCCTATACTGCACAGCGCTCACTGCTGCTGGTCCGCCCCACAGATCACCTGTCAGTCAAACAGTGTGGGTGGTTCTGTGACATCTTCATTTTATGTTCAGCCAAATTGCAATCACTGCTCGTACTCAATATCCTGTTCTTGTATAAATTCCAAACAAACCACCTTTTCTAAGTCTGTTTTTCGTTTAAGCTTTGACCTTTTTTTTTTTTTTTTGCATTTTTTTAAGAGAAATTATTGGTGATATGCAGCTTTTCTTAAATAAACATACAAACATTATTGAAATTGCTATTCTAATAGCAAAATTCAAAGACTCTCCTGCTCCATTTTTGCAAAATTACTATCACCGACCCTCAAGAAATGGGCTGAGAGGCACACAGTGTCTCCATAATGCTGTAGGCCTGATTCAAGCTTGATTTTTCTTCTTGTGCTGCAAAACTACTTCACTTGAATCAGAAGATGGACTGTAACGCAGTGTGAAAAATAACAAACATTTAGTTATATACTGTTCTTGTACATAAAGTATTTCCATTTGATGCTACTTTATTTTTTTAGTCCACTACATATTAGAAGGAAATATTGTACTTTTTACTGCTTAAACAGTAATGCATCAGTTATATTAATCCAGTGTCATAATGTACAGTATATAATAGTATAAATTATATAAACCAGTATGGTGTAGTAGTGTAGGTGTAGTATTTGGCCCACTGTGGTACTCTGAAATAAAAAATCCCTTGTGCCTCAAAAAAAGCACTTCCCTCACAGACCGCCATTTTGCTCTCAGCCTCTCAGAATAAAGTCTGCAGGTTCAAACCAGCAGGTTTGGGGAAAGAGACAGATGTGTAGAGGCCTGCACAAACTAAACCAGGAGCAAACCAGGAGAAGAAAATGAAATGGTACCATCTTGAAACATGGTACTTCAGGCGCCCCTGGTGCCGGAAGTAAAAGGCTCATTCATTTTTCCCATAGACAATGTTTGACGACTTCCAAGGTGCGTTTCGGCAAGAAACACCCAAAAACAGAGCTTAAAGTTCTGTTATGTGTGCCGCTAAAGATCACGGTTTTGAGAAAACTGACAACACAGCAGCTTAAATGAACTCACTTTTGAATTCTGGGTCAATTTTGGATAAATTCAACAACTATGGCGCCGTGTTTTGTTCTCAACTGCAACAATGAAGCGCTTTGAACTCTCTGCCGCTCTGACGTGCACCTTCAGGCTTCGTTCAAAGTCTTGAAAGTTTTCAAAATGCTTAATTTTAACCGTTACGTTTTCAAGGTTAGGAATATGCTTGAATTCGAATGTACTCCTTGAAAAATGCTTGATTTTCAACATAATCTGGTGTTTCATCAGCGCCACAATCACTCATGTAAACCAAAAATCTTTTATAAAAAAAAAATGATCCCGTCGTCATATTTGTTTGCTGTCTCCTGGAATTTATAGTAACAATTTAGATGTGATGATAAAGTGTTCCAGAGTCTGGAAATTCTTGGTTTAGGTACCTTGAAAGTGCTTGAAAAGTATGTGAATTGTACAGCTTTTAAAAAGCTGTACAAACACTGCACCTTTTTTAACTGGCTTTTTCTCCACAACTTCGACCGAGCCTCATGAGTAATACAGGATTTAGGGCTGTCCGCTTAAACTTATTAGATAGTAAAATTATCTGTTAGAGTCCTGTGTTTATACGTTAAGTAACATTAAAGATATGACTAAAAGAAACATTTGAAAATTCCCCTGGCAGCTGTATATTTGTGGCTCATTTTCTTCAACAGTGGAGTGAAAGTACGACACTGACCTCGGGCAGCTGCTCTCCTCTCTCCAGGACGTCCCGCAGGTGACGCCCTCTGTCGCTGTGAGACTGCAGCTCGTTACACAGCAGGTCACCCAGGGCGACGCGACGCAGGCCGAACCTCTCCTCCATCCGCTCGCACTGGAGAGATTTACCTGAGCCTGGACCACCTGAGAGAGCACACAAAGTAATTACTGAGACAGAATACAAAGGGAGGCGAGGATGACGAGGAGGAAATTGAGAGGTGAAAGAAGAGCCTGAAAGTGTGTGTGTGTGTGTGTGTGTGTGTGTGTGTGTGTGTGTGTGTGTGTGTGTGTGTGTTATTTATGATGGAAAAGGTGATGTGGGAGAGAGGGCAGAGTTAAGGAGGATATAAGTGAGGAAACAGATAGCAAGTGGGTACGTGAACACTGTGTGTGTGTGTGCGTGTGCATGTACGTGCGCATCACAGGTCTGATTCATTGCCGGGGGCTCAGAGGCAGGTTATCACAGATTATCATCTTCTCTCCTCTTACTGAATCTACCTGCTCCGTCACCTCATTCACCACAGACCACACACACTTTATATTTCTACTCCAGTATAATTATTTGACAGATTTAGTTACTTTACAAATGAAGATTTTACAAACAAAACATATGAAGTGCTTATAAAATGTGATGATTTGTTCTAGATTAAACTACCCAACAGTGTATAGTATAAAGTGTATATATCAGCCACCATTCAGTAATTCAATTTTAGTCGATTTCCTTTAAAGAATTCAAAAATATTTCAGCAGTCTATCTGCTCCACTGTGAGGTCTGTAGATGTTTTATAGCAGGTTAACTGTATTACAAGGCCATAAAGCTGTGTGAAGCATCAGCAGGAAGGTGGTGATTTATCATAACCAGCCTTGAGCCCAGTAATAAAACTCAGGATGTGCTTCACATTCATCAGTATGCTCCTCGAGTCAGAGTGTTGCTGCCCTCCGCCAGCATTCAGAAACAAACATCCTCATCACCATTTCCTGTGAGGGCACCGACTCGCCCAGGGACGGCCGTGAAGCCAGAAAAGGTCCATCAGAAATCGAGGAGACGGAGCGGTTATGGATTAATTCATTGTACATTCATATATTAATATATTTCACCCGCCTCAAAATGCTTCACAGCCCCCCCCCCCCCCCCCCACGCATACATCGCTAGAAGTATTTCTCTGCTGCTCGACACCTCTGCCAGGAAGTAAATTAGTGACCCAGCAGGGCTGAAGCTAAAGCCCTGAGAAGGTTGTTAGGGACTCTCCTAGTTAGTCGGGTCAAACTCAACCCGCCATATAAACTAGCTCTGTGGGTAAAAATAGTTTTCTCTCTCTGAGACCATTTAAAATTTAGATTAACTGGCCTTGACAGTGTGTGTGTCTGTAATGCCTCTGTGCTGTTTTATACTGTATTAAAATCTTTTTTGCTGTTGCTTTTCATTCGAGTTAATGTTCAGGTTCTCTACAAAGGTTAAATTAATTATTTAATATATACACAGGATTATTTTTTGGTGCTCAGGAAAAACAGGACCTTTACAGCCTTAATTAAAATTTCACTTAAACCTGAAATAACTTTTTGGCCACTTGGGGGCAGTGGAAACAAGTTGTGAACACAACATTGACGTATCATCACCTTTTAAGTTGATGTGGCGAACTTGTTAGCAAACAGTTGCTTATTTACACATCCAGCAGTTACGGAGCAACATCATCATTCATTTGGAGTCCTGTTTATGGCCGGTTGATGAATGTAAGTCCAATATTCACTCTCTTTTATCTCTGTTTTTGGTCTCTACCAACTCCTGAGGGAAATGCCTGGCTCTTCAGCTGCTAAATGCTCCACTATGTTCACCAGCTAACTGTCTGTCTGCCGTTTGGTGCTGAGCAGTTAGTGTACAGTGGGTTTTTAGAGCTTTTACTCTGAAAACAGCAGCTTGCTGCAGCCAAAAAGAACACTATGAGAGTGAGAGTGAATTTAAACAGTACATTTCGGGCCGGACAGCTAAATGAGCTGAAACTCACTTTAAAGCTCTGTAAAGCTGAGCGGAGCTGCAGATTCGGGTGCTAGTTCTCTGTAGGTGCATCACTACGAGTGACCCCTTCCACATTGTCACATTCTTTTCACATTGTCTTGATTGTTATTATAAAAATATCAATTATAGCCGCTTTAAAAAGTATGATTTCAGAAAACTAAGTAACAGATTTGGCTGAAATCAAGTTGACAGATATTGTACCACATTTCAACTCTGGCCAAACCTCTATATTGCTTCTGCTTGATCTCAGTGCAGCATTTGATCCTGTTAATCATGGCCTGTTAATACATCGCCTCCAGTATCAGATAAACTAAATCTACGGTTCAACATTGGGATGGTTTCATTCTGACTTGTTCAACAGAGCTCATCATGTGCCCACAGTTACTTCTGGTGTACCTCAAGGCTCCATCCTAGGTCTTCTTCTCTTCTGTATGTTACCATTAGGTACAATTATTTGTAATTGTATATATTTTGAGCTGTTTTAAATGTCTCCAGTGAGCTGGGGTCTGAGAGCCACAGACCATGTAGAGTAGTCAGAAAGTACTGAGAGAAGGACTAATTAATTGTTGGTTTTGGTCTTTTTATGGGATTTGTTGACAATAGGAAAAATATAGAATAACACCAGCCTTATCCTTTGACACTCAGCTGTGGTGGCTGCTGCTTCATACTTTCACCAAGGAGCCACCAAAGTGCAAAACTGCCATTGCATCAGTTCAGAACATTATTATAACAACTGGTATTACCTCTCACACCAACAGCAGGCTTTTCACAATTTAAAATAAAGTCTGATTATGAGGGGTAAAAATGGTAATTTTCTGCAGCGAGGAGAGAAATATAAATGAGGAAGACTGAAGTGAGAGAGAGCAGTGGGAAGAAGAACACGGAGAAGAGAAGATAACAGAGAAAAGAAAAAAGGCTGAAGGCACAGACTCCAGTAAAACCTCACATTAGCATTTCCCTTGGGCATCATCACCTCCTTTTTCTGAAGCAATGCTGCAAAGCACTGCTTCAACTTTTCCACCAGTTTTTATAGTCAGGCAGGTTTTAGATGGGTAAACCCACATAAAGTGAAACCACCTAAAACTCTTCTCTCCAAACTTTTAATTAAAGCAGTTTTGAGGACATATATGTATATGTATTCCTAAACAGAGAACAGACTTTAATTTGTTTTAATAAAAGATGCCAACAAGAGCTCGTAATTTAGACCTTTTTAATTTAATCACTGGTTATAATTCTATCTCTACGTGTTCAGCAAGTGTTTGATGATTGGCAACATGCACAAGGAGGCAGGTGGAGAAGTTTAACATCAACACTAACAACAGCACCACCACATTTTACAGTATATCATGAACTAAAATGCTTCTAAAACAATGCATGCAGCAGCTTCCAATAGGCAACTATGTCCTAATTTAAGGACAATTTTTATAGATTTTCTGTATTGATGCAACTTTAGTTCAACAATATATTTTGTACTTCAACAAATTACTTTGTAGTGTTTTCCTTTAACTCCAATTTGAGTATTTATCCAGTTTAAGGTCTGTGACCTTACACCATCACTCTATAAGCCCTGTGTAATAAATATATATATATATATATATAAATAAATAATTATTTTGCTGCTATTTTCTTTTTTCTCCCATATTTACTACCTGACGCCCTGATACTTGCTTTCATCAGCATTTCAGAGGGCAGACAGACGGGAAGCAAGTGACTCTGAGCCCTTCTTCACCACATAAGTGAGCAGAGTCTGACAGATAACCTGAGTTTCCCCTGAAGCAGCAGCAGACGAAGGGTTTGGCGAGGGGACATTAACTTTTTATTTAGGAGTGAAGAATCACTCTTGCTGTGTCAGGGAGTCTTGAGGCAGTGTTTTCAAAGTCAGCATGTGTCGTGGCAAGAAAAGAAAACCTGTCCTATGAGGTGACACAAACACGATCATACAGGCAGGATTCACTTTATGTGCTACACCTCCCTGATGACACAAACTACGTGCTCCACCAGATAATGAATCATCATGAGTACATAGCTAAGTCACTTTTTGTACTGACCACGTAGTCAATTTAGTTTTGCTTGCACTACATAATTAAGTCATTGCAACTATGGTTTTGAAAGTGCTCTTAATAATTTGAAAATGCTATAAATAAAGCAAAATGAAGGGGGTTCATATTATGTTTGACTAAACTTCATGAAGGGGAAGATGCTTTGATTTAAGCAGCTGTGAATGTTTGAGCGCCAATGATTTTCATACATTTTGTGTCCAGTTTTCCTCGAATAGTGCAGTGGCAGTGCTGTTTAAATAAAAGGCTCGTTGCAATGAATTTGGACATAAGGTTTTTAAGGATTTATTACTTTGTTGGACTGCCAGGCTGCTTTGAAGTTGGGGACACACTCTATATTTACAGCTGCACTAATCAATATTTTTATATTAACAATGAATGAAATGGGTATGTGTTATGTGAAAGGGGTCGAACCCACAGAAAATCATTGCCTAATCCTGCAGTTTCCCTCAGCACTACGGAGCGTTTTAGCATCTTTCAGCTAATTGTTTTGGTTTTCTGGCCCACTACTTTAATGTTTTGGTTCTGATCAACCTCATTTTTAGCCGTAGCCGGCGGCCGTTTTTAGCGAAAAATCTCAGATAAACCCGCTACACGCTACCTGCCCAACACCAAACAGCAGGCAGACAAAGTTAGCGACTAGCTGGTGGACACAGTGGAGCATTTAGCAGCTAAAGAGCCAGATGTTTCCCTCAGGAGTTGGTGGAGACCAAAAACAGAGCTAAAAGAAGAGTGAATGTTGGACTTACATTCACCAGATTGGCAGAAACATGACTTCAAATGAATGCTAATGTTGCTCTGTGTGTAGCTCTGTGTTTCACATATTGCTACCAGCAACCTGCAGGCAGAACAGTGGGTGGTGAGAGGTTTAAGAGAGATCTGAGGAGAAAGGTGATGGTTCGAGCTAACAGCTACAGTACGTACAGGCATGAAGTTAAAGTACAACAGTGACAGTCAAAAGTTGAAGAGAGGGAGAAACTGATACTGTGTTCAACTCTTATCAGATGAGGGAAAAAAAAGAAGATGAGACATGTAATAATCTAAACTTCCCGACAGAGGAGCTGAAAACCATTTCTTGTTCCGATGAATCCCACTTTCTCTGATCCCAATTTAATGTAAGCAGAATAAAATCATGAATATGTTAAGCCGGTGGGGCCAGCCTTTCATTATATGGTATAAAATCTGCTCAGGAGACACATTTGAGTCTCGGTGACAGTTGTTATACATACAGTTGGCATTTTCCTCCAATTACCTGCCCCTGCTGAGAGAAAGCTCCGGGTCTAACTCTACGCCTGTTTCTCAAATACTCAGACAAACTGGTGTTAATACAGATCAGCGGGAATTTGTCATGTTTCCTTGGTAGCGAAGTGAACGGTGGTTGATGGAGACTCTGCGTGTCCCAGATCTCTCATTAACCTTCATCTCTCTGTCCTGTCTTCAATTAGCAGACTGAGCCACACTTCCTCACTGCACCGTCACGGCATACTAAAAAAACACCCGCACCACACTCTGCCTCCAGAGGTTGGAAGTAAATGAGTACATTTACTCATCTGCTGCACCGGAGCACAATTTAGAAGCACTAGTGTTTGTGAGTTTTAATTTTGAGACAAATTTACTTTTATTTTGCTACATTTCAGAGAGAAATTATTATTTTTTAAACCTTTATTTAACCAGGAAGTCTATTGAGATACATTTTACAAGAGAAACCTGGACAAAATGGCAGCATAAGAAAGGTATCGCTACATTCATCTGATAGCTTTGTATAGTTATAGTCACTCTGAGGATTAAGAGTTTACATTTAACATGTATAAAGCTCATAAAATATTGGTGTTGTCAGAAAAGAATCTTATATTTCCAAATTGTAGTGCTGCAAGTGACAAATATTGTCTGATCAACAGTCCAAAACCCAAAGATATTCAACCCACAATGACATAAAACAGAGAAAAATAGCAAATCCTCACATTTAAGATACTTAAATCAGTGAATGTTTGGCACTTTTTACTTGATAAATGACTAAAACAATAAACCAATAATCAAAACTGTGTTAATTTTTGATTCATCGATAATTGTTTCAGCACTACCTTCTTGTTTTAAGCTCAGTGACACAATTTTATTTTAGATGTTATCCAAAGAGATTTAGAGCGATTTCTCTCCCTGTGGAGCAGCATGTAATCTTCCAACTGGTCAGAGAGCAGGAAAACAGCCCCAAACTGACTCCTGAAAGAGTGCAATTATATGCAAATCACTAAAAGGTGCAACACTGCTGGAAACTAATATTACACAAAAAAATAACACACTGACTCTTAATTTATTTAAATATACTACAGTTTGACCCCAGCTTGAGCTTTGTTTGGTCAAAATGTTGAAATCATCTTGAAAATATCAGAAGATAATTAGTCCATAATAAATACAGACATTAATAGTACAGGTAGTACATGATAAATACACATACAGCGCTGAAAAGAAACTTTAAAATTTTCACCATAAAATCTATAAAACATGACGACAACAATAAATATAGTTAGACTCACCTAAAATACTGTTTTTATGGCTTTTGTAAGTGAAGTTTTGAATGAGGACTTGTAGTGGTGTATTTAACAATTGTGGTACGTTTTTACATCTTCCGCTACTGCTATTCTCTTCATACAATATGTCTTGTTTTCTAGTGATGAACGGTGTTGAAATTCTACAGGAGCAAAGGTTTACGCTGAAACGTTTTAAAAATTACTTCATTAATTTTCCCTCTGTCGCCTGAAATGAGTCAGACCCTCTGAGAACTGACATCTGTCGTTTCCAGCATCAGCGACGCTCCTGAACGCAGCTTTTTCATCAGAGCTGCAGTCTGAGTTCAGTTCAGAAAAATGTCAGAGCCGCTGATCAACTGATCGGTATTATTCTGTCTCTTTCTGCAACGCTTCTGTGTGTGTGTGTGTGTGTGTGTGTGTGAGAATAAAGCCAGTTTAACTAACAGCCAGCCCAGCAGTCAGCAGCTGCTCATTATCATCCTGACTCTGTGTGTGTGTGTGTGTGTGTGTGTGTGTGTGTGTGCTTTCAGCTCTTTCTAATGAGGTAGGCTCCACCAGTGCTGAGGGATGTGTGTGTGTGTGTGTGTGTGTGTGTGTGTGTGTGAGCGCTCGACTACATGTACGTACCCATCATGAAGATGACCTTTGGTTTCTTCTGTTCTGTACAATAACCTGTCAGAGGAAAGAAAATCAGAGTTTAACATGTGGTGCAGATCAACACACACACACACACACACACACACACACACACACACACACACACACACACACACACAGACAATTAAGATTCCCCTCTTTTTACCTTTTCAACATCCAGGCTGTTTACAAGCTGTCTTGTAAATTATTTTATTAACATAGTCTTACTGTTTCAGATGAATTAGGAATTTAATGCATGTTAATGAGCCTCTTCACTTAAAATAAACTAGAACCAGACATACTGCACATGTGAACAGGCTCTAAAATGGAGCTCAACAATCCATTAACCTCAAATAGTTTGACTGCAGGACAAACTATTGTATTAAAAAAATCAGTTATTTTCAGAATCACACTTCCTTTGCTTTTTCAGCTGTTATAGACCTTTCATCACAGTTTGACTTATCAATCACAGGTGTAATTAATAACACTGATGATTTTCCATTGAGGTGCTCCAGTTAATGTCATTAGTTAGCTTCTCTTTCTATAACAAGACAAAACAAACGCAGTGAGAAAGGTCTGCTGGTGTCTGTGTGACTGCAATAGACGACTGTGTCAATTAAGAATTTAGTGGTATTTTTTCCATGTCTTCTCCTGCTAACTTGCAGTATTAACGTACAGTTCTTTACCCAATGCTAAGGCAAAGAGTTAAAGCAATAACTGTCAGACTTTCCTCTGAATTAAAGTCTGGTTTGCTGGTTCTGTTTATATTTACTGCTGTTTATATACCCAGTGTTTCCAGCAGCAGCAGTTTGTTCAGAAGAAACAGAAGCTGTGTCCTAATTATTTATTACAAAGTAAATACAATATGCACTACTGCATATACTAAAATCCAGGGACAACATTTTAAATGGGCAGTGGCTCAGTTTGTAAAAGGGGCATCCCCTCTGAATAACTTTTGTATAATTAACAGTAAATCATTTTACCAGTTGCATTCGTCATTCTGAATTATTTCATTAAATTAGCTTTAACTTAGCTTTATGAAGACAGAACGTGTTCACCAACAGGTAAAGACGTGTCTTGTTGTTTGGTCTCATATAAATTATTATAATTATGACATTGTTAAGCAACTATAAACTTCTTAACTCAATCATTGAAAGAAATGAATGCCAACATTTACATCTTTAAACGGGGGCTTAAAGGGGAATTAATTAGTAAAAAAGCAGTAGCAACAACAACAGTTATACCAGTAATGCAATAATAACATTTAGTTATTAATTTGGTCAAGTGGGGAAATTCAGTCAAAGATCAAAGATTCACTTTAGCCAATGAGTTCTCGTCCCTGCTAATCTTCAGTGTTTTTGCAGCTTTTCGAAAAGTTATGTACTCTTTTATACTAAAAGAACTTATATAAGATGTAGCAGGCTCATGGAAATTTGCCAGCCAACGCGCAGACTAAACGCAGGGTTTGTTGTCCTTTAATCAGACAGGTGTCCTCCTCCTCCTCCTCCTCCTCCTCCTCCTCCTCCTCCTCCTCTCTGTCCTCTGCCTGCTGCAGGGTGACGTTAGCGCAGCAACAGCTAGCTGACGAGATAAACATCAGGTCTAACTGGCAGCAGTGAATCAACAGATGAGCCCTCATCCCCCTCCATTACACAATCAATACTGTTGATTCAGAGCAACGCTGATGAAAACACACACACACACACACACGGGGCTGCAGGGAGAAGTTCATTCAGGCATCTGCTGAATAACAGTTAACATGACACTTGTGACATTTACTGAGATGGAACAATATGTGTGTGTGTGTGTGTGTGTGTGTGTGTGTGTGTGTGTGTGTGTGTGCGTGTGTGTGTGTGATGAAATGCTGAATGGAGTTGGCTGATAGTTCATGAAAGAAGGCAGAGGGGGATAAATACGTGGCCGCTAATAAAAGCTTTGGTGATAAGATGTGATGATGTGTTGGCAGGGAGCGTGTTTGTGTGTTCGTCCTTTTCCTGTTTATACAGATGATCAATCAAAATCAATCATTTCATTAACTCACTTTCTGTGGTTCCTTCAGCATACCCAATGTCTTCCTCCTCTTCAACCTGGACAGACAGAGAGATTCAGATGAATATTTGTTTTATAAATGTTCTCGTGTTTTTTCTTATGTGTTTTTGACACAATCACCGATTTGAACAAGAACTGGACATAAAGGAAGAGACAGACTCTATGTGGCCAAAAGTATGTGGACATGATGGCTGAAACAATTAGTCAAGTAATCGGTCAATCGACTGACAGAAAAATACAGTAATCTGCAACTATTTTGATAATCGTTAGTCATTTTAGTAAAAATTACAAATGTTCTCTAAGTCCAGTTTCTAAATTGTGAGGATTTCCTGATTTTCTTTTGATCTTTGTCTCATGGGATTGTAAACTGAATATCTTTGGGTTTTGGACTGTTGGCCTGACAGAACAAGACATTTTAAGATGTCACATTAAGAAATTATGATGGGAATTTCTCACTCGTGTCTGATATTTTATAGACTAAACGAATAATCGGCAGATTAATTGCTAATGAAAAGAATCGTTAGTTGCAGCTCTACTGGACACCCAAACATTATATGTAATAGTGGAACATCTTGCAGTGCAGACCTGTAGCAGAGCTGAGAGGCTGTGGCTTCGTAATGTGGCAGGACTAACTCGTCAGTCAGACTCGGGATAGTTTCCAAACTAAAACGACTGACGATCTCCTCACTGCTGTATATTTCCAACAGGTTACTGTGATCCCTAAAAACTCTTTTCCTTCTCTTTACTCCCTCCACAACACTGTTAACAAACCACAAATTATGAGCCATGTTTTCCTCTTTTTTCTCCCCCCTTTTTATTTTTGTGAAACTGTCTAGCTTGCATTAGACTAATCTAAAAACAAAACTAAGACTAAAACTCCAGACCAGTCTAAAATATCTAAAAAAACGGCCCCCTGGCTTTGTGCATGTGAGCAATGTCATGTTGAAACAGGACAGACCCTTCCCCAAACTGTTGTTGGAAGTTGGAAGTTGGAAGCACACTATTGTTTAAAATATAATAGTATCTACGTCCACATACTTATATGTCCATATAAAGTTGTGAAAAAGAGTAAATTGAACAAGAGACACAAAGAAAAAAAGTCTATACTGGAAAGTCTCAGTGACCAAGACAGAAATAAAGATGAAAGAGTCTTTGAGAAAGAGAGAAATCAGACAGACTGCTGAGTAAACCCTCAGTCTCCCTGGAGCAAACACATGGTCTGAGCCTGGAGGACTGAAACTCTCAGCAGCCTCATTCACTGAATCATCATTACAGAGTTACAAACACATGTCAAAGTCAAAACGGGGCAGAACAATTGGCTGAAAGATATTTTTCCACTTGGTTTCATCTGTTTCGAAAGGAAATCTGATTCATTCGTATCAACTATTTCAGAAATCTGAGACCGTTTTTCAAAAATAATTCAAGTCTCATTGCTGCAGGTTTCCATGGTTATCCTGCACAGCTTTGGCCATCTGCTTCATTCTGGCACAAATTACCTGCTATTGACTCGAGTGTTGGCATTAAAGAATCATGGATTCTTATGATCCAACAGGTCTGGTGACATAAGAAACAGACGGACATAAAAGTACAAAATTAATGATTACACTGGGATCAGTGCTGATCTTTGTGAAGTATGTGTGTGCAGAGGAGGATGATATTCAGAGCCACGACAGAGATAAGAGCAGGAGTCCTTTTTGGTCTCGCTAAGGTAGAAATTCATTTTGTCCTCATTTAGTATAAGCTTTGATTTTTAATAAAGGGAGGTAAATCGTTTCCTGATTATGTTTATTAAGTAATCTGATCCTTCAAATAATTTAAAGCCACTATAATCAATATTTTTATATTAACAGTGGATCAAATGACTTTGTGTTATGTAATGGGAGTCGCCTGTAGAGACAAACCCACAGATAATTATCATCCGACTCTGCAATTCCCCTCTGCGAATCAGTGATTGTTGCTTTAACTTAAAGCTGCATTAATTGATTTTTTTGGCCACTTGGGGGAAGCAAAACAACACACTGACATATTATCATCTCATAAAGTGGATATGATGAACGTGTTAGCAAACAGTTGCTTATTTACACATCCAGCAGATACAGAGCAACATTAGCATTCATTTGGAGCCAAA
The DNA here is from genome assembly GCA_008360985.2 of Macquaria ambigua. Lineage (NCBI taxonomy): Eukaryota > Metazoa > Chordata > Actinopteri > Centrarchiformes > Percichthyidae > Macquaria > Macquaria ambigua. Next base: position 219,899 of record VMKM01000075.1, read on the forward strand.
TCCTTTTAGCTCTGTTTTGGTCTCCACCACCTCCTGATGGAAATATCTGGGTCTGTAGCTGCTAAATGCTCCACTGTGTTTGCCAGCTAGCTGCTAGCTATGTCTGTCTGCTGTCTGGTGATGAACAGGTTGTGTGCAGTGGGTTTCTGAGAACTTTCTCACTAAAAACAGCTGCCTGCAACGGCGCTGATGAGATACTGAAAACAGCAATAAGAAAGACGTCTGCAGAGTTGAGTGATAATTCTGTTGCTTCACCACTACGAGTGACTTCTTTCACACATTTCACATCTGACCCCTAGCTAACTTGTTCCCTAGAATTAATAATTTGTACCCTTACGTTGCTAATTGCCAAAATTGCTAATCACTCAATTGCCCCCATTTATGTTCCTGTAGCCACTAAGTGCTCCAGAAGCTTGAAGAGATATTTTGAAGATTGGCAGAAACAACAAAGATATTATGGCAATGTAATCTGCTGTCTCCATAAATATCAATGTTTTGGATGTCAAACATAGCACAATGTTTAACAACCGACTCCCAAAATGCAGTATTTTAGCCTTAGATTAACTATTCATTTGAATGAATGCATAAAGCAATTTGAGAAAACAAATGACAGAATAAAGGGAAGGAAATAATTATATTGAATGGATGATTTTAATAGTATGAATGAATGATTTGTAATTTCATTTGGGACAATTTGAGGGAACAATTTATCAAATATTTCTTCCCCCCCAGGCATCTAATGGACTCCGTAGTTAAGTGCCGTCATTTATATTCAAATGATGACGAGGCAGAGATGGTTCATAATTAAAATGTTAATGGTTCTGTTAAAAAGGCACACAGAAACTGATCAGTCATGCAAGCACCAAGTTTTGGGAGTACGGAGGGAATGTCAAGAGTACAGATCAGAGTTTCTCACCAGGACGCACAACTTGAAAGTTCCTTTAAAATCGTAGATACTGATGTCGTTATTGTGTTTCGTTATTACAAACTGGAACCTAGCTGCATTATAAAACACAACTTACAACCTTACGATGTTTATTGGCAGTAGAAACTATTCAAATTGTGCAACACATTTACAAAAATCTGACTAGGAACATGAAACAGGCGTTTATTGTCTCTACTATCCAGGTCTCTCAGGCATCAGCCACACAAGCAGCTATCAAAAGGAGTCCAAACAATACATCACGTGCTTCATCACCTCCGTGTTTCCTTTCACTTCCCACCAAAAAGCAATTGAATGTGTGAAAACTGAGCATCCGACTTCACATTTGAGATGTCTTTGTGCACATAAATGCAGCGTGAGATGACTGTCTGCCAGCTTAGTGCGGAGAGAAATACATATTACTGATCTCATTCTCATACTGCGCCTAAATAATTTAACTGAATTGTTGTTGTTTTTTTTGTAGTTTATGGAAGTATGCACATCCCAATATTATATCAGGTGCAAAAAGGCAAAAACAATATCAAAGAAAAAGGCGTCTGCACTCTAAAAAAATTAGCATGTGACCAAGAGGGTCCATAGACAGATGGATTCAACCCAGGTACGAGTCCCAGGTTGAGCCCCTGTACGCCTGAAATTACTAACAGTGTTTACAGCACAACAGTCCAGAGGTATCAGTCAGTCAGAAGGATGTAATCAGAGACTGTCCTCCCAAAAAGAATGACAGCAAAACGACATATGTTTGCGTTGAAGTTACAATGTAGTAATTATGATGTCAGGTGAAGTTGTTGTAGAGCGATCCAGTCCATGTGGGGAGGAGGTCTAACTCTGGAGACCGCTGGTTGTTTTAAAGCACGTCCATGATCATCCCCTTACCTTAACCACGTTTATTATTGCAACCATGACGACAAAGGCCCCCTAACCTTAACTAAGTACTTATTTTTAACCCAAACCATGATCTTTCCCTAAACCTAACCACGTTGTTTTTGTGCTTAAACCTAGTCTGACTCACAGGAAGTAGGCTGTGGGTATAAGCCTGCCATTGGTCGACTATTTCAGTCGGGATTCTCCTCCACCACTATCTATTTTGCAAGAGCACTGTTGCTGCATCCTGGGCTTAGCACCGCCCAAGACGACTGTGATTGGTTTAAGGAAATACAAACATGCCTGAGCGTTGTTTCCCCCTATACCAGAACGATAATGGGTTCAGCCAGACCGAAGTGTGGAGATAAGTCTGGTCTGATTTGTAGCAGTTTTGGAAGACACAGACAAATAATGTTGTCCTGCCGATAGTGGCGTCAGATCAGAAAACACTTCTATGTGTCGTTCTACAGGACATGGACAAACAACGTATTTTTGCCGTTTGATTTGGAGGACTTGTTGTGTCGTCAAATACTTGAATCGCAAGAAGCAAGATCTTCTAAATATAGCGTTATAATAAATTTAATAAAGCTATCCTACTAAGAAGGTTTGGACACAAGATACAGTAGTGGCAAACGTGTACACAAAAAAATAAAACTTTAAAGTGCCAAAAATGAACAAAGATCAGTAGAAATGAGTAACACAATGTTTTCAATGAAATAGCTCAACAAAAAGAGGATAGAGAGAAAAGATACAATATTCAGGATATTTATCCAATAAGTTTTCTTTCAAGACTTCCACCCTTAGGTGCCTCAGTGCCGATGTGTCTCATTGAACTGATGCTGTGTGAAACATATCGCTCTCCTGGTTCTCATGCTGTGCCCAACAAACAAAACTGACTTGTTTTGTATTTTACGGAGCAATTTGCAGCATGGAGACAGCAGACTGTCTGTAAACATCAGAAAACACCTTGGCATCATCTGCAGACAGATGACATCTATTACCAGCTCTTGACCTCGCACTGCTCTGAAACTCAGTTAACTAATGGTCGTGATTTGGACAGCGTGAAGTGGAGCTGCAGTTGCATACAGTAGGAGAACAGTAGAGACACAGAATAAAGTGAAGCAGAGCCCTGTTAGTGTTAAATAAGTGCCGTCAGTGTGGGGGAGTGCTGGGTGCCAACGACGAGCCAGCTTGGCATGTGGGTACACCAACTGGTCTGATGACTCAGAGAGAGAGAGAGATCGAGAGAAACACATGCACAGCACGCATTGCTTACACGTGATGGAGATAAGATATGTATATAAACACACACACACACACACACTGTAAAAAAAAAAACAAAAGAAAATTCCTGGGAAGTTGATACTGTATGTTGGTGATGATACGTGATACACAGCGACACATGTATAGTCATAAACACACACTCCTACGCAAACGTCCAAAAACACCTAAAGTCTCTATCCATGTCAGCAGCTCTGCGATGCTGTGATGTTAATTACACACCACGAAACAAGACTGTTGAATAGAAGCTGGCGAGACGATCTTTTTGTCTTTGTCGTCCAATAGTTGTTGAGACATTTCAGTCTGGACCAAAGTGGCGGACCAACGCTGGATAAACTGTAGGTTAAAGAACCAGATGTTTTTGACAAATCCAGTGAACTTAATCAATAAGCTTCATCCCATCCTTCCGGCAGGAGGCTGCGGTCCATCAGGACCAAAACCTCATGCCATAAGAACAGTTTCTTCCCGTCTGCAACTGGGACCCCCCCTGTGACACGGACTCCAATACCCCCATAAACTAATTTTATCTTATTCTATATTTTTTCACATTTTTTATTGCTAATTTCTCTATTTTATATTTGTATTCTTGACTTGCTTTTTTACAGTACTTGCTTTTTAGTGGCTTTATTTTGTATATCAGTACATATTTTTATTTTTCTCTACTATGCTTATTCATGCACCAATACACCAAAGCAAATTCCTTGTATGTGAAAACCTACCGATTCTGACTCTGATTGATGCAACAATCGTGTAATCCAAGATTGCCATGCAGTCCTGCATCATGAGTGCTGCAGGAATGACTTAGCATTTTTTGCACGTCCTGTTCCCTCATGTCGAAGTCAGTGGGGTTTCTTGAAGGGGTTTTTTGGTTAGATACTTGAAATAAGGTATGTGGTTAACACAAGCTTAAGAGATTTTCACGTTTTGTTCTACGACATAAAATACGTCAGTAAATATCCCACTCGTGAATTTTGAAGCTTTACGTGTCTTAAAAAAGGCGGTTGCTAACAAGTGGCTAAATGAGACTACAGAGGTTGTCAGGGACATTAAACGGCATCACGGCGAACACAGAAACTCAACTACTCACTCGCCTGTCTTTACAGCCTCGTTGTGTTTATACTCACGCTCTTGTAAATTATTCTAACTCAAACTTTCCGAAAGGCTTTTGTAGAAGAGGTAAGCACTCAAATTCAAATTACAAGTTGGAAGCTTAGTGGTGGTGACGTTAAAGTCATGCGACCGTGGCGTAGTTCGTTTGTAGCCTAATGTTAGCTTTTTACTTCTGGAGATTGCATTTACGCTTTAATAAACGTAAAAAGTGGTGTTCATTTGTGAAGATTATCTTGCTGAACAAAACGTGTCAGTATCATAAACTTCTGTTTGCCACAGAGCTCATTTTCTGCAATAATCCAAAATCCATTGGAAAAATCCCAGTGGCTTTTTGTTGAGGGAAGCAGGGTGATGCTAACTTCCGGGTTGGCCTACAAAAATATGTCATCCCTGCAGCTCTCTATTGCCTACTACAACCAGAGATATTAAAGAGAGCTGCTGTACCTCCTTGGTAGTGGGTAGGTCAGGGGGGTTAAAAGGTTCCTCCACAGGGGAGCATACATTTTTTCAGAAAATGTCGTTGCTGTCTGCCCTTTTGGAATTTGAGGCATAATAATCTGTAACACGTGAACAGTTTTTCCTGAGATTGCCACAAGTGGTTGAATCAAAATTCAAAATATGAACCTTCAGGGAACAATGACGTCAGATGGTGACCAAAAGCATCTTGATTCATCTTCTGCTCGACATAAAAATTAAATGTCACTGGATTTTAGTTGTTAGTTTTGGAGGTTTCACATTATCAACTAAAGTTTTGGAACCAAAGAAAAGTCATTAGGCTATGAATGTCTGTACTAGATTTCCTGGCAAACCATCCAAATTGTTGTCGAGACTGACGTCATCGTGTCTTGTGTGGCTAAAAAAAATCCCACTAATCTCCATCTAATGAAGCAGGACGATGACGTTTGTTAGCAGCAGCAGCACAATCTTCATTTCTGCTAATAATTCCTTCACATCAGAGTCTCCCGGTGAGTCACCTTTGTGAGCTAATCAAATAAGATGTGGCCGTCAGCCTCAACTCATTATTTTCAAACCTCAGGACCACGATATTGAACTGTCAAGTCTGTCAAAATGAGTCTGGAGACGCTGTGCTGGGCTGAAGAAGACTCATCATTATCATAAAGAAAGCAGCTGTGTGGCGTCCTGCACATTTCTGATGTGATGTCGTGATGATGCTAGTTTGTTTGAACGAATCATATATGTGGCTCTTTCACTTGCTGAAGTAAAGTAAAGCGATTAAAAAGTCTTTACATTTAACAAACAGTCAGTCTTTTTTATCTGCGTTGATTTCCCAAAATGCCTTTTGACAGTGTCCAGAGAACAGGCCTGGAGCTGTTGCATTTAGCTGATAAGTTATATTATAAACTGTAGGGTAAACATCTGGGTTCCCTTTTTGTAATTCTTCTAAGTCGCACTGTACTCGACAGCAACATTTCCTCAGGTCAGCTGCATGTCAAATCAAAGTTTTTGTACTTTTTCTGTTGTTTGACAACAGAAAGAGATGCAAAATGTTTTCATTGAGAGCAAATAAATTGTTGCTTTGCTAACAAATGAGCAAACAGATGACTTCTGGCAGAGCTTGGGAGCTACGTGAAGGCAATAGCATGACAGGGAAGTCATGTATTTAGTTATAATGTGAGGGAATTATGAGTGCACATTGTGGAAGTGGGAAATGAATTGTGTAAACTGTTAGTATTTTTATATACAACATGTTAGTTTATCTATATGCAATAACTGTAATGTACTTTATATAATATCTAAATATACTCTCACAATATACAAGAATGTATTCTCACTATGTACTCAGTTAAGATGAGGCCCTGCAGTCGGTTTGCATGAGATAATAACAGGATGTGGAAAAATGGGAATAAGCAGCAGATGGCTGATTGAGAGTCCAGGCTGACCTGACCAGAGTTCTGTCCCATGCAGCCTGACTGTATGATTGCACACAGTGTTGTGTTTATGTTCCATCAGCTGTGCTCTGTCTCGATTGACTGTCTCTGGGAATAGCTGAGTTTGCTCATCTGATGGCTGCGAAAAAAGGATGTAGAGGTCACCATGACCTGACTGTTTTTAAAGGAAGAATATTGTATGGGAGAGCAAGATGCTGAGCAAATTAAAAATATTCCTTCAAGTACAGATTTCATTGTAGACGACTGATTAAAAGAAACTGTCTGGATGACATAAGTCAGACCCAGTATGCTCAAGGGATTGAATACGTGACAATCACCACCCAGTTTAGGGTATAAAACACTAACTTTTCTTTGTTAGCTGGTTGCTCTCGAGACAGCGCGGTTTACTTGTATTCTGTATTGATGCAAATAAACCTATGTGGATTGAACTTACACTCAGTCTCTGTTGCAGTTTGTGCATTTGTCTTTAACTTAAAGACAATGGTACCTCACCTACTTTAATTTATTACAAGTTGAAGTTTAATTAACGACTTCCAGTCCCGAAGAAGACGCAAAAGAAGAAAGAAAATCCACCACAACATCAATGACAGAGAGGTGGATTATGCTGCAGTAGTGGTCTGAGAAGTTTCTATGGATGTTTTGCTTTGGAGGTTATGCTTTTTTTCTGTTTTCAGAGCCACATTTCAAGCCTATATGGATCAATGTTGAAAACAGTTTCAAAACACTGAGAGATGCTCTTGTTCTTTGATTCTGAAAGACTGACACCATAAGCTGATGTTTACCTTTTGATGTTTTAACGAGGTATGCTAGTAAACATCATTGTTACACTGAAGAAAACACAATCAGACAAACAAAAAAATGGACTCAGAAATGCAAGGCACATCCGCAGTAGATGCTCTTTCATCAGGAATGAATTAGAGGGGATGAAAAGCAGAAAGTAATTGGAGGAAAATGTCCATGAGATTTGACACAAGAGACCCAAAAATAGCCGCTCTGCCCTTCCGTCCCCCTCCTCTGCCACCTTCTGTGGATCAGGACGCTAACAAAATCCATCTCCGTGTCATATCCGAGGCCACAAATATGGGATGACAAGGCTGCACGGCGTCTTCGTTCCACTCCACACAAAAAAAAAGTGTCACTGCTCGCCACAGGATGCACTGCACAGGGACGTTGCTGTCTTCAGTGAGCCGGCTGCCGGCTTTTGTTTGCACTCTCCTCGTCCTCCATACGCTCTGTGGTTTCCTCTGCAAGGATTACCACCGTATTGTATTGATAGACCAGGCTTTATTCTGTCTGAATAATGACGAGTAGGTGATATTGGTCGATAACTATTGATCAGCCTCGCTTAAAGTTCACTTTGATCTGGCATGACCCAGAGTGTTTTATTAGAAAATTACAACCAGGCCGGAGACACCCAGCAGGATGTTGGCAGGCAGGTAACACCCGGCTGTGAGAATAAGTCTGTTTGTGAAGATTTAACACTGACGAGCTCTGTGGACAACAGACATCACACATATTAATAAAGGCTAAAGGTGAAGAACTGTAGCTTTTGATAGTTGAGTAGATTTAATTTCACATTGTGCTACAACTACAGTACGATAACCCTGAATAGACCTGGTGATGCACCAATCAGTGCCCGGCAATGAACTTATTAAACGGGTATCTGTATTTGACAAAACAATCTGACCACGAAGCTTTCGATCATATCACATGGTCTATCATGGATGTTCAAGATGTTCTAATTAAATTTTTTCTGAGCTCTTCAAGGACTTTGCATCCTCGTGGGCTGAAAAGTTATAATTGAAAGTTCATCTGTGACCTTTGTAGCTGTTCTGAAGTTTTGTCCAGATGTGAAAGCTCCATATTAAACGTGTCCAGGCTGCATGTACGCCAGTGGTGAAAAGTACATTTACTCAATTACTGTACTTAAGTACAATTTTGAGGTACTTTACTTAAGTATATCCAATTTATGCTACGTTATTCTTTTACTCCACTACATTTCAGAGGGAATTATTGTACTTTTTTACTTCACTACACTTATTTAACTATTACAGTTAGTAGTTACCTTGATTTTACATACAAACCATATGATCAACTTATTAAATATGATGCACTCTTATAGATTAAAGGCCCCACAAACCCACACAGGTGTTTTCAAGTCTCGAGTTGTGCACACAGGGAGTAATATTGATTTTAAGTACTGGTGTGAGATCAGTATTCAGGTTCAGTCACATTTATGTAGATATCCAACTCTGTAATCAAGAGAAAAAAAGGTTGAATTGGTCCATCCATTTAAAAGGTGCAGGGTTGGAGTGATTCAGTGAGATTTTACTCATGAAACAGACCCTTAAACAGCCAGCTTTTGGACATTAAACCTCTCCACTGAAAGACAACAGAGGACATGTGGTAGCCTGTTATTTATATATATTTAGTTGCAGTGACCCCAGGATTCAAATCTCTACCCCCCGGCCCACATCGACCTTTTAGATAAACTCCTCAGATGCTCGTGAAGAAAAATGTGCAAGGTGTTAACACAAAATACAGAGAAAAAGAAGTATAGATACATATAATATTATGTAGGAGAAGGAGAAAGCCAAAAGTAAACAGTTATCACGAGCAGCTCCAAAATGTGAATTTAATGCATGATTGTATAAATGTTAACAGCTGCTGCTGCTGCTGCTGAAAGAGAGAATATGGCTTGAAAAACCATGCCGGGTTAGAAAAACAATAAAGAACCTCCATCAGGCAGCAACACTCCCCAGAAAGGAAAAAAAAAACCTTGAGTTAGAAAAATGAAGTGGAAGGGAAACGGAGAAAGAGAGCAATTTGTTTCTAGACACTCGGAGGATGGGAAATGAGACAGAGGGTCAGGGTTATGCTTCACTGCAGCGCCGGGATCGTGTGGAGGAATGATGCTCGTCTGCACACTCGCCAGGCATTACACAACAGCAATCTCCATCTCTGGACGTGTGCTTCGCTGAATCATCCGGCCTTTGAAATGAGTTCACCGGTTGGCATTTTTGAAAAGATAATTTGCAGATTGTCATTTATGTTTTGCAAATAAAAAGCAGGGAGAGAGTGCGAGCAGAGGATGTGGGGAGAATAGGGGGAAAGAAGGTTTTTGCTCGTTAGTGATAATAGGATAAAAACGTTAATGTTAAAGGACGATAAGATTGTTATTAAGTTACCGTAGATGACAAAACTCGAACAAGGTACATGTTTGACATTTAGCTCGCTCTTATCTTAAGTGCATTACACTGAGTGAGTTTATGGCTTCATTGTCTCTCTAAAGGCTGCTGTTGATGGATACAGTGGGACCAAACTTTCCTAATGTAATGACATTATCGTTAGAAACTACCAGCTGTATTCCTCTGCTTAAGGCTTGGGACTGTGGCTGCATGCATGTGTAAACAGGAAGTTAGAGTAATCTGAATAGTCTACTATCTTTGTTAAAGTCAAATTATTGTACAGCATGATAGGAGAATCCTCCCTGTTCATCTGACTTTAATAACTCTTGGTATCAAACCTTAATACTTTGACCAGAATGTGTCCACAGCATCGAGAAATAAAAACTGTCGAGAATCAAAACTGATAATATAATGATGACAGGTCTTTTTTGCATATTCTTTAATCAGATCTGTTCTGAAATTAGATTTGTTCTTTTAAGCTTACCAATTTTATACAGTTTTATTTCAGAAAAGTTGTTGTATTTGTAATTCTGCTTACAGTATTTTAAGACAACATTAAACATTGTTATCAGTACCGAAACTCACACAGCATATTGACAACAGGTAAAAAATTACCTTTCACAATCAATAAGTAGAAATGAATCGTGACCTTACCTCATCGTACTTGCAAGCAACATCTGCCAGGCTGCTGGTTTCACCCAGCAGACTGAGATCCAGCTCACTGGGACCTGAAGACCAAAACAACACAACAATCATCTGTGAAACTCTGTGAATCTGTGAGCCTGATTCATTTTTAACAACTCATTTCTTAAAGGAAGTGGCACGATTGTCTGTCGTTTGAATTTGAAATTGTGTAAATAAAGATATTTAGACACTTGCTTTAGTAACCTTTGGACCTGTTGTTATTAAGAATAAATAAATAAATGTGTGTTCTATTTTTTTAAAACTCATGCAACATTGATCTTCATTTGTCTTCCAGGCAGTTTAGTTTAGTGCCACTTTCCATCAGTCTCTAGTTTTTTTAATATGACACGTCTTTTACATTCAGATTAATAAGATTGCAACTAATCATTATTTTAATTGATTAATTAATTATTTTTGGGGGCATTTTATGCCTTTACTAGACATCAACAATGGAGAGATTACAGGAAATGAGGGCTCTTAACCATCAAGTCACAGGGGTGCCCTGATTATTTCAATTTTTCAATACTGATTAATCTATTACTTTTCTTAACTAATCTTCTAATCTAAAATGACAACAAATAGTGTAAAATGCCTCACACAAGTTGTCAGGTGTCGTCTTCAAACTGCTTGTTTGTCTGACCAACTGTCCAAACCCCAAACATATTTAGTTTGCAATGATATCCACCTAAATATGCTACAGTATGTAATCCGAGGCCGCGTCTTCAGGTCCTCCTCCGACCCCTCGCTAGTAGAAGGTATGATCACATTATCTCGTTTAAGGGGGGACGACACCTGCAGCGTGTCGCTAACTCTCGCAGACGCCAGTTCAGTGAAAAGAATAACTGAAAGTTGCGCTCATAATTAATGCAAGGTAAGTGTGTGGAGTAAGGTGGATAAAACAGAGAAAAACAGCAAATCTTCACACCTCATGTCTGGAAAATGTAAACAGAAACATAATCAGGTCTCATTTTGTTATGTATATATGTATTACATTATTAATATATGTATTCTTAGCTCTTACAGCCAAAATCACATTACAGTAGATATATGCTTGTGTAGATTTACGCATGATCTCTTTACATTAGAGCTCATTTAGTGTCACGTGTGCCCCTCCAGCACGTAATGCCACAACACAACATCCAGATGTAGCTGCACATCTGCACTTGGACACAACGCAAAGAGGGAAATAAAATCTCCACGAATCGAGGTTCATTTTGGCCCCATAAACCTGAGCCTGAACTTCTGGTTGTCAGACAGCTGCCGAGGGGGATGCTGTAATAAATTCTAACACATAGCATCTTCATCCTCTTCCTCGGTGGAAATGGGTCGTGAATAACACTTCCCCTCGGCAGATTTTTTTTCCCCTGCATGCCAGAACAGAGAACTGGGTTAGATTCTGCGAGGATGCAGCTTCAAACGTTGAGGCAGATTCCAGAGAGACGGCAGCTGTGAAGTCCTTGGATGCATTATGTTAAAAAGCGTCAGAATGCACCAGATTTACAGAGAAAATCAGCCAACAACAAAAAGTGTTGTGTGGCCTCGCTGCAGCCCACAACTTAGGAGTCAGCAGCATGTCAGAGTGCATCTCGCCCTTGGAAAGCGAGGGGCTGAGGTATGACAGTGTGGACATGTTTGTTTTGCTGTTGAGGCCGGTGATGTCAGGTGGCTGAGGCTGCAGTCTTCAGCAGCAACACTTCACTTTGGTCTATATGTGCTGCTGCGATAATCATCCTCCCCTCTCCTGGGAAAAATGTGGCACTAGCAGATGGACTAGGAGGTTTGCCTTAAAGCTGGAGTGTGGAACTTTCGTCTCCTCCTTCTGACAATGATGCGATGATGCGTGTTCATGACGTATACCTACAGGGGAGCTCGCTCAAATTTCCACAGTTTGAAGACAATAATCCATTATTTAGGTAGAGTAAATGTAGTAGCTACATATCCATGTCCAAGTGCAGTGATGTGACATCTGTGTCTGCCCTCAGTCCCTTCTCCTCTTTCAGCCTTTCCAATCAGGAGAAGCTACACCCGTGGTTATGCGTGTTTGTCCTCGCCGTCGACCGCTTCTTTTTTTTGACTGTAATCCTTCGTCTGAATGCCAAGTTTCTTTTTTATCTGGAGCATCAGAAACTTTTCTTGGACGCTTCTTAGGTTTTTCCGCCATACTCCTAGTTGCTGTAGCCTACTCCGAAGCAAACCAATCATTGCTGGTTGACGTAAAACGCATCACTACTGGTGCACCAGCGCGGGAATGTCACCACAGACATCAGATTTAAAATACAGACAGATTTACCTGGCGGTGATCGGCTTAATCAGCATTGTGTGAACTCGTCTGGCAAACACTTGAATGTAACAGACAAGTCCCGCACTCAAGCTTTAACTACTGTCAATCTATTTTTTTATTTCACTTGGTCCTTTTGTTTCCCACAGCTTTTCCTGATCAGCAGATTCATGCAATTTAAAGACATTACCTGATCTCTAAGATATATAAGGTTGTGCACATATGACGCAGATTTACAGATGTGTAGAGGAGAGTTTCATGGTACAGAAATAGACTTTTAGTGGTCCTTTCAAGTTGCGCTCCACTCAGGATGTTTTTCTTTTTACTCCTGGGTGGAACACCTATTGCGAGGCTCCATTACAGGAAACATATGCAGAAGAACATCTTATGTGCAGATGACACGCTGCTCATTGCTGTATGTATTCAGATTCTTGATGGGAAGCTCTCTCAGTTGAAGACTATATATATATATATATATATATATATAATCTTAAGAACAATATAATGAGATTTTCCTACATGATCGTTTCAGTGATGAATGACATTTTGAACATTTCTCATTTTTCAGATAATCTATTTTTGAGATTACGCAGGCTTTTGTGCAACTCAAGTGGTATAAGTACACCTGCGTCCGTTGGGTATTTCAGTGTCCTGTCATGAAGCAGACTGCTCTCAAGTGCGAGGAGAGGTGCAGCAGAAGCGTGTCAGGTAGCTGTCAAGTAGCACAAGGCAATTTTGATGTCAAGGATCACTAGAGACGTGAGCCTCAGTCATATTATGTGCCTGGCCTTTATCACCTGATGTAGAGATTCAAGAGAGAAGCTGACAAACTGTTTTTATGGATGATTTGTGGGTCGAATGTCGCGTTATAATGATGCCACATCCAAACTGTCCCTACCTCTTCTATGGCTGCTCACTTACTGTAACACCACTGAATGAACTGATCATTTTATTGAGCAGGAGCTCTCCTTGGATCAGAACAATACTGTATCGAAACATATTTCCTCCTCCTGAACTATTTTGAGGTGCCATATGCTCTCTCATGGAGATTCTGCACCTCCTGGCACAAACCCCAGTTTCCTCCTGAGTGAATCTGTTGTGGCAAACACTGCTTTTAAAAGAAGAAAAAAATGGTAATTTGACTGGTTGTCACTATAAAAACCAACGTTCATAGTGTATTTCCTCCAGTTCCTACAGAGCTTCCTGCTGTGCTGCAACTGTGCACGAGCTGTGTGGCAGGACATCATGAACCACAAACACAACACAAGCCAAGTCAAGTTTATTTATAAAGCCCAAAAGCACAAGTTGCTCTTAGAGGGATTAATAATCAGTACATCTTATGACAACCTCTGTCCTTATATCCTCAACGCAGACTGGAAAGACAAAGCAACAAAGCAGTGATCCTTCTTCCAGGATTTCATCCACAACACCATGCTTTATTCACCAAATTCAGGTAAGAGTTGTATGACGTGTTTTAATTTTGATAGACTTGTATTGAAGCTCACACTGGTCTGCACTTTGCTGTGTGTGCCTTCTCAAAGTTAGCTAGAGAGAGCCGCCGAAGTGAAACCAGAACTTTCGGGTTTCTGTTCCAAAAAGTAAGAAAACCTCATTCAAAATCCCACTGACATTTGTAACAACTCTAATAACTAAAGATACAGCCTTGAAACAGAGCTTTTCTCAACAGTAGGTCCTGTGGCTCGCTTCATATGTTTAGATAAGGACGGTATTTTTGTTAAATACAATCTAATATCGTTGTTTATTCAATATTTCAACTGTAAAATGTCCTGCTATCAACTGGAGCCCAGGAAGTTACTACTCCCGGCCAAGAAATAGTCTGGTACATATTGTTGTTTTGTAATTAGTGAGCTTTAGAGGTGCTGGCAGACTGATTTTGTAACCTTTGGACAGAACCAGGCTTTCCCCATTTCCAGTCTTAATGCTAAGCTAAGCTAAGCTAACCACTGCTGGCTGTAGCCTTTGATTTAACAAACAGATATGAGAGTGGTATCGATCTTCTCATCTAACTCTCCATCAGAAAGCGAATAAGTGTATTTCCCCAAATATAGAACTATTCATTTTAATAACTAAATCCAGTATTGTCGAGCTATATATACACAATATACAGCCGAGAACAAAACAGCACTGTTCCTTTTCCAACTGACTCCCTGAAAATAAGGAATCATTTTGTCGTTGTACCAAAATGTGCTACAGTAAAGCAGTGGAAATAGCGTGAGCTGCCTTTGTTTTGATTTCTGTGCTGTGCTGGAACAGTTTCAGGTTACACCTACACTCTGTTATGTTAAAAAAGATAATGACTGCTTTGCAAACAAAACCAGCTCAATTCTGTGCCAACGGTAACATTTTTTTTTCCACTTATGATTTTTGCAGAAACACCAGCAGAGCGCTGACTGATCATATCTTTTCAAACCCGACGTTCAGTCAGGCCCTCACTGAAGGTCAGGAATGTGGATCTGTCTGGTACAACTGGAAATGATCAGGTTTTACATAACATATAATCCTCCTCACGCCACCTGACTGATCAAAGACTGACTCTAACCTTGTTGGTTCTGTATTTCTCACAAAGCGTGGCTAACCCTGCTTCCCTGGTTGCTATGCCAACTCTTGTGGTAACCAGGGAGCTGGTGGGTGATGTTTTTTTCACTTGTTCTCTCTTCTTGTGTATGCGAGCTATTTTGGAGAAACCTTTCTACACTGTACACATGTACCAGTAGCTCCTAAAAAGCAATAAAACCCCCAGGGGATGTTCTTTACTGTGACTGCTGGTATTTTGATGCTTATCTATTGCATCACATTTCATCATCATTTGGCCCATAGCTACAAGCATACACTGAACGCAGTCTAACATAATGATTTTTTTTATTTGTTATGCCTGGAAACCTTAAATATGATCTAATGCTGGCTGCATATCGTAGCTGTGTACAACATATATCATTTACACAGTGGTGGAAGAAGTACTCAGATTTTTTACTTGAGTAAAAGTACAAAAGTATTAGCATCAAAATATACTTAATGTACAAAAAGTACTCATTATGCAGAATGGCCTCTTTCAGAATAATGATTATATTATTGGATAATGATTAATAATGCCTTAAAGGTTGGGTAGGCAGTGTTTTTGTTGGTGTAATTTGACAAAAATACCATAATAACCGTTCAGCATTTTGTATTTCAAGTGGTCTGAGAGAAAATGTCTACTTCTGCAACTCCTCTTAAAGAAAATCCAGTCCATGACGGGAGACTTTGGCCAATCACAGGTCACTTCAGAGAGAGGACGCGTTCCTATTGGCTGTTCTACAAATGCAGATGTGCGTGCATGTCCCTTCAGATGGTGAAAGACTGATTCAATGACAGAAAATCCTGCAACTTTAATAGATACATTTCCAATACCTCCTTTGCCTACAGAGGCGTATATTACAAAACAACACGTCTCGGCTCCACACGGAGCTTTGGTTTCGATTTACGAGGCATGAGATTTCGCAGGGCAACCGACTCCTTCTGCTGCTGTTCGAAGTTGTGGGTTTGGTGGGAGGGGCTTAGCGGAGTGATACGAGGCTTTGCATAGGTTGCGCAGGTTTTGCCTACCTCAGCTTTAATGTGTACATTACTTTAATGTTGCAGCTGGTAACAGTTAGGGCTACTTTTAATTACTTTAAGATCAATAAAGTCTTATCTTAACCTATAATAATACGTCATAATTTAATTGTTATATTATGTATTATTAATCTAAATCTGCAAAGTAACTACTAACTAAAGTTGACAAATAAATATAGTGGAGATAAAGATCTAGTTTAGCAGTTTTTAAACGTGTCTGACCATAGAAAATCTATGTTTTATTAACTGAGTGTTCATCTCACCGGCTGCAGGCTCTTTGGACGGAAACAGCTTGTTGTCCAAAGTCATGCTGATGTCACAGAAGACCTCCTCCTCGTCCCGGTCAGCATCCAACTGAAAGGAAAAAAACAAACAAAAAAAAACATCTTTAATACTCTGTTTGACCTTTAATTATTTTTCTGAGATAGTTGGTAGATCTTGACAGAAATGACAGATACAAGTCGTACACAAAAGTCATGACCTGGACCTACAACATCACAAGCACGACGGACACGCTCGGTCTGTTAAGCCACCGTGACATCCGGCATGAGCCTCATTATGAGGTCATAACATAAGAGACGACGCTGGGAGCTACACACTCAGGGTATTTTGTATTCAACACACACCGGAAGCTTTAATAACACAAGATTAATTTGCCTCCCTTCTGTGTCAACAGATCTCTTTCAGATTATTCAGAGGCCGGCTGGCTGCCTTCGCACGTACAGTACTCGCAAATTGACCATGAAGAATCTGCTTTGGGAGTGAACTAGAAGCTGATTGAAGCAGACTTCTCCTCCTCCCCAATCTGATCTTTGGCCGTCCCTCTGCTCTCATCAGTGTCTGATGACAAGCAGCTGAAAGGCGACCTCGTGCATACAAAAAAAAACAGATCTAAAAAAATAAACAGACTGGACATGTTTCCTCTCACTGTTTCCCGCTGCTTCGCCTTCAGGTGTGTGATTCACAGCAGTGCTGCTTACTCGACATGTAAACAGGGTTTCGTACGAAGTCTTGAAAGTTTATTTGTTATGTTTTCAAGGTTAGGAATATGCTTGAATTCGAATATACTCCTTCAAAAATATACAATCACTCATCTTTTAATATTTGAAATGAAATGATCCCATCGTCAAATTTGTTTGTTGTCTCCTGGCTATCGATTTAGATGCGGTGATAAAGGCTTCAAGAGTCTGGACATTTTTGGTTTAGGTTCCTTGAAAGTGCTTGAAAAGTGCTTGAATTTTACTCTTAAAAAGCTGTACGAACCCGGTGTGAACTAAACAAAGAAATGAGTGAATGTCAGCTGTGGGAGGGGAGGTCAGGAGAAATGTAATATAAGGATAACGGCCAGCTTCCACCTGAGGTTACCATGGTAACAACCTAAAAAAACAGAGGCTGGTGTGTGCTGTCTACTGCGTGGGAGTGTCCCCCGAGCCCCCAAGGGGCCCTGCGAGTCCACCTGCAGTCGAGGAGCAGAGGGGGATCAAACTGAGGATTCCCCGGAGAGCGTGGCATTCAAAAAACCCATCAGGGTACTCAGACCTCTCAAAGAAGAAGCGCCTACTGTCACACTGCAGTAACAAAGATTTGTTCCCTACTTCAACAGAGAGGCTCCGTATAATCCATTTAAACTTTACAAGAAGACTCTTCAGAGGAAGTGTCATCTTTCGAGGGCAGATGAGTGGCTTTAACTTTTGGGAGAAAAGCTCTACTGTCGTCTGAATGATTCAGTGTCATTACAGTGGACAGAGGACGAGGGATGGGAACTTGTCTGGATTTTCGGATTGCTTGATGGTCACTGGGTGAGATTTCCAAAACCCAATATGATCAATGAGATAGAAATTTGCAATATTTGAGCTTATCCATAACGTTAACTTCCCTTGCACTGAGTGAGTGTTTATATTAGAAAGCAAAGTGCACCTGTCTCCATTGATTAGGACAATTATCAAAACAAATGCTGCATCCACACTAAACCGGCTGAATCTGTCCACACTAATATTTTCCAGTGGTGGGGGAAGTATTCACATCCTTTACTTAATGTTTAAGCAGCATTTTTGTCCTATAGTTGGTTTAGGTGGAATTTTTAACTATTTTATATCAGGCTGGAACTAATGATTAACTAAGGATTAATCTGCTGATTATTTTCTAGATCAACCCATTTTTTCTATATTATAGTCACAATTAAACGGAAGTCAAAGTGACACCTTCAGATGTCTTGTTTTGTCCGACCAACAGTCCAAACCTCCAAATTATTCAGTTTACTGTATTTAAGACAAGAAAAGCAGCAAATCTTCACATTTCCGAAGCTGAAACCATGAAATGTTTCAGGCAGACGTGACTTAAACGATTTGTCGATTAATCAGCAACTGTTTTGATGACAATTTTTTTACAACGCATCATGTTTAAAAAGTTCTTGATTTGTATGTAAAATCTTGATTTGTAAAATAGTAACTACAGCTGCCAAGCAAAAAGTACAATATTTCCCTCTGAAATGTAAGTAAAAGTACCTCAAATCTGTACTTAAGTACAGTACTTGAGTAAATGTACTACCACTGGAATTTTCAGGTCGTAAATCTCTATTTAATCTATTTTGGTCTGCAAACAATAAAATATACATAAGCACAAGTTAATGACAACAGCTGTGCTGCATGATCTGCAATACTGACATTTGAAAACCTGTTTTCTAAATCAGCTTCTTACTAAGAGCTACGGGCTCCTACATGAACACTGAGTTTTCTACCAAAGTTAGAACAGCTCTGATTATTTTACATGATAAATTTGACAGTTATGTGGTTGCTCGCTTATGTTTGCAGGTCACAGTCGATCAAATCTGATCAAACCACATCCACACAGCAGATTAGCATGTTTTCTTCCAAACTTTAGCTTTAATTGTTGAGTGTTCACAGAGAGAGGCCGTTGTTTTGCCATACAGCTTCTGCATTTTCCAAAAGCTCAGTTTTCCTCATCCACTCTAAAATGGGAGGCCGGCATTTTCCGATCCAACCAGTCTGGAGACCGTTTTTGATAAGCCCAGTTTTTGGGTGTGAAAACTCTGGCTTAGTGTGGACGGAGGGCCAAACTGGAGTGAAAAAGGTGCGTTTTCTAATTTAGCCGATTTGTGTTTTTCAGCCAAGTTAATCCTCCACATCCTAAAATGTGTCATTTTTTAGTCTTTTTTTTTATATATAGCTTACTTCTAAATGCATATATCATATATCATACATATATTTAGGCAATTATTTGTGGATCACCACAGCATTCGTAAACAGTCCACTAATATATCAACCCCCTGCCTAAAATAAATCGTCTTTAAAATTGACAACAGCAATTGGCAATCATGTTTTCAGCCGTTAATAGTCAATATTATGATTATTATGGGTGCAACCCTACAGAGGACAGAACTTAATTACATGCTTTTGTCAAAAAAATGTCTCATCCAAAGAATTGTTTTGCCTTCATGTACTGATAAAGTATAAATAAATGCATCTTTTTATGAAGTCCACTGATAAGGTGAAGCGAGGTAAAAGCCCTCGTCCGCTATCTGAAAGGTCTCAGAGAAGGAGACGTAGATTAAAGGTAGCAGATGCATCAGAGATGGAGTCTTAAGTGTTGAGACGACTTAAACCTGCAGCTCCTTTTGGACTTTGCATCTCTTTTCAGGAAGATGTTTGGAGTCTTCCCTTTGATCACCTGAATGAATCCATGTGACTTTCTTCAAGAGTAGAAACAACTTGGAAAAGTGATTCTTATAGCTTCCCCAGCACATCACAACAGCACGTCAAGTTCTTCTGATGTTACTTAAAGCTCAAAGTTGTCGCTCTCTGAAGAGGACGGACAAAACAGAAGAGACATAAGAAACATCTAAATATAATACATATAAATAGATAAAAAGACCCATAATACCAATGTCAGGTTTTCAGTCTTATTTTCAAATTCAGAAGACAGTTGTTCATAATTTTACTGATTAGTTATGATGCCAGTATCTCATTTATATTTTAGGAATAATGAACAAATACCTTCCCTGGGGAGATAAGAGACCCAGAAAGACGGAGCGAGGTGTCTTTTGTTTGTTTATATCTGCGTGGCATCTAGCAGCATGTGGGAAGGAAGCTGGAGCTGAACTCACTCAGGGAATTGTTAATTAGATTGGTCCTTTTTCCTAGAATGACAGGACGGCTTCGATTGAGGCCACAACAAACTATTATCTCACTCCGCTGCAATTTCCGGTTAGGCTTCAATGTGGAGGTGTGTGTGTGTGTGTGTGTGTGTGTGTGTGTGTGTTTGATAAGTTGAGTCATCCTATATGAAAAAAAAACAGCTTCATTCGCACGTCATTGTCACTTTTTACACAAAAATCTAAATGTCATGTTTCAGACGATCTCAAATGCCCAAACTCTATTTACAGAAAACTGACAACAGCTCAAAAAAAAAAAACGCTGAGCAATCCTACGTCAGAGGCGCCAAAACTTTCTTTGACAATGACAGAAATAGGACGAGTTAATTCAACACTGAGAATTAATAGACTCGTAGACGTGTAACGACAATTCAGTCATTCCAATTCAACGTCGATGATGTGGAGTAATGAGTCATTGCGATTGTTCTTTTATAGAGTTATGCCTTCCTATACTGGACCTGACATTTAAAATGAAAGGATTACTTTCACACAAAAGCCTTTTGGCGAGCAAAAGCAATTAAGCCTCGGAGGTTATTGCATTCATTAATCAAGAAAACTATTGAGTCCTTCTCCTGGGATAATTACTGAAGAGCAGGAGGAACTTATCCAATCAGAAGTTAATCTAATCTTTAAGATTGTGCTGAGATAAGACGGAAACTAAATACTGCTCACAAATGTTACAAAGAATTTTTGTGTTTTGTTTCAGTTCATTAGAGGACAGTTAGTTGCTGTTTAGACGACAGATTAATATGAATGAAAGAAAAGCGGAATAAAGTTCATACACCGCACTATATTATAATGGCACATGTTTCTCTGAGTGAAAAGCTGAAAATGTTATGTGCAAAAGACAAAGTACAAAGAGCCTCTGCTGTATAAAGTTGCAGTGTTGTTGTTTCTAATGAAAACCACATTTCCCATAAATGTGCTGCCTTTTACTTGTCCATGTTTCTGTCCTTTTACCATCTGCCACTGAAACAGTGCGCTTACATGGTGAGCTGCAGTGGTTAGTCCATTAATCGACTAGTCACTTAGCAGCTATTTTGATAATCGATTAATCGCTTCAGTCATTTTTCAAGAAAAAAAAAGTTTAAAAAATTGTCTGATTCCAGCTTTTCAAATGAGATGATTTGCTGATTTTCTTTCTTTGGGTTTTGGTCGAACAAAACAAGACATTTGAAGACGTCAGTGGGAAGTTTTTCACAATTTTTTGATGTTTTCATCTACTTACATGCAAGTAACACGGTGACAGTCGGCTTTCTTCAGTGAGCTGATGTCATTTATACAAGAAACACGAGTTAATTCATTCATCATCATCATAAAGCACAGATGGACAAATCCGGGAATCAACTATAAATGGACAGAAAATTAAACAAGAAACCAAGGGAGCTCTATTGTGTCAATTCTTATGACTAATAATCCATTACACAGCTGTATGCTTTCATCCTTTAATGAACCACAGTGTTAATCTGTCCTCTCTTCAGGATTTACTACCATTTGCGACAGCACCTCGATGTCGCAATCTACGCACAGACATTTATGTAACTTTTAGGAATCGCACGGCTGCATGTCCGTCATTTAAGGAATTTGTGCTGGTGGTAGACAGACTAAAGTCCGATCATACCAATTTCATGTGGATAAAGATCATGCTTCATGGTCTGCCGGAACTTGTTCAGAACAGATTGGAGTTTTTAAACTTATGTTAGAAAGCGCAAACTGGGATATTTAGATAAAGGGTATATCAGAACATTTCAAGGGAACAAACACGATGCACTCAAGTTCTGTGGGATTAAATGTGCAATAAAGCGACGCCTTGTTCTGCAGCTCAAGAGCTGAAGGCGTGAAAAGACAAGACACACTTCTTCTACAAGTGTCAGTGGAAAGAAAGCAAACCCTCTCAACACACCGTCTCTGACTGAGAATCCGCCACACATCTACCGTAAATATAGATACAAATATAGATACTTTTGTCTCTAAGATCTTATGATTTTATCTCTATAAAGAACAAGAACTGCCCAAGCGTTTGGCGTGGACATCAATTGTCAGGAAGTCGTTTTTAAGAGCGCTCCAGACTGTGCCAACCTGATTTCCGAGACGATTTGATGAGCAAGAGACAGCCGGTGTGTCTGAGGCTCGCCATGGCATGCCTGTTGATGCTGCAGCAGCACAAAGAGAGTGGCGACAGACAGCAATTCACAAGAGGGACCACCCATCGATAAGCTCTCAAAATGTTCAAATCAGTGGGGGGAGGACTGCAGACTTCTTTCATTCACAGATACGGAAGGAGAGGAAATTGGCTATGCCCAAGGTGTTTTCACAAAAACACATATCAAATTGCAAAGGGACGCTACACCTGTAAGGTATCTTGGTTGGTTTAGGAGCTTTAAATGTCATTTCTGTTGTTTGTGGCAGAAGTCAACTGAAATATGATTTACAGCTCTGTGTCAACATGTCCTCCAACCCATACGACTACATAGGTCGTTTGTTCCTAACCTCTAACGGCCGGGCCAAACCGTCGACCTGAGCAGCGCATGGCGGCTGCCTCGCTGAACTGCTGCGTCTCGCAGGCGTGTGGTGTCCTGCTGCGGCGCTGCTGCTGCCAGCTCCATCTTTCTACATTGAGTTTGCCTTTGATATTTGCCAATAATAGAATGTTTCATTTCATTTCATTATACATTTCATTTATATTTAGTTTAGACAGGGAAAGGTTAAGAGGCTTGTGCTCAATTGTAACTGGGGAGTTAAAAAAAAAGTTTTTTCGATTCTACAGATATCGATAATTAAACTGAAACTGAAAGGTGTACTGTCGCTGGTTTGATGTCAATATGACTATCAACAGATAATTTTCACTGTGTATTTTTGCTAAAAACCGTGCGCGTCACACAGAAAAAATAGGCGAGACACCAAATCTCTAGATGAGCCGCGGGCTGTGTGGCTAATCTAACCTGTTAACATGGGCGCTGAAATGAAAAGCAAGAGGTTTCGTGACGCACACGCTGCTCAGATCGGTGGTGTGGCCCCGCTGTAATATGACCCACAGGAGCGTTTCCTAAATTAGCGCCCCTACCAGTGGCAGGAGACATGACTCCAAGAACGACAGAATAGGTCGTTTTCCAGTGACTCTCAAAACGACATATATGGGTGTACGGGACCTTCGTCGTCATGGTAACAATAATTAACATGTGGTTAATGTTGTGAAGCGGTTGCAGTTTGGTTAGGTTTAGGAAAAGATCATGGTTTGGGTTAAAATAAGCACGTTAGTAAGTGACGTGGCTAACTGGACTTCCGCCTTTGCTCCCGTGTGATGGACATTTTTCGTGATTTTCTGACATTTTATGGACAAAACGATAAATTGATTAATCGATAATATAAGTGTCATAATAACTGATAATCAAAATAATTGTTAGTTGTCTGAACGCACAAGAACTGTGCCTAAAATTATTTAAATCAGAAACTGTCCAGAAAAGAAGAGTACAAACTATTGAAAATGTACGCAGCATCTTGCCCAGTGCATGCTGGTAGAGGCTCTAACAAGTGTGTATAGAAAATAGGTGCATGAATGTACAGCAGGAAAACACTGCAAATATATAGCATATACAGAAATGAGATTCATAGACTGTGAACTGGAAAGAAACAAAAGAGCATGGGAAAGAGGGAGATGGACAAGAACGCAATAAGCAGAATATCAAAAAGGCAATATTCCAAAAGAAATTGGAAAAGATATCACACTGGAGAAAATATAAGTTTTTGCAATAAAAATACAGACACAGATTTGATCACAATGCGTCTGGAGTCCCAGAGTCATTAAGTGTTGTTCGCTTCACTGGCATTTTCCACTTTAACTCTTTCAGCATCAACCACAGGAAGCTAAAGAGTGGGAGCTAGCTCTGACGTAAACTGCAGGATCTGACTTTTCTTGAGGGCGTCTGATTACATTCTCATTCTTTCTAATGTTAATGTGAGAGCCACTGGAGATTATCCAGCTTTTGATTTTAAGATGCCCCCAGACAACAATCTAAAAGCATGCAAACAAAACCTCTTTCTTGGAGGAGTTATTCAGTATTCCCTCTGGTGTGAGGAGGACGACGCTGCGCTGAGACTCAGACAGATCAATAAGACTCCCACTAGAAGAGTGGGCAGCCGCTTCCTGTTGGCTGCAGGAGCCAATAGCTCTATTAGCACCTGCCTCACACATACCATGGGTAACTCGATGCCCCTCTGCACCAAACCACACAATGTAATGAAGATCCCAGTGGTGTCCAATTAACACTCGGTCCTCTGTTCCAACCTCGCAAAACAATCAGGAGCTAAACAGATACAATTTGGAAACCATCTTCACTTTGCCTGCGCACACCTGCTGCTGCCTTTTGGGTGTGTGTGTTAGGAATATCTGAATATCTTTGGTTACGTTAACATGATTACGATGCACACACCTCTATGTATGCAAACAAACCAACGACGCTACGATCAGACAGAATGCCAATACTGAACGATTCTGCAAAACTGCAGATTTTACATTAAATTACATTTTTTTATGCCAATGTTTTTTACAGATTAATTGTGGGGCAGGTCTTCCATTAATCCCAGGGTTGCCGGTTGGATCCCCGGCTCCTCCTGGCCACATGTCGAAGTGTCCTTTGGCAAGACACTGAACTTAAGTTGCCCCTAAGTCCTGATGGAGGCCAGCACCTTGCATTGTCATCCGTGTGTGAATCTGTGTGTGAATGGGTGAATGGGTTCTCTTTGGGCACCATTAAGGTTGAAAAGCGCAATACAAGTGAAGTCCTCTATCCTCCATTACCCTAACCGCAGAATCACCCAATATGAATCCAATTTATACAGATAATGGGCTGCTTTAGAAAAACACCTTACCGTAACAATAAGGCCCCTCTCCTGGAAGTATTTGACCAGAGGAATGGTGTTTTGCTTGAAGTTGGTGAGGCGGCGGTCGATGGCCTTGGGGTTGTCGTCCGGTCGTCCCTGCTGCTCGGCTCGTTTCTGCAGCCTCTCCTTCAAACGGTGGTTGGTGCAGGCCAGGAACACCACCAGGTCAGGAGTGCAGATCTACCAGGAGAGAGAAGACGTGTGAAACACTACAGCCAGACCTAATACCACTCAGATTAACTGTGATGTTCACAATGTGACCCTGAGGAAGTCTGAGAGCTGCAAAGTGGGGAACCAGAAAACCAGCTCGGGTCAGTCTCATTTTTAAATTCAATGCATTCAGGTCAAAATGTCAAAACTGCAATACACACAAGAATAAAGACTTCACTCTCAGTAAGGTCTGAAGAGATTGGATATCTTTTTTTTTTTTTTTTTACAGCAGTTTTTGAATTTTGAAGTCCACCACCTGGATTTCACTGGATTGAATCAGTGCCATGAAAATTTAAGACTGTAGCCATGAAAATAGCCTGTAGCTGCTCCACTGTTGATGCAATTTTAATACAGGTGGGATTATGAGTCAAACAGGATACTGTACTTTCCCAACAGGAGATGCAAACGTTATTATCTGCCACACGTGGACAGATTTTCTTCGTTTTAGCCCCCTTACTGTGTTTGACAAACAGAAGGGAAGGAGACTGTAGACGATCACAGGAAAATATATGAAAGTTTGTTTTTATTTTTTTGTGACATGAGTAACAGCAAATGACATTATGGGTGCGATCACACATGCAGCCTTTTCCGTAACTGTGACGGCAGTTTTCTATTTAGAGATCAGGCGTGAAGAGGAGCCAGTTACGACAATTTGACAGCTCAAGACGCCGCATTCCCTCATATCGTCCGTATGTGTGAATAACGCTGCTATTACTCATCATTCTCATCACTCAACCATAAAGCTTCACCTTTATGTTGTGTTTTACTTTCTGTTCTGCTGC
Organism: Macquaria ambigua; assembly: GCA_008360985.2. Lineage (NCBI taxonomy): Eukaryota > Metazoa > Chordata > Actinopteri > Centrarchiformes > Percichthyidae > Macquaria > Macquaria ambigua. The sequence goes on from VMKM01000075.1 coordinate 245,810, forward strand.
ACATATTTTTGAACAGTTTATTCCAAAACAATTAAGACCAACTGTCTGTAAAAATAATCCAGGTAGAATTAATACCTTAAAGCTGCAATAATTATTATTTTTGGCCACCTGGGGGCAGTGTAACAAGCTGTAAACACAACATCTGCCATATTATCTGCTTGTTTATGCATTCAGCAGTCAACATTAGCATTCATTTGAAGTCATGTTTCTGTCAATCTGATGAATGAAAGTCCAATCTTCACTCTTCTTTTAGGTCTGTTTTTGGTCTCCACCAACTCCTGAGGGAAATATCTGGCTCTTTAGCCGCTAAATGCTCCGCTATGTTCACCAGCTAGCAGCTAACTGTGTCTGTCTGCTGTTTGGTGCAGAGCAGATAGTGTACAGTGGGCTTTTAGAGCTTTTGCTGGTTGAATCAATGCTGACGAGAGCGGTGAGACTTAATCAAAACAGTGTTTGCGGGTCGGACCCAAACAATGACCTGAGAGACGCTAAAACACTCCATAGAGCTGAGAGGAACTGCAGTCAGGTGATAATTATCTGTGTGTTTGTCACTACGAGCAACCCCCTTCACATTGCACAGTCATTCGATCCATTGTTATTATAAGAATATTGATAAGTGCAGCTTTAATTTACTTTCAAAAGATAATATGCAATCAAGCATTTTTCTTTCTGCACTGTGCGGCGTTAGAGAAGCTCGATTAGCAAAGTTATCTTGTTCAGCTCAAATTACTGCCATCAGGAGATGATGTAATAACTACGACAGGTCTACGGTGACTGTTGCCAAGATGTAATAGCAAGCAAATAAAAAAAAAATCTATTCTAATTTAAAGGAAAAGGTCAGGAAACAACAGTTTGTTTCACTAAGTCCAATTACACAAAAACATTCCTTAGTAACCAACGAGTACGTAAACTAAACAGGCTGACGTGTGGGCTGGATAGTTAAAGATCTGAAACATGCTGTTATCCATCTAATACAAAGCATCATCAAAGCATCAAAGGGAAATAACTTGGTTTCTATGGTTCTGACCTATTAAAGTGAGGCACCTCCAGTCGTTTTATAAAGAGGGCAGAGTGTTAAATACTCTCCTCATATTGAACCTGACAACTGGTCACCCAGCTCACCACCACCGGGGAACTTTCCTCCATAAAAGGCATCAAGAGTGGTCTATTACTATTCATACTCGGTCGTTTGTTTTGCTCCTTTGTTAGATGAAATGCACACGACGAACACAGAGTCTGCATTTTATCTGTGGCACTGCCAGAGCCAAAAATAGCTCCGATGGTGTTGTTTATGGAGGCGCACGCCACTCCGGCAATGGGACTCAGTTTTGATTCCTGCAAATCAAAGTTTCCGTTTCCATGGTGACCACGTTTGTGCCCTCGTTTATTTATTTTTTCCTCAGGTTGTACCATTAATGTGGAGCAGCAATGAGAAAGTAATGAGAAAGCATTGTTGGATTAATGATCATTAAAATGTCTCCAGAAATGTATTATCATCACATTACATAAGAGCATCTATTTTGAGAAACGGTTTTAATGCCGGCAGTTCTGTCGCTGATACTATCGCTCTTGCTTAAAGGCCAGGAAGCATGTGGTAGGCTTCCTCTCTAACTAACACACACACACACACACACACACACACACACACACACACACACACACACACACACACACACACACACACACACACAAATGTCCTAAAAAAGGTGCATAAGCAGCAGGCAGATGTTGACCTGATCACTGTGCCAAACACAGCAGCCTAGTACCCTTTTAGGGATGTTTTGCTAAATGTACCCGATCAAAGAAATAAAAAGCAATAAACTGACGGCAGAGAAATGGCTTCCTGTTGTGCTGCAGAGGAAGGTGAACACCCTTTACCAAGCAAAATGTAAAAGCTAGATCATACTGATACTGTCACTTACAAAATATAGTATACTTTTTTTAACATTTATCTGACACATTCACTCATATTTGTTTGGTCGGAACCACTATGTAAACCTTTTTCTACCAAGTTTATAGGTAAGAGATAAAACCCTGTTTAAAGGGCAAAAGGTTCAAACTTTAGTTAATCATGAAGGTTTCTTTCCTGAGATTGTTCTCATTCATACCAGTTAAGACTTCTGTACATAAAGAAACAGCTGATTACGGGCATCAGGGTTTGCTGTTTGACTATTGTTTCGTTCTGCTTCTGCCTTTCTAAACACGTGGAGCTGCTGACTATCAGACGTCTCCATCTGTCTCCATAAACTGCAGCGTTCTGGGATTGTTTCCTCTCTATCCATCCAGCCATGCAGCGGTTCTCATGATGAACAACAGACTCTTCATATTCAGACGTCTCAGTCAGGTTTGAACGGCATTAATCTTACTTGTCCAAACAAATAGAACTAAAGCAAACACGTAACTGAGATACATTTCTCCACACGTACTTGGACTCATATGGACATGTATTATCTGTGAGCAGGCAGCTGGGTTCAGTGTACGGCTGTAACAGTTATTTTTATTATCAATTAATCCGCAGATTCTTTTCTCAATTAATTGTTTGGGTCATAAAATATCAGACAACTGTGAAAGCTGCCCATCATAATTTCTTAAAGCCCAAGGTGACATCTTCAAATTGCTTTTATTGTCCAACCAACAGATAAAACCCCAAAGATTTTCAATTTACTATAACAAAGAAAACAAAGAAAAGCAGCCCATCCTTACAACTGAGAAGTTGGAACTAAGTAACAGTTAATCGATTATAAAAACAGTTTTATTTTCTGTTGATCGACTAGTTAAATAATTGACTGGTCATTTTACCTCCAGTTCAGTGTCTTCAAAAGAACATCTTAACAACTTTCTAGGCTGTCACTGGGAGCAAAACAGTGTCCTTTACATTAAAAGATTTTCCCTTTAACCACTAATCCCTGCTTTTATCCCATATTGAGGTTGTTTTAGTTGAACCTGGGTGGTCTAAGATCCATGAATCTTGTCCCTAAGTGACCAGAAAGGCTTTCATCTGCGATGCCAATAAAGGATGAACCTCAATCTTCAACTGTAACCTGCACAGATTTTGTAAATGTCGCCTTCACACATTTCTCGCTTATTCTTAGCGGATATGTATGTGGGTGCAACTTCACAGAAAATGAAAGGAGTGAAAACAAAAGCATGGGAGCTTTGTAAGCGTGCTAAAAGAAGAATTACATAACATTACTGTATTTGCAACTTCCCCTCAAGCCTCCAGAAATCTCAGTCTCGCAGGAGGAGGTGGATGAAGCCATGCGCGCTTGCAATATGCAGTAATTAATTCTTCTCAAAACATAATAATTTCTCTCTGATGTTAGAGAGTAATGTGCAGAGAGAGTTATGGCGTCCACACTAAACATGCAGCAGTACAGCAAAGTGGCTGCTGCTCTGTTTTGCTGTTTTGTTCTCTTTGTTATAACCACCATGATGGATGAGTAATTACACGACAAGATGACAGCTACAAGAAACAAACTGATTGATGATCAGTCACAACCTTTGGCCAATTGTCTCACAGCTATTTTCATGATCAATTACTGTGTAGATTTTTTTTATTGATCTGTCAATAAAATGTCACACAAAAGTGAACATTGCTTGTTTTGTCTGACTAACAGTCCGAAACACAAAGGTATTTCATTTACAGTGATATAAAACTGAGAAAAGCAGCAAATCCTGACATTTGAGTGGCAGTGCATGTTTGGTATTTTTCCTTCTTCCTTTGCTGAACAATTACCAAAATTGATAGATACACGTGTGTGTTGTGGATTTAGACACCCACACAGGTGGATTGACAGGGATGAATAGATAGGCCAACACCTCCATAGTCGATTGGACTGGAGGTAAAAAGGCTAGAGGGGAGGATGAAGGGATATACTCCTGGCAGCTATAAAGAGGAGCAGGATGGTCGTGGTGGCTTCTGTGATGTTGTAAAGGGCAAAGTAGCAGCAGGATCAGCCTCCCCAGAGCTCACACTGCTCTGGGAATATGGGATCCAATATAAAGCACAGAACCTTCCAGAATATCAACTATATGATGCTTAAAGCAGCACCGAGTCTGTCTGAAGGTCATTTATTTTGTGGACTGAAGCTCCTCAGAGGGAATGGTTTGTGCTTAAATTCTGTATATTTACGCTTTACTGCTTTCATACAAAAAGTCTCAAAACATAGCAAGACTTTTCTCAAAAACAAGTTGAAAAAGCCTCTGAAACTGTAATTCAGGCTGTCACGGGGCACTAAAACTCTCCTGTGAAACTGTGAGTTTTATGGGTTGCAGAGCAGCCCCTTTGAGCGGCCATAAGATGATGTGTGTCAGTCTGATACATTGGTTTAATCCTACAAAACACAGGGTGAAGACACAAAAAGAGTATTGTGTATAAAATAGAATAATCCAATGCAATAGCCCTGCCGCCCCATTGAGCTGAGATTTCAAAAGACAGGTGTTGCTTCAACTTTATGATAATGTAATGGCTGTCATTTTTGGTGTTGATACTGCATATTTAATTCCATCATATGGAAGGTATTGCTGTTTTTTTTACATCCTTTAATGCCATCAAATACAAAAATAAAAAAGCCAGAGGACACATCAGAAATAACTTTCTTCTGCTCTCATTATGCATGTATAGTTAGTTGCACAGCTACTGTATGAATGTATAAAGGTTAAAGACAGCAGTTGGCCAAATCCCCATGAGAAGTACAACACAGTAATTCATCTAGTAAACATATAGGTCATAGAGTAAAAGTAAAAAGAGTAAAATACATAACAGTAAGCCCAACATTAAATGAACAGTTACTTAGAATGTTGTATTAGCAACACATTAGCCTCAGACAGCTAGCTAGTATAATGGCTAGCTTGATTAGCTAGGTTAAACAGATCGCAGGAAAACTAAAGTATCAAATCACAAATCAACAATAACAAGACATCAATAATAAAAAAAGACTACCTACAGACAATGCTCCAACAAGAGCATATGGGGAGTAGATAAAATCAATATTTTGGTCACAAATCTGACAAAATGGCGGATGTAACAATGTCAGTTAAACTGCTATGGAACTTTGCCAGCAGTGGTTGCTACTAGCAACAGAATGTTCAACTGAAACCAACTGCTGGTGACAGAATACGCTCAGTTGAATCAACACCTCTTGAACTGACTCTAAATAAATGTGAATATTAAGGTTAACTATATTACAATTACACCAAAACCATGTTGTCAACAACTAGTAATGTGTCAGATTGTTTTTTAGTCTCTTAGTGTCCACACACTGTATCACTGCATCAGCACTAAATTCCCTTCCCAGGAATCCAAACTCCTGTCCTTCAGATGAGGTTTCCAGACTCTGTGACTTTGTAGCTGAGTGTATTATTTTCTATCCCTCTCCATCCGTCTCAGCCCTTCATCTTTAATCACAGCGGCCTCTCTTTCGCTGTCTCAGCCTTCCTTCTTTTTCGTCTCTCTGTTGAGAGTTCAAGTCTTAAGTGTTGTGCTGCTACTAATGATGAAGAGAAGAGCTTTGAGTCGAGTCTTCAGCCGCCCCACTGGGATGTTTTAACAGTAGCATGACAGGTTCGCTTGGGCAAAGACTATCCGGCATTTTTTGTATATTCAGGTGCAGTTGTTTAGTACCTGTCCAGTAGAAATGACATTGGTCTGTAGTGTAGAGTTTGATAATCTATTCATCTTTTAAGCCATTTTCCTACGCAAAAATGCCAAAAACTTGTTGCAATTGAAAGATATCACCTTGGGCTCTGGGAACTTGTGATGGTTGTTTTTTATACACCAAATGATAAATTGATTTAGTATTTGGCAGATTAATCAATAATTAAAATAATGAATTGCAGCCATAACTAAGTGTATAGTTTAAATAAAGCCAATCAAATCTAAATATTTTACTCGAAAATAACCTGTTCTTCACTAGTTTCTCTGTGTTTAACCTTCTTTATATAGAATTATCCAACATTTGTAGCTGACCATGCATTCATTATTATATAGGAGAATACATTACATACAATACAGCGTGTACATATAATCACAGTATTGTACTTGTACCTGACTACCTAAACACTCTCACTTCCCAAATCCTAACACTTCATTTAGGTAACAGATTTTCTGTTCCTACAAAGAAACCACCAAGACATCTTATTTGACATTACCAGGTGTAGATAACATGGATTTGCATGAGATTTAATTTTGTCCTGATATGACAGCAGATTGGAGTTAGAATTAGAGAGGAACTTGTTCAGATAAATGTGTAAAGATGTTTCTTAGCAACTGGGAACTATTCATTTTTTGGCCTAGGCCTGAAATGAATTTGAAATGAAATGAATGAAAGGCAGTACTGAGATGAACAAAACCTTTGACCTAAACTAGGAGCTAAACTAGGAGACGGTTAGCTTAAATTAGCATAAAGACTAGAAATTAGAAACAGGGTAAACAGCTAGCATGGCCTGAAATCACTGCGCTTGGTGAAGAAATAGTCCGGCACATAACACCCCATAAAATCACATGTACCGTGTTAGTTAGTGAGCTTTAGACAGAGCCAGGCTAGCTGTTTCCAGTCTTTATGTCAAGATAAACTGGTTGCCTTCTGCCTCTAGCTCCATATTTAGTGGTTGACTGATGTTCAATTCTAGTGTCTTTTTAGGAAAATATTAACTGTAAATAAAAATATTACACGGAAAATGACGTTGACAGTTCCGTTTTTAAGCCCTGAGTAGTATCTGCAGGTATTCCTTTCAGGTTACCAACAACTACCTTCACCAATAAGGGCAACCTGTAGCCTATGTAGCCTGAGAGGCCTAAAACCGATAAACTGGAAGCTGACAATTTGATATCTGGACTCATACTCAATGCCACAAGTGGTTTCATCCCCGACTTCACCACAAGGTCTTGGCACCTCATTTGTCAAAGCATACCACTGTTATTTTATCTTTGCTTCTGAGCTGCACAAAAAGCCCATCAATAACCAGGTGTCACTTAATTCTATTGTAAATCCCAGGGCTGCTGCATCTGTGCATTATTGGCTGAGCGATCATCAGCTCCCATCCAATCCTCAGTGACTGTATGAGCTGTTTTTGAGCGGTTGCCAGGACACGGTTATAAACACAACTGTATACAATGTGTTATCTACGTGATTTCATCTCCAGTTTACTTCCTCGGGTCCTTATCTAACCCCGGGGCCCATTTGCAAACTGTCATCAACCCTTTTAGCAATCCTTTTATGCGTCAATTTAAATAACATTATGACAATAAAAAAATCTATTCAGCTGAATCAAATTTCTGTGGTTATCTCTCACAAAATGTTATTTACCAAATTATAAGATGAGAGATGGGACAACATTTTAATTAGGAGACTTCCAGGCTCCTTGAATGTGGAAACGCCTGTTAGTGAGTTAGTCACTAACTGTATGTTTATTTTCTATTTACAGCCTCAGCTGAAGTGGAGACGCAGAGGGAAGTTATGTTTAAACACATTTAATCTGCTCCATGTTTGAAACAGCTGGAATTGCTGATAATAACCATAGTAATAGCTCAATTCTGAGCTCTATCAATGAGGGGGGAGTGCGTGATTGATTGTTAGAAATCCCTCTCTCTGTACATGAGCCAGCAACATATATCATCTAGTTTCTTTGTTTGGTTTCCTCGTGCAGCTTTCAGACAGGGAACATGTACTAAGTAGAACCTGCTGTCAGGCGAGGTGGACTGGGAGACAGCAGCAACCACATTACGAGCTCTCATTATGCCAAGACTTGGCCTCTTCACAAAAAGAGGGAGAGCATGTACAATTACCGGAGAGAGAGGAGAGTATAACAAAGACACGAGAGAGGATAAGTCATCCACAATGGTTAGTGTGAGCTAAACAATCCATACGCTATGCCTGTAACAGTTTGTTGTGCGATAGATCAGGTATGGAGGATTCAGTAGAAGACTATTTCAAATAAAAAAAAAATACACAAATGTGGAGGAAATAATGCTAATTTGTAATCTAAAAGAAATAAGCTTGTTAAGATAGATACACCCACCACACCTATTCAATTGAAGAAAACCAATTTCAAGATCTATATACAAAAACATTGCCGCAAAAGTAAATAAATATGCACAAAGAAAACAGCATGTTATTGAAGGATCAGTAATGCAAGTCTCCATCATATCTACAGTGAATGATTCTGACTTAATTGTTTAAACCATTGACTCAGAATATGACTCATCCCGATTCATTCATAAAACATAAAACGCAAAGTCAACAAGGCAATTAAAACCTTAACTACAGCCACTGAAGAGAGATCCCCAAAGCACATTTTTTGGCTGTGGCACTAAAAACTGAGTTGGTAGCCCGCCGGGACTGAATGAATGTGACTGAAAGCAAAAAGACTTAATTTTACAATGACACTGACAAAGAAACTGTTTTCTTCGGTGGATTTGTACGTGTGTGTGACTGCGCTTGTGTGAGCCTGTGTCTTATTTGTCTACATGTGTATGCATAGTATGTGAGTGTGTTTCTCTGTGTGCATATGCTTAAATATATATGCTTCCATGTGTGCTAATGTACGTGTGTAAATATGTTTATGTGACTTTATTCATTGGCATGTGTGCGCATGCACTTTCATATATTTACTGTATGTATGTACAGATCGGTGTGGGGTTGTGTGCACTTGTCTATATTTGTGTGACACACTCAGTAATTGGTGTAAAATAAGGAATCAGAAACACGATACAAGAGAGAGAGATTGCCTTTTGCGCCGTTTGTTAACATAACTGACTGGAGCAGACAGGCTCTATGCAGCCAGCTGATTGCCCATGGCTGCCTACATTAAAAAGCCATTTACATGTGTTAACTGGAAAGGCAACGAAATAAAGCGCCACACCATCTTCACTAAACAGCACCTCCAGAAGAGCCCCATCTGGTTTCCCCTGCAGGAGCCCCACAAACATACATTTAATCACCATTCAGTGCCGACAGGGAGCCGCAGTTTGTAGACTATACTGCTGTTTGATATTTACATTCATGCTCTACTTCAGTGTTTCCTTAAGTGACACATTGACAAAACACATGGCTGTCGATGGACACACCCACTACAGAAGGGATGGACAAACACATGGATAAGTATTAGTCTCTCCAGGATTTCACCTTGTTATTGCCAGAATTAACTCAAATTCAACCAATCCCCTCAATATTTGTGACAATTTTATGCCAAGATTACCAATCACTGAATTTCAGTCAATTAATGTTGAGGACTTTGTTTCCCTGGAATCTGTCTTCTCAGGCAGCGTTTGTCCTGCGGTTATGTGTATCTTCAATTGAACCCTTTTAAAGTGGCCTAAACTGAACCATATCTAAACTTACATCTAAACTAATCATTTGATTTACGGAGCTTGTGGGCAGTGCTATACAGCGAGACAGGAAGCACTGAGGTTATCTTACAGCCTCAGTTCAGGGAAAAAAAGTTGGATACTTGCACATGCAAGCAGACAGAACAGGTCATTCCTATAGTTTCTAAACTCATTTTACTCTCGCTGGAACTTATTACCAGTGATTGTTTAAGCAGTTTCTTCACAGTTTACTTGAATATTGCATCAATTTATCACAAACACAAAAACATTGCAATTTATTGCACATCTTAGGGAGAAACACCACTACTAATTCAGTCATTTGGGGCAGCAGTAATTACACAGAAAGTCAGTAAATCCTTGAGGGGCTATGAAGACAAATTCCACTCACACTAATCAGTAACATGAGATTAAGCAAACTAAATAATATACCTTTTATAATAAACTTTCCTTACAATGGTCACTTGCTTTTCCTGCAAAATATCCTTGTGATTTAAGAACCACCGGCTGTAATTTGACAACAGCTGAAACACCATCTGGAACAATGACTTTAGTTAATCTGGAGCAGGGAAAATATTCACCTCCTCCTGGAATATTAATCCTGTCCAAATGGGACTTGAGACTGTGATGTCCTTCTCCCTTGTTTCCTATAATGCAGCTAAAATGACCAGATTATAAAGTCAGGCTTTACTTACACGGACCCAGATAGACCCCAACCCATTCCCCAAGCACTAGAAAAGTCATTGAGTGCTCAATTAAAAGCTGATAAATGTTAAGTGAGTTTAAATGCGATCACTCCTTCTAAAAGCAATCAACCTTTGTGTCACACAATTGGCCACTCAATTGGTAAAGGACACATTTCCATTGGGGGGCTCCATCTTAGACAAAAACACTGCTATACAATATATACGGTATCATAGCTTCTGTGTTGTCAGAATGACATTTGCACAACAGCCTTTTATCATCCTTGTATTGCTAATTTACACTGACGTTGATGTTTTCAATGGGTTTCATGACTCTTCATAGACAATGCCTTCTTAAAATGCACTCTTTTCATGTCTTACAAAACTGGCAGGCAATGCTTTATTGATCCTCAGTAAACGGATCGATACATCCAGAACGACAGCTGCTAGGTATTTCAAGTCTTGCTCAAGGACACTAGGACACTAGAAGGACAGGTGCTTGACAACAAAGTCCAGCGCTGAGAGCGAGTCCTTGCTCAGTGTGCCACTTCGTGTTCATTTCAGGAACACTGAGCAGTGACTGAGCAGCAAAATGGGGAACCAGTGTTTCACTGTTGAATAGCTGATTAGCAGCAGCTGAAACGGTGTGAGCTCAAGGTCAATGCGGACAAGAAATATTACACTCCAGTGTCTAGTCCATAACGGCATATAGTCTATCAATGAGAGAATAAAATATTACCTAAATACCACCAGTCAGTATCTCTGAAAAAGGGCCCTCTGAAACACTTTAATGTTAAACACTCCTAATGGACCCACTGCAGGCTGCAGACACTGATGCCAAAGTTTTGCTTCAGGGATCCATGTGGGGAAATTTATGTTGCTGAATTAGAGCTGAACTAAAACTGTCTTTACAGTAAGTTATAACTGCGATAGTGAAACTCTAATAGTGAAACCTTTTCTTCTTATAATAAGTTCAGGTACATTTGATAATAATGAAATTACACTATTACTCATTATGTCCAGGACACCCCAGGGGTCCTTGAGGGTCTTCTTATTTAAACCCCTAGAACACCGTCAAGGCCCAGCCCAAAAATTAAGTTTAATATAAGTCCAACTGATATTAAACTTATTTTTTGCTAAGAAATCAGTATATATATCCTCTGTGTTTATTTTGACTTGTGTACGTACTTGGTTAAAAATTGTAATTACAAAAACAGATTAGCGTCCGTAAAATTTCTGGTTCAGAACGACATTGTTAGCCATTGCCTAGTCCCAAGTGTGATTTCAGCGCTTTGTACGTTTCTCCGTGTCGTGATTTGAATCACGGGGTAACGTACGGAGTGCTGAGGTTACAGGACTACCCGACCTGTGATAGAGGGCTAATGCTAACTAGACCACCTCATTTCTATATTATGGGACGAGCACAACACTGAGCTGTGCAGGAGCTGCCGATGACTCAGCAGGTGTTGAAATAACATGAACGAGAAGTACCATCAAGTGAGAATCAGTGCTAACGTTAGCAGGCTAGGCTAACTAGGTTCCACTTTTCGAAGATGCCAGTTAGCCTAGCTTGCTAGCTTATACTTTCTGAGTGGAATACAAACTAAACAGCACAATGGGTCCAACAAATGTTGAATGTAGTAAAGGGACAGACAACTTAAATTGCCAGGAGTACATAACCAATGCTACGTGGGCTTGTTGAAAAAGGACAAAAATATAAGTGTTCGTAGGCTACAGGGTTATGGTGTTCTCCAGTCAGTACCGCAACCGCACCAGAAAGTTGACAGCGCGTCTCCTAACAGCGCTGGCTCTCAAATGTCAGTCACTAGCTGCCTTGGGAAACACCCACCCAGAGGCCTGAAGCTCAGACGCTGTTTCCACAAATATGACGTGTTTATTTATATGCACAATAGCTGTTATCATAGTTTATATTTCCCTACACAAAACGATGCAAAATAGATGCAAAAATATTATTATAATTAGTTTAAATTCAACTTTGTCAGAATTGGGAGATTGCTTTTTATATAAACTCATTAAATATTTTGTTGTCAAAGAGTCTAAATGCCCTGACAGTGACCCCTAGATGCTGTACAGCATGTGACATCAAATACATCAAACCCTGGCGGTGTGACTCAAACCACCGAGCAACCGACGCTGCCACCCTTAGATCTCATGCTACTGGAGATAAAACCTGAGAGATATTGGCTCCAGTGTGGGGTGTGAGACCAACTAATTTACATTTTTGGTTTGTAGCAGGTGCCACTTGAATAGCTCTTTGTGTGTGTTGGACAGACCGATAAGAACTTTGGCTGTGTCTACATCACAAAATAACCACAGTGACTCTGAAAATTGTGTGGATGCCAAAAGAAATATCATCATGTGTTCCAGCTGGTCACAGGTTGAGACTTCTGTAGTGCAGTGAATAGGGAGATAAATACTAGTTTAATGTCCCAAACAAAAAAAATTATTACAAAATAATTATGCACTTTTTGCACGTCACTCACTTTCCTTAGTCTCTACTTAGGGTGGTTTCACTCTTGGGTCAACTGCAGAGGTTTTCTTTACGTGAGGCTGTTTCCTTTGAGAGTTTGTCACATTTGGTGAAGTGTGAAATGTGTTATCTAACTCGGGTAAGGTCCTGAAAACCACTCTCGAAACCCAGCACCAAAACAGCGGTTTTGGGGTTCGCTTCGAGCGTACTCTAATGTTGTTCCACATAGTCTGCACTTAATGTAAAAGCCAGTTGCTCCATATACTGTTGAACAACGTATTATGTCTAAATAACACATTAAAGGTGGCTGTTATCACGTACAATACCAGTTATAGAGGGTAAGAAAGGGATGCAGACAAGACCAAGGGTCCACTTTAAATTTGGACTAAAGAAAAACTCCGTATTTTCAGAACTCACCAATGTGATGTATAGGGGAGATATCTAAGTGTGGACTCAAACATCTGGACCAAGTATGAATTTGAATCTTCTGATAGAAACTCACCTGGTCTTCAAAGGACAAGGCCTGTCCGACGTCTCGAGGGAACCCATCTATGACAATGCCATTAGCGTCTGGGATCTTCATGATCTTCTGCTTGATCTCAGTTATTGTTGTCTCCTGGAAAACAGTGGAAGCAACATGATTCATAATTATCAGCACTCTGTGCCTCAGCTTCTGTGTAAATGTCTACTGCTTGATAACAATTATCAAACCAGCAGGAAGTTAATTGAATTTATGATCAATACAAATAACTCAGTGAATCTCTGGCTTTGCAAATTCACACTTCATTTTGCCACATTTCAAATGTTAAACAATGGGTGCAGTTCTCTGCGTCCCAGGACATTTCAGCTACAAATAAGACAGCAAAACAGTTTATATATTATATATATAGATTTTCTAGCAAGAGCATGAAGGAGGTAATTAGTTTCGTTATTGTTGCAATTCCCAGTGTAGATTCATCAAGGTTGTAGATTAGCTAAAACCCCTTTTACATTATTATGGAGTAGCTGATTTAGAGCCATAAATAAGGTGAATGGAAAGTTAAGACAGCACATTGGAGAATGGAGAATTAATCTGTTTATCCAATTGTACTTTAATATATCCGAATGCAGCAGAACAACTGTTTTGATTGCACTTGAGGCCAGAGAGTGCCAGCATCTTTTAGCATCAATTACTTCCTCGTGGCTGGAGGAGGTCAACATGTTTGGATGTATTTCTCCAGGCAGAATGCATCATACGATATGGCAGAGATACGTGAGCAATGCTCTGATCTAAAAATAATGTCCGTGGCTGTGCCCAACACTGAGTAACACGGACGTTTAATTTCCCTCCACCCACAGAATAAGAGCAGTGGCCCGGCAGACCGTGCAGAGATTAAACCTAATCTAGACTCTATTGAACAGATAAATGTATGTGAGCTAGATAAAATGAGAAAAGCTAATCTAAGAGAAGCCCTCTGATCAAACAATCATCTCTGACTCCCATAGAGACAATCTATATAAAACACTATCAGTGATCATATAGCAGACGAGCAGCTGGAGGGAATCGTCACTAAAGCTGCATCTGAAATCTCTCCCTTGTTCACTCATTCACTTCTCCCTATATAATAAATACTCTATAGTGAACAGTACATTGAGATATTTGACACTTATGAATTATCATGATTTTGCATCAGCAGCAACAGGAGCAGTCTAACAAATGTGACACATTATATTATGGGATTTCTTAGCAAAAAGTAGGGTACATGCGAAAAAGGCGAATCGTTACACGGCCTGTGTTGACAGCTGTATTGATTAAAATAAAAGTGCGCGTGAGACAGACGACTTAAAACGCGGCTGAAATGCCTCCGGTCTAGACAAGCTGTAACTCAAGGTCTACCAAAAAAATCTTTTTTAAAAACTCAAACTTTTTACGTAACACAAAACACTTAAGCTGTGTCTCAATTCAATACTACATTCTGGTTCTAAGCAGGTTTTGAGTAAAACAACAAATTAGCTTGTTCTGGAGTTCGCGATCACGTAACATATCATGAACTGTAGATGTTCAAACTTTACATTATTCTGAACACCACTAGTGTTATTTTTATAACCCAACATGGACAAGAATTGTAATCGCAGATGGTGGTGAGACAGTCAAAGAAAGATCTTCTAAGCAAACAAAAAAATCAGTAAGAAATCTTTGAAAAAACATTTTTAAGCCACTATATAGGAATAATGATAAGTTGGAACGTCTTCATTTCTGTGACAACTGAGCAACTCCATCTGCTGAAAAAGACCGTGTGTCAGGGTCAAACGCTCTGGGACAACAGGAAGTAGACCTTGAGTTGAGTCTGTTTCCCAAGGTCAAGAATTAACTGTCAAGGTTTTTAGTCTAAATGTGGAAAAGTGATCAATCCAGCTGAGTTTTCAGTGTGCTGTTGATGGCAATGCAATGCACCAAGGAAACGGAGGAGGTACTAACAGCTACAAAAAATAAAACTAAAAGGCATTTCTACAGCCTGAGGATATAAAAGCAAAAGTGCTATCAGTCTTTAATTCTAGACCAGACTGGCAGACATCCTCTCGTGAGGAGACCCGTGGGATTTCTGAGGGAACAGAAGTTCAGAAATATACTGAGTCACATGACCTTGCAGTGAGTTACAGATAAACAGCTAGAACTTCAAGTTGATTCGGTAGTTGGCTGAGAGTCAGTGAAGCGATTCTGTGTTTGCTGCATTTTTAATCATTTGCAGCAATGACGGGGCCTCGCAGTTGAGCACAGTTACAGTACTCCAGGCTACAAGAAGAAGAAACACATGGATGACTTTTTTTCCAGTCTACTTACAGAGAGAAATGTCTTGAATTATAGAAAAACATCTTTAAAGGAATAGGTTAACATTTTGGGAAATATGCTATATTTGCTTTCTTGCCTAGGGTTAGATGAGAAGATTGATACCGCTCTCATGTCTGTATGTTAAATATGAAGCTACGGCCAGGAGCTGGTTAGCTTAGCTTAGCATAAAGACTGGAAACAGGGGGAAACAGCTAGCCTGGCTCTATACAAAGGCAAAAAATCCACCTACCTGCACTAATGAACACATTATATCTTGTTTGTTAAATCTGTACAAAAAAATGTGTAAAAAGACAAGTTGTGGTTTTATGAGAAATTAAGACTGAGGACTATTTCTTCACTGGGTGCAATGACTTCAGGCCGGAGTGGCTGTTTCATACCTGTTTCCAGTCTCTTTGCTAAGCTAACTTCATATTTCATATTTGGTGTACAGACATGAGAGTGGTATAACTCTCAGCGAATAAATGTATTTCCGAAAATGTCAAACTATTCCTTTAACTTGATCTTAAAAACATAACTCTCAAAGTAAACTTGCATGAATCTGTATTTTACTGACAAATTAACAAAATTACAGCAGTTTCTGATTTCTGTTATTGGCATGGAGAAAGGTATCAGTCATCCTCGACACATCATAAAGCAATATTTGCACAAGCAACGTTGTCATCAGGGCTTCTGTTTGAAGCTTCTGAGTAACAGTCTTCTCATATACCCAGGAGAATTTCTTCTCATCATTACATACAGAATCATTAAGAAACCAAATTCTAATCAGCTTTGCTAAACTAATCATGCCAGGAAATTAAATGCCTAACAGCCGCAAGTCATTTTATCATATCTAATATGTCTGCAACTTGGCCTACTTTGCTGTTTATCTCACCGGTTCCTGGACTGACATCTGGTGTACGTCCAGAAGGGAGATGCGATGTCGTGCCAGGGAGGGATGATAAATGATGAAGATGGCAGTTATTGAAGATAATTCATGAGGGGACACGAGCTAAGAACTGCCAGTCACGAAGCAGGCGGGGGCCTCGGTGTCAGCCCCGTTACAGCCTTGTATCTCGCTGCATCATGGCACCCATGTTGACAGTAAAGACCGTCCTCTCAGGTGTTTTCATTGTGTTAATCAAAATGTGTCCAGACAACCAGACAAACTTAGATTGTTTCATACCATTTCATAAGATAAATCCCATATAGATGCTTTTATCCTCATGTTTATTTGGACCTTATGGCAACCAAACCACTAACCGAAGTAGCATTAGTGACATACTTTACCCATTAGTCTGCACAGGGCCATGTGTGTTATAAAACTAAGTGCTGTATTAAAGCCAAAATAGGCTTACAAAGACTTTTATTTAAACATGGAAAAACCACCTCTCTGGTTATTTATAGTTATGGTTTAGTCCTCCCTCTGTTCTTGAATGTGCACAATTTAAATTTTAATCAACAGTGTAATCTTAATTTCATACACATACTGAACTGGGAAGTGTAAGGGGCATCATATGTGTTTTGTATACAGTGTTTGAATTAATGGGGCACAAACAACCACATGGGGTCTGTGCCCATTTACTTCTCAAGCAGAGTCATTATCTTGCAAAGAAGGATGCTAATAAGACGGATAAGCATCCCTCTCTCCAGCACGCTTGTGATTTGGATGCTGCTAATTAGTCCCTTGTTTCATGCACGCTGTGATAATGACCTGTGAGTGACTGGACACACTCGGCGCTCATCTCTCCTCTCATATTCTCCCTGTTTCACACACACACACACACACACACACACACACACACACACTCCCCCATCACCCCTCCGCCACCCTCTCCTTCTCTGCTACCTGTGGTGCCAGCTCCCCGTTGGTGATGATTTTAGCGATCAGGCTCCACTTTCTGTTGCTGGTGGCGTTGTGGATCATCTTCTTCCTCAGCAGCTCGCCCACGGACACGTACTGGAAGCCGTAGCGCTCGGCAATCTTCAGGCACTGTGTTCCTTTGCCGCTGCCAGGGCCACCTAGGCACAGAGGGAGAGCTGTTGATGTTTTGGGAGAGATTTTTGTCGTGTGTGTGAAATGTGTCTGTGCGAGTGTGTGAAACATTATGTGTGTGGGTGTGTTAGCGTAGGCGCATGTGTGCATTAGTGAGAGAAACCCAGACTATGTGAGACTTGTGTGTGCGTGTGTGTGTGTGTGTGTGTGTCTCTGCGTGACTGTGTGTTACTGCTTATGTGTGTTTCTTTGCAAGTGTATTCGAGGGAGAAGGGCATGTAGGGGGGGGATCAGATGAGAGAAACAGGTATGTGTGAACCTCCTACATTTGCTAACAAATCCACTTCTCAACTTGAAAAAGGATGTGCAGAGGAGCAACGACAGGAGAAGAAAGCTCTTAGCTTGATGCTGGATAGTTTGGTAAACATCATTATGACTATAGGTTATGTTACCCTCGTTTTAACACTGTGACATCTTACTTTACACATATATGTCATACACTGAAAACCACGCCCAGAAATATTATATATATATATATATATATATATATATATATATATATATATATATATATATATATATATTCAACCAAAGGCTGAAACGCTAACAAATTATTTTAGCACCCTCTGTCTACCAGAGATGACAAACTCAATATTATCTCAGGGCTTGCTAACATAATACTGCCTAGCTTTCTGGTTTAGCCACATTCCACTACACAAGTTGCTTACTGTCAAAATGCTTTAGCTTAACTTACAGCAATATAGTTAGCCTAAAACTGACATTTGGATATTTGACTTAGGCTACCAGTGACAAAATGCTTGCTGCACACGTAGGCATACTGAGTGTCAGTGTTCCCGTTCTTCCTGCCGATGCCTCACGTCTGTATCCACTTTCGTCTTCTTAAAGGCTCAGTTTTTCGGTATGGCAGCTTATAAAAACTTAGTTCTGGGTTCTCTACCCTGTTGGTAGTGCATCCCACCACATAGCAGCTTTTAGGCATGTTTCTGTTGTTTGTTAGCAGACCGAAGTCACAAGGAGGCACCTTAATGCGATACAAAGTCAGTGGAGAGCGATGAATTGTTTTCCCCTCCGGTGTGGATGGGACTTCATTGCGCTCTGTCTCTGTAAAATGATCATAATTCCTCCAGAAGTGAAAAGCTATTGATATTTTGGAATTAAATTGCCCATAAGGAATCTAGTCATTAGCAATAATGCCCTAATGGTGCACGATAGACGTGCCACATGAGCTGTCAGTTTGTGAAAGGCATGTAAAAGCCATGTGACAACCTGAATGCTGCTTTGCTGTTACACAAGCTACGTTTCATTCCAGGATTTCAGAGATGCCACTGTTACCATAGAAATGTCAACCGCTCCAAAATTGCTCCTGGTTCAAAGCCAGGCCGGAGTGAAGTGAAATTAGTCTAAGAACAAGCTGTGTGGGTAATTTATTCCATCATGGTGTTGCTGTCAGAAATGATTTCTTTAGGGATGAGGAGAAGAGTGTACAAAAAATCATTACAAATCAGTTATCGCTAATAAATGTATTTGGTCGGATCCAATTTCGACAGCCAAGTTTCAGTGAAGTTACTATAATGTGTCCTTACTGAATTCCAAAAGACGCTCGTGATTGCGTGAACAGTATTCTACAGATATTTAGTGTCTGGGTTCATCTTACAGTTGGGGTTAATAATCAGGAATAGGACAGGTTTGGATCAGGTCATATTTGGAATTAAGGCCTCAGTATGCTTCAAACAAAGTGCTTCTCATATCACCTAACCCCCTGAAACCTCCTGATTATTTCTTATGAAACAGGCCCATAGATTTAACTAAATATTCTATGAAAAGTATTGGAAAAACAGATAGAGTGAAGGTTTTGCAGCAGAGAGAAGGGGTGGGAGGATCAGAGAGATACTCTAATATGTATTTAGCGAATGTGCACTTTATCTTACATCTGAGTATTTCGTAATGATCGAGGCCAGTCCTCTCCCAACCTCCTCCTGACCACACGTGTCTTTGTCGGTCTGTCTCTCTCTGCAAACCTGACAGACAAAACATTTGCCTCGATCCTCCAAAGAGATGACAGCTGCTTCCATCCCTTTAAAATGGGGCACATTGTGCTCACAAAGACGAGATAGGAACTGGCTTTGTGCTGCGAGGACAAATAGCTATCATCCACACTATAGACAGTGTGAACATCCGAGGTACACACCAAAAAAGCAAAACATGTAGCAGAGGGCTGTCAGAAGGTTTTCAAGAGCTTTTAACAGACATCGAAATCTCAAATAAACTACTTTCAAGAGGGTTTATAAATAGCAGCTTTTTTTGGACTAGCTCAACCAGTGTCATTACTCTTACTGCGTAGCTGCCGTGCTTCATTTAAAAGATTAATGAATGTATTTGACAGGTTAATGCAGGCCCATCAAGGAAATCAGATTAGGAGAGCGTGAGTGTCTAACACAGTGAGTGACATGCAACAAGATCTCCCCCGCTGATACCAACAGAGAGAAGCGGGGCTATGTTCAAAATACCAGGAAAAACACACTGATACACACACACACACACACACACACGTACACTCGTAGATTCCCATCCGGGCCATTTATTTTTAGATCACCAGAGATGCAAATATAAACTTCTGCTTTGTATTTTTGTCGACCTTTGTATATAAATAGATGAAGCTCTCATCAGAAGCATTAAAGAGACACTGGTTACAGTGTTTTGCTATGTTTACAGACAGAGGGATCTTTACTGCTTTATCTTATCTAATGGAAAACATGAGTCAGCAGCAATCCAGATGAACACTTCAAATCTAAAACATCAGATGTGGAAACAGTAAATAGACTGTCCTTCATTTTTGACTCAAAGTTTCTACATTCTTATGTTGTGTAAGGGCGCACGTATTTATAGTTTTAATGTTTGTGTTTTCATGTGTTGCACTGGTCCTTTACCGATGACGAGGATGACTTTGGGTCGTGGTCTGGATGGATCAAACACCTCGTACTCCTCTATCAGCTCCGCCGTCTCCGACAGGTCCGAGTCGCTCTCAATGGAAAACTGGCTGATGGGAGGGAGGCGGTCGTAGCGTCTGTAGGGAAAATTGGGACTGTCGGGCAACACTGTCACACACACACACACACACACACACACACACACACACACACAAAGGTATAGATGAGAACCAGTTTGTGTGCTTTTGTCTGGAGTGTTGGTCCAGAACTATTTTTTCCAAAGCCTGAAATTCACCTTTACAGATCTTTGAAACATAGTGAATCCAATCATTCATGTTTTATGAGTCTGTCAGACAAATCGTGCTGTGATTTCTCGCTGTCAATCACTTTTTAGGTGCAGAAGTCACATTATTTCAAACGCTGCCAATCCCATTTCAGAACAAAACCCGCCAAAAAAAAAAAGTCAGTGTGTTTTAACAATCAAACAGTAAATTTGACATGAAGTCGTTAACGTGATGAATTCAGTGCTTTCATTCAGTTTGGTAATTATACCGCTGTCTCTGCTGATGAAAGCATTGATTATAACACATATATCATCGCTGCATGCTGTTCCAAAGGAGCAGAGCTGCTATAATTTAGAGCCAATGTGATCTCTTTACGCTGCGTTATAAGGATGAGGATGGTATTGAACATGCAATTTTAGCAATAACGATACACGAAGCAGAGATGAAAATAGAGGTTTTGCTGAATCTGAATATAACAGAGATGCTATTTTATGCAAACAAATTAGCAAAACACACACATTTATTTTGTTAAGATTACTTTTTTTTTTTTTTGAAAAACACACAGAAGGTTCCAAATGACATCAAATGCTGCCCCAGCTGCCTGAATCTAAAGGCTTACTTTTACCCTTTTAACACTGGAACACAGTGAACAGTCAATCGGACCAGGATAGGAATAATTCATTCCCTTCCAGCAAACGTTTTGAAACATGGCAGATTTGCGCTTCAGCCATCAGCCAAGAGGTGAATCGTGGCACACAGGAATCTCTGTCCCCAATTAGGCTGCAGTTCCCAGCAGCTAAAACGCTGCAGCTGGCAAAGCTTTCAGGCATCTTTGCAAATATATTAAGAGAAGTGGGATAAATCTGAATTTCTCAAAGGAGTCCTTCTAGACTGTGAAGATTCCTCTTTTATGTCTGCATGGTTGTGTGGCGTGACTGATATGCCTGTAAGCTTTAAGATGCAAAACAACATTTCTACTCACACACACACACGTAACTCTACTGTACTTTATTCTCATGGGAGTTCCGGTGTTGTTTCACACGCATCATCAAACAAAGGAGTCAATGTTTGAATTTAAAATAGACCTAATGAAATGGAAAATGTTATTAGCATACAAGAACTGTAGTTGAAGTCAACTTTGCTCTTCAAATTCAAACTAAGTTTTGCATCCGCAGGACTTCCTGCATTGGTTAAACCTGCTGGAAACCACAGCTGGAAGAGATAACTCATGAATGGAGAGCCTTTTGGTCTCATGTGAATGATTAACTGGACACGTTCATCTGTCTTTTATTGTACAGTAACAGGCTGTCAACAAATCCACAAGTCAGCGAAGGCAGCACAGGCATGTTCAAGGCTGGGATTTACACACTGGATGGAAGCGTTTTTGAGCATGTTGCTGTCACAGGTTTGGAAGCAGCAGTGGTTGCTTCCAAACTTTGTAGCTGGTGTTTTGGACGTGGTGTGTTTGTGGGGGCTCTGCTCTCTCAACAAACGCTTCTGGCACTTTTTGGAAACTAAATCTATCTGA
The DNA here is from genome assembly GCA_008360985.2 of Macquaria ambigua. NCBI lineage: Eukaryota > Metazoa > Chordata > Actinopteri > Centrarchiformes > Percichthyidae > Macquaria > Macquaria ambigua. The sequence goes on from VMKM01000075.1 coordinate 267,871, forward strand.
GAGTGGTGATGCACACAGCTGCGCTGCTCACTGTAGCTGGAGAAAAACAAGCCCTCTATCTCACCACACTCTAAAGGTCTTCTACTAATAGTATTTCCAGGAGTAGCACAACAGTTTTAACAATGTATCTACAATGGGGCTCATGAGAGTACAGTACAAATATCAACACCCTTTCCTTTTTTTTGTTCTTTACTATACTGTACAATCAGCGTTCACTGCTCACCATTTCTGAAGAGGGACCTGCGCGATTGGCCGCCGTTGAGAGGGGGAAGGGACTTCTTCTCCTGGCCCACAAAGGTATCCCACCGCACCTTGTCTGGTCCTCCGAGCTCCCTGGCTTTCTTCAGACAGCCCTCCAAGTAGTCGATGGGGTCATCGGGCCGGTAGTACATCAAACCTGTCAGCAGGCTCTGGGGAAAACAATGGAGGAGTTTGTGATAAGGTAGGGCAGGGATGTTTGTTCTGGCACCACTACATCTCTGTTGTGATGTATGTGTTGTTCTGTGACAGGTTGGTGGCGGCGGTGGCGGCAGCGAACAGCCCGCCTTAATGAGGTGAAGTTATGAAGTGCGGGTCTGGTTGCCTTGGCTTGGCTCCACCAGGGGAACAAAAACATCTCATTTTGTCAGAAGCCCATGAAATTGGACTCAGCCTGGCAAATAAACACAGAACCCCCCTATGACCTGTGATTGTCGAGGAGGAGAGCCAGCCAAGCCACTGTGATGAACATGAGAACCAACTCCACGCCAAAAACACAAGCCAAGTGTATGTTTGTGTTTTAAAACAATACCTTCCTCTGGGACTTCCTACTTCATCTCCACCCTCCTCACTAACAACTCCCACCGCCAGCAGCCTGAAAACATAAAGCTTCCCCCCGACTGAAAACAATTTGATGTGCTTATTTAGTTGACTGATAATGAATACACTTTTATATGAGAAGCAATTGTAAGCAGAAAGATTACACTGCAATTACAGTGATGATGTGTCACTTCACTGCTCAATGTAATTTGAACTGGCTGTAAATAAACAAGCAGTGATTGCTTACATACATTAGCTTGCACTGCACTTGGGATTGAGTCTAATTAAGTGGATGAGCCAATTTACTATCCCCTCAGGAGAAGGAATGATACTTCATTATTTTATTTCTCTAAGTTCTGTCTATGCTGATTCATAAGAGTTTATGCTGGCTTTATTATAGCATGTTTTACCTTTTATGTTATAATATTCATGTAGAGACTTCATTAAAAATTAACTTTTAGATACCTTCTCATATTTTATAGTATTTTTGTGTCTGTCTACCACTAATATGGCTAATATTCCCTGAGTTAAGTGTCATGATCATATTTTTGCTGCAATAATTGTATTTTCCGTATAAAATGTATTATGGACTTTTAATCTTATCTTTTTTGCACTATGTCAGTACTCATTTTCATGTTTGCAGTCTCCAGCTGAGAACATCTTACAGTATATATGCTGCCTCACGTCAAATTATCATCAGATTATTCAGATGAGGGGAGGACGGTTTGTTTCGTTTTACCACAGTTTGACAAATTATGATTACATATTACTATAAAAACACAGTTTTAGGAAGCAGTTTGTAAAATGATTAATCAGTAGGGTTTCCCTTCTCATTTAAACCACTATTTTAATGAAGATGTAGAAGAAGCTTTCAGAGAGACGCGCATGTTCGCACCTCCATCAACCCTAACAAGGTGTAGCTATTCATAAAGACATATTATACATATCTTAAAGAGGTCTTTGCCGTGACTCTGACAGGCGTTTTGCAATGCATCGATGAGTAACATAAATCTTTGTGTAAAAATCACACTGTCAAATCTGCACGCAGCAGATCATTCATGACCATCTCATCCCCACAAAGCGCACACCATCTCTCACCTCAAATAGTTGAGGTATCTCCCGCCGCGCGAGATACTCCTTGGCATCGTTGGTATTCATCTCCGGTCGGATTTCCTTTGAAATCACAACTTGTCCGGAGCGTTTTTTTTCTTCCTTCAGACGTCTCAGTGCCGTAAGGTAATCTTTGGTTAACGACCGAGCTCCAAGCAGTGTCCCCTCAGCGCATGTTTGCCTCGTGTGTGGACTTTACAACTGGATTCCTGCAGGCTATGCCACCGCGCCACCCTCCTCGGTGATGCGGATGCGTGGCTCGTCCGTCTTCCCTCCTACAGCGCTCCGCTTCCAGCACGCACCATGTGTGCCTTGACGTTGGCACAGAGGTTGCGCGCTGTGCCAAAAAAAAACACACGCATGCACCGCCTCTACTTGGCGTTTTTCACTTGTTTACAGTCAGTCTGTGAACTTAGTGGTGATATTAAATTGATAACGCACAGAACGGTCATCTATAATTATAAATATGAGAGTTATGATCCTCTAAAAGTGCTTTTAATGGCTTTTGCTTTTCCTCATCTACTCCATCAGAAAACAAGGGCAGAGTTGCGCCTTAATCATTTTGACACCTAAAATCTAATCACAAGGTCCACTTACTTTGTGTTTCCGAAGCTTTCAACCACATCTCATGGCCTTCCTTTTGTTAACCTATTGTTTTTAAGATCAAATATGCACCTTCAAGTTCAACATTTTGACGCTATTTTAAGAAATGTTTGTCATATAATAAAGATAATGAGACTTAAATCAATGTATCACAACTTAACTTGCATAACAATGTGTATATCTTTAGTTTGTGTTTTGCATGGAAACAAACAGTTCAAAAGTTTAATTCCACTGGTCACATGATCAATGCTTTTTTAGGCAACACAGGAATAGGTCATTGCCTGGTTTGTCCCATAGGATTTGATCCTTATAGGCCACTAATCCTCTTGACAACTGGACACACTGGCTCACTCCATCTGAATAACATTTCATGCATGACCAAGAATCAGTCACTGCTAAGGACAAAACAGCCTGACAGTAAAATGCTAATTTATGGATTGAAAATGGTATTATGATTAGATTCATGCCACTGAGAAATGTTTTGTTGGAGCACTATTGTTGCTTTTTCATTTTCCCTAATGTGATGCATTTGGAGGAGGGCATTACTGTGATGAGCTCTGTGCAGGCAAAGAGAGAGAGAGTGATGCTGCAGGTCAAAAAGCAGCAGAAGTTGGAGACCTCTGCAAGATTAAATGGTTGGCAGACCTGTGAAGGTGTCCCGCGGTGTGTCAAAACTGATTTTGATGCTGCTTTTCCACCAGACCTTCTGCTAGCTGCGCTGTAATGTTACATTAGAATTGCATGAAGGATATGTTTTTTTCATAGCTTCACCGTAGGGCTCCTAGGACATGCATTTTGACATCTGCTGCCTGTGATATCAATGTCACTTCTCATTACGAAGGCCCTTAGCAATTAGCTGGAGAGGGCATTTGAATATGAAGCTGTCAGCATCAGTTGATGTCTGATCAGCTTTTTTTCATCAGCCATATAGTATGACCAAATCTAGACATGCAGTCAAGACCCTTAAGTATCTTACTTGAAAATGAATTGCCACATAACGCGAAACCACTCATTAAAAAACACCAACACCAAACAAATCATTGTAATACCCCAATGAGACACACAGGGAAAAGCCATTATGTGTCCCTTTAATGTTAGATAGATGTATTTTTCCTATAAACTTTGCTATGAACAGTTCAGAAACAAAAAACAAAAACCTTAACCAAAAAAACTAGAGGGAGACATGACTCTCTAGGGGACTGGTTGGCAGGAATATTAACACATTTGCAATCAAATAACACAGTGAAGTCCAATTTGAAAGTCCATAAAATGATTGTCCCATCATGTCTCATTGAGTGGTCCCCCTACATGCACTTACGGTTATTAATTATAGTCCTAGTTCTGTTGATTTTAGCTTTGAAATCAATTTGTTCACTCCCGGAAGAATTCTGTATCTCGTCCATTTAATGATAAGCCATTCATACACAAGCTGCAGCCTCTTCTAGTAGTCACTCTCTGCAATCTTACCAGCTCTGATCCACCACTATTAAGTTAACTGAAACACAATATTTAGTATTTTTACACATTTTCCACAAAAAAAAACCAATCATAATTCAGGTCACAGGAAAGCACAATATTTACTTTGTTTTCTGTGGGCATTCATGTAAGTTCAGAGCAATGATGGTGACAAATTGCCTGATTTCAAAAAACACAATCATTTTATATTAATACATGCACATAAACATATACCTATAGGCATATGGGATCAGCTAAAATTATTTACATGTGTACAATAATTATCCTCTCAAGTGCTTAATAGAGTTTTGCGTTTTCATTTATTTACTTATTTTTCTTTCTTTCACTTACAACTAGCATGTATGCAGTGTATTTGTGTTTTGCATATACTGTATGTGTATCTGGGATTTATGTTTTTATTACTCCCCCGCAAAAGGTTTGATCAAGCTATAATATACGAGCACTTTATGTATCGGAGAGGATATATAATTGGTAAGAGCATGTACAACAGTAGACCAAAAATGAAATATCCTCCTGACCCATATTCCATTTTATTTTAAATTAGGAAACAATAAATAATTGATCACAAAAAGGAGAAACTGACAGTGTTTTATGATCTACACAGTATATGTCAGTGACATCTTTAAATAGAGATGATTTACCAGCTCGGCCATAAAATGTCTTAAAAATTGATGATTTCTTTTCCATCCACATTCTCCATACCGAAGCTTTTATTTTGAAATGTGTCCTACCGGAAGCACTTACTGGGCGGAGCCACCGGTTTCCACTTCCTTGTTGCACACAGCTAACAGAGCTGCACAATGAAAATACTCACTTTATTGAGCTTATTTTCCACATACTCATTAGCGAAAAGCATTAACATCGAGGTGGGTGTATGTTTTCTTTGAATGCAGCTATGCATATCCCGCCCATTTGTTTGTTTTATGTTGAATTTTACCTAAAATCTCGTTCCCATATTAGCCCCCTGTGCTGTCGTGCTAGCTGTTGTGGTGATGAGTGTGGTTGCTTGTACGAGCCAAAACCAGATTAAAAAAATACTTACATTTATTAATGTTTATCAGGACACCGCAGGACAGTTCTTCAGCAGCGGGCATACTAACAACTGGGCTGTTCTGGTGAGTATTCATTGATGTTACATCTTTGCAAGAGGCTGAGTTCATGCTAATTGATTTTCTGCATCAATGATGGGAGCAGCAGAAACACGTTTGTCCTGATAAACCGCCCCTCCCCATTTGCGTCTCATGTGTTTGATACACAGGTGTGTACATCCAGATTCTGGTTCAACTACCGTCATGTGGCCAATACTCTGTCCGTCTACAGAAGTGTTAAGAGGTTGGGCATCCCTGACAGGTAACTGTGATAAAATGTGTAAAATTGTCTCTTTTGTTGTGTCATCTTTAGATATTTTATGGTGATATTGATCTATAGGTACAGACAGGCACTGAATAATATATAGTTATAAGGTGCTGATGTTTAGAAGCAGATATAACCCTTTTCTTGTGGTCATAGTTTCCACTACTGATATGTTGGAGGTTGCTAAACATTAGAACATGCACTACAATTATATTCTGTCTGCCTGATTTTTAACTAGTCATCTGACTGTAGGTTTATTGTTATATGACTGTAGTTTTGACAGTAGAGAGGGACATAGTTTATGATTCTGTGAGCACACTTTCACACATCGTGAGGTGCAGAACACTTAGCGCATCCCCTCATTAACCGGCATTTGTAGCTCAGGTGGGTCGGTTTTTAATTATTGAGTTGGTGGTTCAATCACTGGCTCCTCCTGTCTAAACGTCGAAGTTTCCTTGAGCAAGACACTGAACCCTGAGTTACTCTCCTTGTGTGTGTATGTGGAAGAAAACAATGTAGGTCGCTTTGGACAAAAGCATCTGCAGAATGAATGTAATGTCACTAATCGTCACACTTATGGTATTTAACTACATAACATAGCACAGAACATGTGTTTGACAACATGAGTGCAGCATTAGTCCTTTCACTTATTTTCTAATGTAATCATTTTGAATGGCCTCTGTTATTTCTCTTTTTCCAGCCACATAGTTCTCATGCTGGCTGATGACATGGCTTGTAACCACAGAAACCCCAAACCTGCCACAGTGTTTAGCCACAAGAACATGGAGCTGAATGTGTACGGTGACGATGTGGAGGTGGACTACCGAGGATATGAGGTCGGTTTACATTGCAGTCAGGCAGTTACACACACAACTGTAAACATGTCTTTAATGGCAAGTCAGTTTGTCTGTTTACAAGCTGTTTAGATTGAGATGCCTCTTACTTTTTAGTACATTTTCCTCCGGCCTCAGGATTTTCAAAGTCTAATTTCTACATGTCAATATCTTGAAGGCATAAAAATGTTTTTTTTCTTAAAATGGAAGTTAAATAAAACCCCATTGGTTAGAGTTTGAACCAGCATATCTCCTCTTAAACTTCATATATAGTTATTAAATGTGTGTATCTGTATGCATGTGCCCATTTAATAGAAAGGTCTGGTAAAGGGGTGTGTTAGACTGCAGGTGCAGGTATCCCATCTAGTGTTTTACCTGCTTTATAAAAACTGAGTACTATGACATCACTTATGTAGACTGATTTTATACAGGTGCAGTAGGGAATTGGAGGGGGCTATAGTCGACACTGTTTGTCCACTGTTTGCTTTGTCTGTTGGGCAGGAAATTACTTGATATCATATGCATTCTCAAATAGAGTCGCACCCAAGTGTTTTGTTTGTTATGGCAAGGCAGAACCCCGCTGGTGTATCCACTCTTCATCACTGTTTGTTTTTGATTATTTACTTTGCTTTGTGCTGGTCTTTTAAATATGAATAAACACTAAACTGCCGATCCATGTTTGCTGTCAAGCGGTAATTGTGTGGAAGAAAAGCTGATAAAAATGAAGGGGGGGGGGGAAAGAAGAAAAGAATACAATTAGTAATTGATTTTCACAGTTTAATTAAAAGATAAGTATAGCAGGACAAAATATTTGTCTGTTACCTTATACTGACCCTACTCATGGAAAGTTTTTAGTTTGTGAAAAGTTTTAACTGGTTAAATTGCTCACTGTTTAATTTAACCTCTGTCTATGTCCATTGAATCAGAAGATGTATATTGAATGATTTACCACTTTCAATCTATGCCAGGTTACGAAAATCGTTGCCATTTTGCATCCTGTCCATGTTTCAGGTGACAGTGGAGAACTTCCTGCGTGTTTTGACCGGAAGGCTGCCGCCCAGCACTCCACGCTCAAAACGCCTCCTCTCTGATGACCGGAGCAACATCCTCATATACCTGACAGGTAATTGGGACAAATCCACCCTCAAATACCCCACTTATACTCTTATATTTAATTAGTGTGTGATGTTCAGTGCTTGGGGTTTTTTTTATGATTGAAGCACTGTAATTTACATGCACTTGTCCTTCAGAGTCTACACCTCTGCTTTAGTTAAAGACTCAGAAAGACTTTCAACAACCCACAGAGAAGGGATGCAAACATACTCCTTATGGCTTTCAGTTATATGTGCAGGTGAAGAGAGCAAGACCATGGCAAGGTTTCCACCAGGGAATTAATTAGCTGAAGGTGCCAAACCACTCAGATCTCAGATCTTGTCATTAACTCAGTTAGTAGATGATGCACTCACTGAACATATGGCAATGGTTGTGAGAAATTGTGCTTCTGCTCTTTTCCCCGAAAGGTTAATGTTTGATTTAATTAAAGTTAATTAACTTTTATGATGCGGACGTGGTCTTTGCTTCAGGTGAGGTATCCCACCTCCTCTATAAAACACTGCAGGAAACCTGACATAGTAAGAGCAAGAGTTTTTCTTATTCAGAAAAATAAACATGACTTCAGTCTATCTGTGTTTGGTTAGTCCTGTATGGGAATGAGAAAAATCTCCAATAACAATTAAGTTTGCCCAGAAGGTAAGAACATAAAGAAACTGACACTATTGTAATGTTTTTATATGGAATGTTTGTTTCACCACAATTGAAATGCTAGACGCTAAAAACGTATACAGTGTTATATATTGTGTTTTTGTATTTTGGAGTATGTGCACATATTTTTCAGGCTACCACAATGAGGAAGCTGTAAATGTAACACTGACAGTTATCTGCCACACAGAGTTTCAGTCATTTCTTCCACACACTACGCACTGCTGCCATCGCTTTTCATGTATTTAATCATTTTGCATTCTATATCATATTTTTGCATTATGAATCAGACATGAATGAATTATTGATAATATGCGTTTGTTAACAGGCCATGGCGGGAATGGCTTTCTGAAGTTCCAGGACTCTGAGGAGATTAGTAATGTGGAACTGGCAGATGCTTTTGAGCAGATGTGGCAGAAAAGAAGGTAAATAAACTGGAAAATGACATAAGATAGAAAGGTGCCTTGTGAAGTAACATCAAATACTGCTTTTCTCCTGCTCCAAGTCCACTTCAGATGGTCTTTCTTTCCCCCTGAGGGCCAATTACATGTGCAGCACGTCAACAAGCATTTAAAGCATGAAACATAGCAACCTATGGATGTGAACATCTTCTGGAGGAGCTTCTCTGGAAGAGATGGGCTCAACGTGTTGTTGTTTTGGTCTTGTAATGCAGTGCTTTAGGGAGTTACAGTATATCACCGTTGGGTGTGGTCAGAGGTACAACACACATTAAACATTTAACCAGGAGAGGTCAGTGAACAAAGCTTTTTTAGATGGTGTTAAGTAATTCTTAAAGTCAATGTATTTAGGTTCTATTTGTATTTGTACTGCCTGGACTGCATATTTGTTATGCAGGGGGCGTTACAGGGTAATTTGGGTATCTTTAAACCTGGGCTCTATTTTTATATATTTTGGGGTGTTAATGACTAATAGTTACCAAAGGTTTTGGAATTGGTCCAGTAGATCGCCTCAGCCAGCAGCGAAACAGTGAAACAGGCTGCAGTGGCTGAGGCGATCCTTGTGGCTAATCCTTGTGGGCAATTGCGCCTGTCAAAGTACGTCCACTAAAAGTTCTTGTTTTTGCCAAAGAGTAACTTAACACCAGGCTGAAAGGTAGTATTTCATTGTCATCTCTGGTGGAGAGTTTGAAGTGAGTTGCATCTCTAAACACCCAGCATCACTGAGGAGTATGGTTGGATGTGGTCAGAATTGTGCTCTGTTGCACCTGTAACCACACCCAACAGTAGTGATGCCACAGGGGGAACTGATTCACTGGCCCTATATGGCCTTGACAGCGCATTTCAAAAAGTGATACACATGAACAACATGGCTGGAAACGAAGCGGATGAGAGGGAACCAAAACCGTAAAAACGAAAACAATGAGCTGCTGAGGGAATTACAGAGTCTGGTGATTATTCTGTGGGTTCATCACTACGAGGAAGCCCTTTCAAATTACATATAGTCATTTTATCCATTTTTAATATAAGAATATTGATTATAACAGCTTTATATAAACAGTTTTTAACATAATTCTGTCAGTGTGTCTTGAATTTGACTAATTCCCATAGATGCCTGACCTATTAAACTAATGTAACATATCATATGCCACTATAACAGCAAGGGAATTACTGTTATCCATATATCAACATAACCTCATGAATGAGAGACTGTCTCTCTTTAGAAATGGAATCGGTTGCTTCTTAAGGCACTGCTGTGTTGAATTTTTGAATAACGAGACGCTAAATGAGCAAAAGCGGCTTTCTGCTGCCAGCGCCTCTATTGTCCTCTAAACCTATCAATAGAGTCAGGTACCCCAGGCTGCTAGATAAAAGCTTTGTGACGCCAGCTTTGATGCTGATGTGATAATTGCAGGCTTGAACTGCCAAATTACAGTCACCATAGAGACTTGGACACCTCCCTTCGTCGTCCCTCAAACCACCTCACTTCAGTCAACTGGATATAAAAAAAGTTATATCATCATCAACAGGGGGAATACGCTGAAGTGAAATTTCTCTTTATTAGAAGTAGAAAAGGAGGAAGGAAGGGAGCAACTGTGTGCGTGGGTGTGTTAGAGGGACTGAATGAAGCTGTTGGTTTTTCTTGGTCACCATGGCAACTGCAGTATGAAAGATGGTTAGAAGGTTTGTGCGATACCAGGTTTTATTGGAGCAAATGGACGAGTGTTATGCCAGCTGTGTCTTCTCTCATCAGTTTTGTTTGAGAATGTACATGATCCTGTGTGCGTGTGCGTGTGTGCGTGCGTGTCTCTGTCTCCAGGTACAATGAGCTGCTCTTCATTATTGACACCTGTCAGGGCGCCTCCATGTATGAGAGGTTCTACTCTCCAAACCTCATGGCTTTGGCCAGCAGTCAAGTTGGAGAGGACTCCCTGTCGGTGAGTTACCTGCGCTCGTATGGAAGAGAAATTATAAATCATCAATCAGTTTGTCAGGTTTTCTAATAAGCACTGTGGTGTGATAGCACATTGCAACCAGGGTGGGAAATTCACTTTTTAAAATGTGAACATCTACCAGCCACTTACAGATAAATGGTCAAATTCACCAACCACTCAATAGTAAATCATTATTTTGTGTCTGAAATCTACCAGACACTTTCATATTTTACCAGCGTTTGTCTGGTGGCTGCTGCTAATTTCCATCCCTGATAGCAACTGAAGACGAAGCCATGTTCATAGATACTCACCCCATAATACAAATTCTCCTTCTCCAAACATGATGTGTCTTCCAAGCTGGAATATAATCATATATTATATAAAGTGTTTTCTTAACCTGCTCTTTATAGGATTTAGAGAATTTACTCTTAAGCAACCCCAGTCAATGTTATCTGAGATAATACTAGGTAACGTTTTCTCATTACATCAGTTAGTCCCCATCCTAAAATCCTTTTCTCTTGAAACAATAGAAATGAGCTAAAAGCTAAGCAGCCAAACTGCATTATGTTGGAACCAAATAACAGTGTGATCTTACATTTTTCCTTGTCGTAATAATAATACCAGGACTTACTAACTCTACACTGCAACACAAGACAATGCTCCTCCTCCTCTTCTACATGGATCACTTCGGCTGAGAACTTTTTGCCTGGGACATGTAGCTTTAGCCTCAGTCTTTTAGCACAATATTATGTTTGTATCGCCATCAAGTGCACATACAGGGTTCTTGTTTTAAAAACGACTCAGCTGGAAACATTTTAAAGTCTCCTGAGTAAGTGTTTTCAACCAAACTAACATTAGCTTATTTAGCTAGCTAGTTAGCTAGCTACAGCTGATAAAATCTGGCAGCAACGGTTTTTGTTTCAGCTAGTAACTCGCCGGCCACCGGCTAGAAATGTTCAAGTTTTATTTGTCATGTGCAGTCATACAGTGAAATGTTTTTTCTGGAAGGTTCCTAGCCTGTGCTAACACAACATATAAAATATAAAAGACAAGATAATAAATATGGATAATAGACCTTATGTAATCTATTTCCTACAGTGCAAATGAGAAGGTTTTGTCTACCTCTGTCTGAAATCACTCCCTTGTTCACTCATTCACTACTCCCTACATATTGGATGCTCAGTTGACGCTAGATACTTTCTTATTGTCACGGACAAGTGTTGAGTTGCACAACTGTAATTTTTGCATCTATAAAATGCAGAGCATTGCATTGTGGGATTGTTAGCAGAAAGTACTTTTTCCGTTCCATTGTGGAAGTTTTCGAGGGCAATATATAGCGGATAAATTTACACATAAAAAAAAATTGTGGACAGTAAATGCAGTGCACTATACAGTGTGTGTGTGTATATATATACATGTATAGTAAATAGTGTGATTTTGAACACAGCCATTTTGAGTGGTAAATCTGTCACTGTTGCCGGGCGATAACGGAATGCTCGTCAGGCGTAGCAACAGTAACCAAAGGGGGTGGAGCTTATGGAATGGTCACTGAAAATGCTTTGTTTACACAGTGGATGAAGTTTTTGTCGCTGATGACCTCATCTCTCCACAATGTTAATTTACTGTAGAATCATGCCCTATGTTTAATCATTTAAATAATTTGGATTTTTATCTCTGTAAAATCATTGTTGTAGCTCATCATAAACACAGTTTTACCTTACATGACCCTAAAACTGAAACCTGGTGTGCTTTTGACATCTATTTCCTCTCCACATTACAGAATGACACCCGTGTCACTTGTCATTACACACTTTGCCACACTGATTAGGGGTGAGGCAAATGTGGCATAGTTTGAAGACAAGTTGTCAAAATATTTTTCTTTTGACGTCATTACCCAGCAATTAGTGTTGGTGCTATTTATTTCCTCCTAACACCATCTCTGAATACAAAAGAAGCATTCTTCAACCCATGTCTGCAAAGCATGAGACATTAAAACCACTGTGTACTGTAGTGTAAGGTGATGGCAGTCACTCATTATGGCACCCTGTCACCACTAGTCACTAATTAAATTCCTCCCATACACTAAAAACAAGTGCAGTTACAATGTTTGCAGCCTTGATGGGCAGTCTTAGGTCGGTCTCCATTTATTAATTTGTCCGTCAATCACAGAGCCAGACTTCACTGATTTAGACTTTGATAGTATTTTCAAAATTGCACCGCACACTATAATTGTGCATCAAAGCAAAGTGACACGTTTTCTCGTGATTTTTCCTGAGGGGAAGGAATTATTTTTCGGGGATGACACATGACATGTTGCCTTGTCTTGATAATCCAAAGAAAATAATTTTCAATGTGTCCAGTGTCTAAAAACAGGAAAAGTGAAGTTCCGAACCAAAACTAAAAATGCCACCAAAACACCTGTAGAAAGTGAATAATGTTATTCTTGTGTTTTTTTTTCTCCTCCTGTCCTTTTCTAGCACCAGCCAGATCTGGCCATAGGCGTCCATTTGATGGACCGTTACACCTTCTACCTGCTGGAGTTCCTGGAGGACATCCACCCTGCAAGCAAAGCCAACATGAATGACCTGGTGAGGACGTGTGTGCCTGTGTGCGTGTGCATGTGCATGCCTTTTATCCGTCAGAGAGGACATGTGTACTGTAGAGCAGCCACTAATGTTTATTTTCATCATCAATTATGTTTTTTCTATTAATAGATTGTGTTTCATCTCTAAAATGTCTGAAAATAGTGAAAAATGCCTGTTACAGTTTCCTTGTTTTCTCTGAGTATTTGCTTAAAGCTACAGTTTCCCCCCTTTATTCACTTCCAAGGAGTGAGAATAAATTACAGAACAATTATGTAATTTAAAAGATTAGCCAAATGACTTAACTAAATTAATAGACAACAATTCTGAAAATAGTTAACCACATCAGTCATTTATTTAAGCAAAAATGCCAAACATTTGGTGGATCTGGCTTCTCAAATGTGAGGATTTTATTCTTTTAGGTTTTAGTCAGACAACACAAGCAATTTAAAGGCCTTTTTCTCGATTAATCAATTAACCCAAAAAATAATTGTTAGATTCAGTCGTTGTAAGATAATTGTTAGTTGTAGCCCAACAATACAAGAGATACTCATGCAGTATACATTTTTTGTGTCCTGGACTGTGCCAGTGTGAAAGCATTTGGGGTTTGGTACCTTTTTAACAGTGAGGCCGTATCTGTCCTGCACTGCCCTCCTCTTCTGTCTAGTGTTATAAAGGTTCTGGTCCTAAAGGAGCCAGATGAAGGTCACACAGGGCTCACAGGACTCTGCACTTGAAGCAGAATGTCTGATACTGTGTTAAGGTTGTTGGCCTTTGACTCATGTCGGTGGTGATGGTGAGTACATGCTGCTCCGGGCCATGGCTCGGTCTCAGCAGCACCTCCCTTTTCATCTTTTATGCTCCTGCAGAGATCCACTGGCCCCAGGGACCACTCCCCATCCCCACCACATACCCTGCCTCACCAGGAGTTACAATCAAAACACCTCAAACCCTTACTCTGGCACTCAGTCCGAGCTCAATCAATGCACTCTGACTAAAGCTTATTATTCTTTCCAATTTTCCTTTTTTCTGAAGATGCACTCTTTGTTCTTGTGCTATTTTGATGGAATTAAGGATCAATACTATGGATTTCCCAGATGAGCCCACCAAGTTTCCTTTTTTTTTAATCCAGTCTGCAAAGGCTTGCCCTTTGATAAAACAGAAATTGCCTCCACCTTCCCAACAAAATTCTCCACCAGTCCTGTGTTTTTCAGGTCCTGTTTGGCTGACAGATAACGCTCACCTCAGTTTAATGATTTTCTTTTTCTTTTCAAATGGAGAGCCCAGTCGGGCAACACACTGATGAATCCCACACTTAAGAGGATTAGCCCACAAGTGGTACCACACCAGGCACGGAAATATTTGTAATTGACGATGACATGCATAAATGTCAGGCTCCGTGCCTTTAATCTTCTCCACACACTGTCACATATTTTAACACCTCCCACTGCAGCTCTAGCCATGTTTGATGCAGCTGGCTACTAGCTGCAGCTCGCTATCTGTGGTATGAAAAGTAGGAGATACAAACTCTTAAACACTGTCTGAGTATTAAATTCCCCTCTCTCCTGGCAAAAGTGACCTACACCATGACAATGAGTAGACATTTACAGTGTTTACATACTTATAATACTTGTTTTGGTTATGTTTGTGCTGTCTGTGGCACTAAGTTGCATCTTTCTAATATGCTGCTTGTGTTTTGTCTGCTTCCCCAGTTCAAAGTATGTCCCAAGAGTCAGTGTGTGTCCACTCCGGGCCACCGTACTGACCTTTTTCTGAGGGACCCAGGAAGTGTCCTCATCACAGATTTCTTTGGTAGCGTCCGCAAAGTCGAGATCACCATGGAAACCATCAACTTGACCGACCCCATCAAGCAGGTGGAGCAGAGGTAAGCTGAGTTCATTTGTTTGTCTTTCATTCTTTTGTCTATTTATTCCATTACAGTATTTATAATATGAATAGCAGCTTTTTGAGGAAAAGCAAAATCGGTCCAATAGTGTATGTTGCAGGCTTGGATTATCTGGATGGATGCTTAACTGTGCATAGGTTTCCATATGAGACATGTCGTAGAAAAACACTCTTTGATAAGCAAGTAAGTGTCTTCTCCAGTGTGTTAAAACCTGATTACTAAAGGCCACCTGGAACAGTCTCTCAACAAGGCCTGACAAATCACATTCTACCTGTAAATATCTTTAAAAACCTTCTCTTTCTATCTAATAATGTTTTCAAAGCCCAAATACACAATATTTATATTCTTATTTAATATACAATGCAAATAACAACAGTAATCCTGGGGAAAATGTGTGTTACTGTTAGCTCTAAAATGATGTGGTTTCTGAGGTGGATTAGGGACAACCTGGAGGTAAGAACCTTAATTGAGGTCAGCTTCTCTTTGTTTTAATTGAAGTGCTGCGGGCCAAATTCGTTTTTTATGTTTGATTCCCAACTAACTAGACTTTGATTTCTATTTAGAACATCTCCCATTAGCGATATTGATTTCTCTACCAATGATGTGTTGAGTGGCCTGTTTCTGGGAGAGTCAACCACACAGTGGATGTCGCTATGACTACCCTGTATGTGTTTTAAGCCCTGATTGTGAGGCTGACCAATGACATAATCATTTGAGGTAGTAATTTAGATAGTATTTACTGCTATTCATAATCAGTACCAGCA
Organism: Macquaria ambigua; assembly: GCA_008360985.2. NCBI lineage: Eukaryota > Metazoa > Chordata > Actinopteri > Centrarchiformes > Percichthyidae > Macquaria > Macquaria ambigua. The sequence continues at coordinate 283,446 of VMKM01000075.1, forward strand.
CTTAATGCTCTATTTCACAGCTAAGTGAAGATCATAATTGGGCATTTCCTTGTCTGACCTCAGGCTATAATTCAGTCACTCTTCATAAGTGGCATTGAGTGAGCAGCAGTGTTTCTGATGGATTATCTATGGCGCCACCCTGTGGTGAACTTTACAAAATGCATTCAAGTCAAATATAGTATGTTCTGTCATTGGTCAGGTTGACGCATGCTGTGCCTGTGATAAATACATTTGGCCACTAGATGGCTGTAGAGAGCTGTCAAACTCTCAAACATCACCTGCTTCAACATCCTCTGTGCCTGGTGACATTTTGTTAGCTTTCTCATATTAGCCAGTTCCCAGACACACTAATCCCATAATAAGGACAATCACCAGGGGTTTGAGGAAACACACAGCTAAAGCACCAAAATGCCAACAGTCCTCCATATACTGACTCATTAGGCTGCGGGTAAAGAATAGATTGCGGTGCTCTACAAACAGATGTGATGGAAATTAAAACTTTATTCACGATTACGCTCCCCCCACTTCTATTAATTCCATTAAGCTGGGATTTAATTGAACCACTGGGAGGTATTATAGTCAAAGAATCGAATGCGGATGGCTGCTAATTAGTAATTAGAGTCAATTGCCATACTGATTTTAGTCATCGGCTGTTTTGGCCTCAGGCTAGTTAGTCATTGCGCACAACTTCCCCTATTACTTTATTATTGATTGGGCCAACACATTTTTTCTGCAACACAGAAACACACCACCAGTGTTATCGAGCTGGCTGTTGCCCTAATTCAGTCCTAGAGAGAGACGTTTAATCTCCAATTCTGATGTAAGAAACCAGCAATCCCCTGATTCATTTGATGTTTAATGGAGCTATGTTTACTGATGCAGCAAAGCACTGGTAGCGTCTTTCTACTTTTAAGAATGATAGAAAACGCTATTGTGAAAGTTCAAAGATATTAGGGAGGCTAACGACACTTTCTGTCATTTTGTATGTCACATTACAGAGCGTCGTTGGCATTAAGTGCTGGATGAGATTAATATTGCATGGGGAGCTGGGTAATAAAATATTTGCTGTGCTTCTCATAGGTCTGGACAGTGTTTTAGGTTTGGTAATGTCAAATAATGTGATTTAATGTTATTATGTGTGGTAAGAAGAATCCAAGAACTGGTGTTTGCAAGGTGACAGTGTTGCCAGTGTTAAATATGTGCAGCTCACTACACATGATAACAGTTAGGCTATATAAAGGCAGATTAGCCATGGCAGAATCACCTCTAAAATGAAATGAAAATAGCAATTTTATAATCTTGCAGGGTCCTGCTCTCGTAATGTTTTTTTCTTTTTCTTTTTTTTCCTTCATCATGTGAGTTTACTGAATATTGTTGTCAACATTCTGGCATTTCACAGGTTAGCAAAAGTATTGCTTACTGCTTCGGTCGTTGAAATTCAGCAACAGGAAATGCAGCTTTATGCACAAAAACGCAGAAATACAAGTGTCTCTCTGGATTTAAATTATGGGACCAGCAAGTATGCCAGAAATACAGTAGGTAATTGGAGATGTAATTAAATGGGATGATACATCACACAAGTGCTTTGGATGAGATTAAAATCACTTAGTAGCTGCGAAATAATTAGTCAATTAATCTATTAGTCAATCCATGGTAAATTAACCAGCAAGTATTTTGATGATCGATTAATCTTGTCAGACAAAATGCCAAACATTTACTGACTTCCAGCTTCTCAAATGTGAGGATTCTGTTTGTTGGATGAAACAAGCCATTTCAACTTGTCGCCTTAGGCTGTAATTATAATGGGCATTTTTCACGATTAGTTAAATGGGAAAATAATCAGCAGATTATCAGTAATGAAAAAAAAATTGTTAGTTGCCACCCTACTTACAGTAATCATCCCACCTCTCTTAGAGAAATGAATCTCATATGAATTGGATTCTTTGTTAAAGCCTTTGCCAACACATCTGGCTCATCTGAAAAAACAATCACTTTAGAGACACAGGATGTTTATGAGACCCCTGTGCGGACACCACTGGTAAAGTTAAATAATAGTGTTTCATAAGAGCTGAAAATGGGTTGTGGCGTGTTACCACAGAGAAAAGATCACAGATGTCCTCTGAAACAAGCTGTTATTAAATATAGTGCTGCTTTAATCCACTTTTGTCAGCTCATTCGGCCACTCAGACAAGTGGAGGAGGATATTAGAGACGATGGGTACGTGTGTTCAAGTGTGTATGCCGGTATCTTACTCATTCTCTTGCTTGCTTTCCCCTCTTATTTTCTCCTCTCCTCTCCTCTCCTCTCCTCTCACCCATTTCTAAACAGACGTTTTCCCTCAGAACAGGCTCTTCCATTAAGCAAATTGCACTTGATGGAGAGAACGTTTTAATGGACCCCCTCAGTTATACATAGGCTTAACAGTGTAGTCACTCACTTCCAGCCATAGGTGCTTGTTGACCAAAACATGTCTTCCTGTGGGGTTACAAGGCTCTCGAGATAATATCAAGTATCAAATTAAGTTTATATCCCATTGAGTTGAAAAGTAAATTTAATCTAATTTGTGACCTGCAGTGCTGGATAGAGTCTACAAAAAACTACTTGGGCTATTAGTTGAGCAGATGTTAAGAGGAAATTTGTTTGACCTAAAGATGGCAGCTGGAGACAGCACTGATACCAGAGCTGGAGGTGGGGAGGGGCAGGCACATCCATTAGAATCAGCTGAGTGGATTGAAAAATCCTCTTCCAAAATCTCTTTATGAAAAAACAAAAAAGTGGAAAGTGGTTTGAATTGAATTAGAGCTCATCTCCTGTGCTAAGTGAAAAAGGGGGTGCTCTTAGTGACATGTTTCCAGTGGCAGAAAGAGCTCGGAGCACACAAAGGGCTCAGCAGGAGATCCCTCCCTGCCTGCCAGCCTGGCCTGTTTTCTTCTGTCTCTTTTCCTGTCTGTCAGAGCATCTTCTGCCCTACCGCACGGACGTGGTGAGAAGGGAGAGGGGGGCAGAGAAATGGAGTTGAATAGAAAGTGACAAAGAAGGAAAGGGGCAAGGGGAGCAAAACCCAGAGAGAAAAATGTTGAGCAAAAGTATCTCAGAGAGAAGAAAGAGACAAAGAGAAAAAGGAGAACAGGTTGCTTCACACAGCAAGTGGTTGGAGGAGAGCCATGGTGGTTCACAGGGGGATATGGCCCACTTTGTCAGCTGCTGTCTCACCTGAACTTTCTTTGATTAGCTAGAGACAGCCACTCAGTTGTACCTCCACTCAACAGTGACCTTTTGCTGAGACTCTTCCTCTTGACTCTGTATCAGACTGTGATGTTGGAGACAAACATGGAAGCATACAAGCGTTTCAAAACTGCCCGTGGCAATTGTGGCACGTTGGTGGATCCAGGTAGTTGCAACGGGTTTAACAAGTGTTAACTGTTAGCTGTAATGTCATATTGACTGTTTTGTTACCTTGCTTTTATATTTTTAGATCTGTGTTTTCAGTGAAGCTCTGTTAGTGTTCACAGAGTTGAGACAGTTGTATGTTTCAGTTTCAAATAAAATAACGCCAGTACAACATAACATGGTAAATCTACCACATAGTTAAGAGTGTACAAGGTGACAAAACAAACAGAAAAATACATAGATTAAATTCAGAAAAAAAAGTGAAAAAAACATAGCTAGTAGCCACTTTAGACCAGTCCTCTAAGGGAGTTATCATTCAAATAGGTATGGACTTCTTCCAAGAAAAGTAATGAAGAGATGTTTTCAAGGTGGAGGTCACCTGACAAGTCATTTAGCTAATACTGTACCGAAGGTGTTGTAGTTAAGTTTTAATTCATCACGTAGTGGCGGAGATTTCCTACCCAGAAAGTAATGCTGTGGTCAAGTAGAGTAAAGCAGCCAGTGGTAGCCAGAACGGGACATTTTACTGCATTGTACTTTTAATGTACGAACCCAATTTTTTGAGAAATACCATGCCAATATGGCTTTAAAGGATACAGCAGGTGATATTTTATATTTTTGTTACTGTCAACAAATCCCATGTAAAGACCAAAATCAACAATGTTCTTGTCTGCGTCTGAATACTTTATGACTTTCCAGACTGTTGCTCTCATCCCTACGCCCATTTGTTCTTACTGAAGATGGAAATCTTTATATTTGTGACATGTTTCATTTTTAAAAAGGCTCAGTAATAAAGCCTAAATCAGCTGGACAATGTAGAGTTTTGCAAAATAACACTGGAGTAAATGGGATACTATTTTTAAGATGCAGATTGGTGCTCTAGTGAGTATTTACAGCAGCAGGACGATGTATGTGGGTTTATTACCGTGCCCATGTTCATTGTAATGACGGAACATGTCACCCAGTGTGATGGTGGCTCATTAATGCTTTTTAAATAGTTTTTAGGGCAACAATGGAAGCAGGAGAGCCCTGTGACTGGATAACCAGTTCTGTAGCTGAAAGGTCACAGGGTTTAATACATCTAGTCTCGCATTAACTAACGTCTATCCATCAACTGCCATGTGGTGACCTTTTTCAGTCCTTGAGCAAGACACTCAACCTCAACTTACTTCATTAATATACATTAAGTCGCTGTAGCTAACAGGATTAGTTGAAATGTAACTGGCTTTATTCCTAAACCACAATTCACATTTTACAATCAGCTTTCCTAGAAGAGTGAAAGGCCCAGAAGAGTCCATCTTTCACTCAAACTGAGCTGAGTTTTGTCCTCACATCAGGTTATTTATCTTTGTAAACTGGCCTTGGATACAAGGATACACGTACAAAGTTTTCCAACAGAGTGTCATGCCTTTTCTGAAATGATGTCTCTGCAATTCAGAAAACACATACTCTGAAAGTCTGTTAGTTGCTTAGAAAACATACAAAAGTAATCAGTAATGTAAAGTCTTTAAACATTCTCTCACTAAGATATGCCTCTTAAGTTACTACGTTCTAGTGGTAGATGTAGAGAATTACAACTCTTAAATACAAATGCATGGTTTCCTCCACAACCCAAAGATTTCCTTGAAGATTTGTTTTTGTTGTGTTTAGCAAAATCCGTCACAAATGTCAAGCTTACCACCTGTCACCCAACTGACATAGTGTAGTACTTAAAGGGGAACACATCAAAGTCACTTTACTTGCATACTTTACATCTTGGAGATTACTACTGCATATGTGAACAAAGTCGTATAAAGCCTTTTGTGGCTCCACAGGAAGCTGCGTGAATTCTGATGAATTAATGTCACTTGAGGCAGCGTCGGTTGGGGCTTTGAGTTATTACTGACCCTCTTGGGAAGCCTTTTTCCAGTTTTTTTTGTGGATCCAGGTAATGCGGTGCCTCACTGCTCATGCCACACTAAAAGCTGAAGCGGGATGTTTCATTTGTGTTTCTTTAAACTGGCAAAGAGCTACCAAGATGACGCACCATCACTGCTGCTGGGTGTTTGTAAAATCTTAGCAGATGAGGCGCCGTGGAGAGCTGATGTTTGCTGTGTAGCATCAACAACAAACATTAGCTGTATTTGGTTGTTCAACAAATGTAATGCCAACCCCGTATGAGCATTGAAGTTGACTCTGAAGCTCCCTCTAACTTTCATTGATTGCTGCATCGATGTTCACTTGTTTTAGAAAAACTAGAGTGTGCCGGTAGTTAAGGGGACCTGGGAGTTTGGGGCTCTACTAACACCTCTAAAATCGTTACAGTAGAAAGGTGGGGAGTGGGTTGTTCAAAAGATAGATTTTAGGTGTAGAATCACTTTAAAATTGTGTTTCTTGTTTCTTGTTTGTCTTGTCCTCGTAGTGATATACACAGGATCCATTCTGGTCACATCCATTATTGTCAAGATGATTTTGACTCTCTTATGGTTGCACAGGATATTTTTTCCATTTATCAAGAGGAAAAAATGGGGTCATTTGCATGAATTTGCACTGCATATCATTGACTCGGCTCTAAAAAGATCTGTCAATCACACAAACCTCGGCTACACACAGACTGCCAACACAAACACTGGAGTCTGTTCCTCTCCCTGACAGCTTTTCTTCATCACTGACTAATGGCGTCCCACATAACAAAAGCTTAATGTTTCCAAAGTGCAATTTACTTACTTCAGGTAAATGCCAAAAGAGTGCTGTTTTGTGTTTCAGTGCTGTGGATGGAGAGGTGCAAAAAGAGAAGTACTTGTATGTGGACCAGCTGCCAGTGGCTGAGATCATCCATCAGGTAAGAGACCCATACCTACACCAGGGTCAGTTGGGGACACTAAAAAAACCACATGTTGATATAATCCAGATATTTTGAACATCCATTTGTTAATGTCATGTTTGTCATCTTTTGATGCCTTTTGCGTAGGCAGCCATTTATTCGTGTTTTTATTATTCGAAGTGTGTCCACGCTCGTCCTTAATTTGGACACAGCACAGAAAGTTATGTGCAACATCCACCAACAGATTCTTTGTGTCGTCTCCATGGTGACAGCTCTAAGTGTGAAATGCAAGTGCCTCCTGGTCTCAGTGTGGAGGGGCCACCGTGAAATCCAGGAGAATGGATAGGCAGGATTGTGGCGAGGAATTGTGCATTCACCTCATTCCCAAATGGATTGTGGCTTTCAGTCGGGCCGACCTTCACAAATGAACACCTATTTCTCCTCATTGCACCTTTAGAACGTGTGCTCTGCATTCAAAATAGACGGTCTTGGGTCCTGTACCGTTCTTGTAAGATTTTCCATTACGAGCCTATTTAAAAATACTATTTCTATACTTCCCCTTAAACTTGTGCCTCAGAAAAGTAAATAAGTCACATTCATCTTTGCCACAGGCAAGAGCAGACTTTGGCGTTGCTTACATTTGGGTTTCAGCTGCCTCTGAGAAACCCACACTTAAAATTTGTGAGTGGACACATTAATGTGACCATCTACACAGTATTATCCAATCCAATATCCCCAATAAGTAGTACATTTGTGAAGTTTATGGTAATCAGTTTTGTTGAGACTGTATCAGAGAAGAGTTATTAACTCTGTGGTAATTGTTTAAGCTGTAGCTGTATTGAATTTCACTTTTACAGCTTCAACAAAAAGGCACATTGAAAGCTTCATATTGGTAGTTTTTATTGCAGAGCTTTTTTAATGGATTGCATGTTATTGCAAAGGTGTTTCTGTTATTGTGTCCAGGCCCTCTTGTAGTCACTACCCTCGTGTCAGATTAGTTAAAGCTGCTCTAATCAATATTTTTACAATGGATCAAATTACTACTTGTATGTAAAAAGGGGTCACTCATAGTGATGAATCCACAGCGAATTATCTCACACTTCTACAGTTCCCAAAAGCTGGTTTGTGTTTTAGTGTTGTAGTTTTGTGTTTAGTTTTGTGTTTAGATTCACTATCAAGTTAGACACTGTTACGGCCACCACCAGAACACAAACATTTGGCTCACCTCTGTGGCCAGCAACACATACAAAGGACGCCAATCCCGAAGAACAGTGTCAACTAAAAGATATTTTATTAAGAAACCAAATAATACTACACATTAACCAAAACTATGGGAGTCTGGAGGCCTGGCCAAACATAACAAAAGATGGCGGAAGTCTGGGCCAGCCACATAGCGGGCCGTCGGACCCAGAACTTGCCCCCCTAACCTACCAAAAACAGTGCACAAACTAAACTATCAACAAAAGCCGTGAAAACTAGACTACCAGACCTCCATCCTCAAAAGAAAGAAACGCAAAACAAGAAACCAGAAAAACAGAGTACTAAATGGTTAGAAGGCTGCTCGTCTGACAGAGAGAGATCTCCTCCCCCAGCCTTCCTTAAATAGGGGCTGGGCACCGCTTCATTTCCAGATCAGGAGCACCTGAGAAGGGGAGACAGAAGAAGGGAGAAGAACACAAAAAGGGGGGAGCGCCTAACAGAGACTAGCTGGTGAACATAGTGGAGCATTTAGCAGCTAAAGAGTCAGATGTTTCCCTCAGGAGTTGTTAGACGCAAAACAGAGCTATAAGGAGAGCGAATGTTGGACTTGCGTTCGCCAAGTGGACACAAACAATTGACTCCAAATGAATGATATGAATTTTACTCCGTCTGCTTGAAGCTAACATGTTCGCCATAACAACTTTATAAGGATATGTCAGTAGTAGTTAATGCAGGTTTGAGTATGTTAATTTAAAATTATTTTGTTATTCTAGAAACACAAATGCTGTAATGCTCGTAACAGATACGTATTGAATGTTTTACTGTTTGAAGCCAATAGAAAGAACCATTTGGACCACAGAGCTGAATCCACCCGAACGTGAGGTCAGCAGAGATTTTCTGTCTATGTTTAAGCTAAATGGGTATCATACATTTGAGCAACTTGTCATTATAACAAAGACAACACAACAATTGTTTTTTCAAGAGTTACATCTTTTATACAGTAAGTCTTAGCCATAAGCATGCTGTCTAAACCTCATGGGATGTCATCTTGCAGTGCCTCCTAGATTATGATTTTTTTTAAAAATCATTTTGCTGAGGAACATGTGACAATTGAGCAATTGTTTTCCTCACTTTTAATGCTAAAACACAAGTGGCAAACCTGGTCTAGTGATTTTAGAGCCAAAGCAGAGGATCATAGCAGCTGTATTGTGGGTTTTCCATTAAAAAGAGGTAAACTGATACATTTTTCATTAGTATGGAGACAGAGGCATCAAATTACAAAACTGTTAGTCATTTGGCGATGTTAGATCTGTTTGAACTGCTCTTGGTTCAGATTTCAGTGACTACAGTAGAGTTGGAGATGCTGACGTTTGATTTGACAGTGATATTCGTCTCCACTAGGATGGACACACAACTACTGGTGTTGATAAAAAGGTCAGAACCTGCTGAACCGAGTAAGTGGTAAAAATAAAAAATAAAAATCTGAAAAGTCCCCGGGTCCCGCTGCTGGAAGCAACATCGACTTTGCTGTGAACAAAGGAGTTACGGTCAGTCGGCCCAGAGAAATGAAGCTGAGCCTGAGCCCCGTCAGACCCTTATTGAGTATTGTGATGGGAAATAGGAGGGGTCTCCACACCAAGCGGCACTCTGGGAAATTGATCGCTGAGGACCGCCTCAACAGCCTGGCAAATATGGGCTGCTTTCAGATCTGCTGCTCACATAAGAGTGCCCCATAAACTGTGTCCGTAATTTTCTATACACAGAAGCAATCACACTATTGAAAGTTCGCACGCACACTCACAAACACACCCCATTAAGCCTTTGCCGTCTGCCGTTTGGCTTCATATCTTGGCTCACTCTCTATTCATCTTTATACATCTTTTTCTGTCTTTGTTGTTTTTCCATCTAGCCCCCTACTCTTTTAAAATGCACCCACACGTACAACACAAACAAGCTCGTCAACCCGATGACCCCTGCCAGAGATTTCGATTATCGGCTAGCACTCCTGCTGGGTTGAAGATGGGAGTCCTGACGGACTGAGTCATCTCTCTCCCCCCTCACCATAATCCATCTGCACTGCAGCAGAATGACCAATGTCCATGAAGCCTATTGACAGCTCTCCTCTTTTTGATTAGCTGTCACATTGTGCGCAGGACTCTCTGAGACGTCTTTGTTTTTCATGCCACTGAGGCAGCGGCCTTTGTTGTCGCTGATCAGATGCCTTCTTCTGAAGAACTAGATGTGATTGAATCTCATAAGATTTGATGTCTAAAATATTCCCAAGAGCTCTGTAGCTGATTTCAGTTGTGCCACCAACAAAAAACAAATCTTCCCACTGCGTTTATCTTCTAAGAAAAACATTTTTCCATTTGCCAGTAGACCAGGCGACAGCTTGTAAATAGAAAAGTCATCAGAGTGACTGACAGTGGATATATAAGGCTGTGCTGTATGGTGTCTGTATACAAACTTCCCCTCATTGTGTACGTGGATGTGTGTATATGAGGAGTTGATTAAAGCCCTGTCACCGTTGGCAGTTGTCTCGCTAGTGGTGACAGGGTGAGTCCCCTCTTCCTGCCACCTTCTCTTCCCAACCTCACACATTTCATCACGTTGCCAGCGCCTAATCACAATATGTTCAGTTCTGGAAATAACTAGAAGGAGCTCCTTTTTTTTTTTTCTCCCCTCCACTCTCTTGTGTATTCTACTTTTTTCCTCCCTCGCTGCTGTGAGTCCTGGTCGCTGGCGTCAAATTGTTATTTGTTCTTTTGCCAGCTTGACGCCACACCATATGGCTCCAGAGAACTGAAAATGGAAACACTGAAAATTAATGCTTTGCCTCCCTCCCATAACTTGCAAAAAATCCCCCTTGCCCTCACTCAGCCTGCAACACTGACACTTTTCAATAATGGATGTCGGGATTGTGTGGATCACCGGCCAAACCCTCACCGACGAGCTCTTCCGTTTAATCAAATATCAATTAGAATTCGCTCTGTGTTGCTAGTGCTTAATAATTACAAATAAAATAGCAAAACATGCTTTATGAGAGAATAATGCACCTGCTACTTTGACTGTCCCAGCACTTGCCGAGGGCTTAAATGTCCAGGCAATGCAGTGGAGTGTCCTGGCAGCGCACAACGGCTGCTGTTCTGTCATCCGGCTCCGACCAACATAAATTTACTGCAGTTTTGACCTTGGAGTGCTTGTGTTTGGCAAAGCGTTTCAGACCTCCCTCAACGACCATTAGCATCCTGCGTGGCCATATTAATTAGCTCCAATCAATCAAGTTGGAAGCCGTTAATTGATTTTACTTGTGAATTGAATACGCAACACAAAGCGTGTGTAATGGAGGCAGGCTGCTCGAGTCTAAGTCCCTGTCCTTGGCAGTGGGATGTGAATGGTTTTGTCAGTGAAGGTCGTCGAACGCTCGCTTCTTTTCTGCTCCTCTCTCTCAGCTGTTTCTCTCCTTTCTCGTTTCCGTGCCCAATGTTTTTCTTCTCTGCCTCCCTCATGTCTGTAGTAGAAGCTGCATTTTCATCTTTTCATTGTTTTTCTTTCTTTGCGAAGTCAAAAACCCTCACACATGTCTGAGGGCAGACTTGTTTCCCTTTTTCGTGGCCTTGATTTCTGCCCAAGTCCATAGTAGGTATTAAATTAGTTATTATATTTAGGGCCGTATCAATTAATCATATAAGCAATTAGTTGACAGACAGAAAATGAACTATTTTAATAAGATTATTTGTTGAAGTCATTTATCAAGCAAAAGTTCCAAACATTTACTGGTTCCAGCTTCACCAATGGGAGGATTTGCTGCTTTTCTCTAGTTTATATAATTGTAAATGGAATATGTTTGGGTTTTGGACTGCCGGTCAGACAAAAGAAGTAATTTGAAGACGTCACCTTGGTCTATGGAAACTTGCCATGGGAATTTTTTATTATTTGTTTTACATTTTACACTAGAGCGATAAATGGGCTGGGCCAATATATCAGCTGATAATGGCTTATTACAGATATATGGAAATAGATGTATATGTAGGTCGAAATGTCAGTACAGAAATGCCAAAGATATGTTTGATGGCAGAAGAAAAGGCGGCCAAAGTGAGGTCAAAAACAGCAAAAGAATCACTTAGTAATGATTTTTTGAGTGAATTTTATCTGCAATCAATGGGCTGACAAATATGATATATGTGATTGTAAATACAATTGTTTTGCTGTTTTTGACCTCTAGAGCACCAACTTTTCTCCTGACGCTGCTTTTGGGACATTTCCTTTTTTTCTTTTTTTTAAGGCAGACCACCAAACTGAAGTTCAGTGTAGGAGAAGCACACCTGTTTCCTCTTATGAACTCATATGCTTCCATTACATAGTTTGTCCACCTGAGAGGAGTAACAAGTTTATTTTTCAACTGAAAAAACTGCACCAGGGGAGTGCATATGGTTGGGCTACATTTTATATACTAAAGTTCAGTTAGTCAAAAAAATAACTGATTAATTATTTGATAGTGAAAATAATCATTAGTTGATCAAATTGAATTTGGTGAAAATGTGTAGTTATCGTCCTCTTCTCTCTGACTTTATATGACTTCTACTTATACTGACTTCTCTTCTATTGTCTGCCTCCCTCTCTTCCCTCTTGACATATGCTCCTCTCTCTGCCGACTGTGCTGACGTTGCTTCCTGTCACAGTTGATCAATCTCCCTTTGCTCTTCCTTACCCAAGGGGGTTGCACTTACACACACACACACACACACACACACACACACACACACACACACACACACATATATATATACACGCACACACACACTCACACAGAGTTACAGTCACGCACACCTCTTCCTGCCATTGTCATGGAGGTCAACTGCCCCCAATGGCCACACGCTTCCAGTCGTCTCTTATGAACATCCCCGGCCGGGCTCTGCCTCGTCCTCCAGGTGTTTAACCCTCAGCTCCTCTTCTTGTCTTCCTGCCGGCCACTTTGTCACCAAGGCTGCAGCTGAAAGTGTCCCAACTCAGATTTTGTTATGTAACACAGATCAGATGCATGCAGTGTAGTGAGAGCAGGGAAAAAAAAACAAAAAAACACATACGTGATCTGGACCACATTTGTGCCGTTTGAAATCAGTGGCCGTGCGATGGCAGTCTGAACTGTCAGATCAGTGTTCATCTGATTATATCAACGTCTCGATGGGACAGATCACTGTTGTTGTAGCTCTGTGTCCGGTTGACCGGAAAACATGGAGTATGACAACTCAAGCATGCTGTATGATTTAATTGGTATTTGGGGAGAAGCCTCTGTTTCAGCAAAACTAGAACAGACGGGTCACAATTTTTAAGTTTGAATAGAGGACAAATTTCACATTTGTCCTCGCTTGATATAGTCACAAATTCGATGGCTTTGTGCAACCCATGAGGGCTTTGTTCAGACCTATGTCAAGAAACGCAGCCCCCTCATTCATTTCAATGAGGCCAGTGCTTGAACCTGGCTTAACATTTGTCACAACACAGTGGGATGTAATCCTGCAACGCGCTGCTTTGGCCAATCCTATCCTGAAATATGAGTAGCGTAATTTTGCTGTTTACCTCGCAACCATGGAGATGGACAATTAATTAATTGTCACCATGACCGCTGATAACAGAGTTGTTTTATGTGGAGTTGTCTTATAGTATTATAAACAGCTATGCAGTGTTTTAGCGTCTGACAAGCCTTCAAACTGATGGATCTACTGCTCGAATCTTAAACCTGCATAACTTGGGGACATTGACATATCATCACACACCAACAGCTGCTTATTTACACATCCAGCAGTTACGAAGCAACATTATCATTCGTTTGGAGTCGTGCTTGTGTCCACCACTGTTTTTGGTTTCTACCAACTCCTGAGGGAACTATCTGGGTCTTTAGCAGCTAAATGCTCCACTGTGTTCACCAGCTAGTTGCTGACTGTGTCAGACTGCTGTTTGGTGCTGAGCAGGTAGTGTGCAGTGGGTTTTTAGAGCTTTTTTTGCTGAAAACAGCTGCCTGCTGTGGCTGAAAATGACTTATGAGAGCAGTTGAGAGTTCATCAAAACAGTAAAGCTGTGGGTTTAGCAGCTAAATGATGATGTTAAAACTCACTTTAAAGCTCCGTAAAGCCGAGCGGAGCTGCAGATTTAGCTGATAATTCTCTGTGGGCTCATCAATAGGAGTGACACCTTTCATATTGTCATTTGATACATTGTTAGTATAAAAATATTGATTTAAGTAGTTTTCTATAACATTAAATATCCACGACTAAATAAGCAACAATCAGATTTAAAGTTAGGAAAAACCGACCTTAGTAGGGCTGCCCCTAAACGAGTTGACTACCATTTTGTCAGTCACTGCACATTTTTTAGCTGTGTTTTTGTACACATAGCACGGCAGGATATAAACTTTTACAAACCGAGTCTTGTCTCAAAATGACCTCACCACAAAACTAACTGTGATGGAAGGCGGGGCAGCCCGATGCAGAGCAGTATGCTGCTCCGACGCTCTCAGCTCCAGTGCTGAATGCTAGTGAAGACAGCTGAAGTAGTTTTGAACCAGATGCTGGGACAACCTCCTCTACTCACATCCCATGTGATTGACTGTGCGGCTCACAGGGCTATCATCAGCAAGAGATTTTATAAATGAACTATGACCAGGATGCACACTTTTTTTATTTCTCTGACCATCTAAATCTATTGTTGAGTCTTGTAGGTAAAACATGAAGGCTGTTATTGGAGTTGAGTGTAGGGTGACTGCTCTGCAGGTGTGCTGGACTGTACTGTATCTGGGCAGAGGCCATAAATAATATATTTCTCATAATTGTAGGTATGGTGCATTGAAGAAAAACATTAGTACTGTAATAATGAGTATTTATAAAAGAAAAATATCTATAGATTTTTAAAAAAAGCATAAACCACAAACACAAGACTTTAAAAATACCCCCTGAGTCGATACATCGTCCTGAAGCATCAATTATGAGTTTAACACTCAAAAACTTAATTGGCACTGTGTAGGTGTGGTTTGATCAGATTTGATTGACACTGGCCTGCCAACATGAGCGAAACAGACCCACAGTTGTCCTCATAATCTGATTCAGATCGTGCGCAATCCTGATTGGTGCATGGAAGTACGTGACATCACGCTTTTCCAACTCAGTCCCGCCCATTTCAAACCGGTGAAGAGAGCTCAGAAACAAATACGGAAAATATCTCGTGTGAAGTCTTCCGAAAATGTTCCAACTTTGGCAGGAAATAGCGTGTTCGTGTTGGCTGCCATCATTCATAGTTAGAAGCTGATTGTGAAGATAGGTTTTCAGGGCCTTTAACTCAGGGCTATTTTTGGACTAAACACCCACTTCGACGTCTGCTAGTCTGATGTCAGACAAAGGAGACCAAAATATGTCTGTCGTCTGAGATGCTTCCTGTAGTTTCTCTCGCTCTCTCACAAAAATACTGTTGAATAAGACAATGAAAACATTCTTTTATAGTTTGAGCTTCATTGTCTCTGCTCGCTGATTGCCTGTCGGAGCACTGAGCTCTTTCCACCACATAACCTGCAGCTTGGTTTCTGTCAGACACTATCTACTGTAGATATAGTGCATGTAGGAAAGGTGCCTGTGACCGACTGGACGATTGGCCCAATTTTATAACATGATTGATGTGCCACAGCTCCTCAATAAATTCTTCAGTCTTCTTTTTTTCTTCTGATTCCATTTTATATGTGGTTATTGCCGGACATTGTTGGCCAATAAAAAATGAATATAAGGAGAAAATACTAGCTAATATCTGCCTGACTCTGTCCAACAGTATGGCTAGCCTGGAGCTCAGGGCTGATGTGTGCTGTGCAAACGCCTCGCTGTCTCTGCTTTTGCATTCTGGATGGCAGCGGAGCTCTATTGATTTGACTTGATTGAGCTGTTAAATAAATTTGGAGTCAGACGTAATCCAATTTTACTGCCGTCCTCAGTCTTTCTACATTAGAAGTTGGCAGCGTCATCACGTAACCCGGAGTTTGGATTGAAAAGACAGCCTTGAGAAGACGGTACCCTGCACACAGAGTACACAGCCACAGTCAGTTCCTGAAATTAACTTTTCGCCTCACTTACCAAGAGCTGTTAAACTAATAAGAAATTATAATAATGTTCACCAGCGAAAGTAATTATTATTGTTCATTATTCTAAGAAACATATCATCATGTCTGTTCTAAATGCTATTTCATGAGTAGAATCAGTTATTTTAAGACTCAGGGGGTCAAGTTCATTATCACCTCCTCTCCACAAGCTGAGATAATGCTGCTTTGTGTAGAAGGAGCATTACAGTGAGCCAACAAATCTGTTTGAGACAGAGCCATTGTTTTGCTTTGATTTGATTGGCTGAAGGACAGAGAGTGCGCGGTGGTCGGCAGGGAGAGAGTTTGAGAAACAGGACAAACTGAATACATACTGAATACAACTGAGGTGTTCAAATGTCACGGTCTCATCCAGCGTCATGGAGATTTTACCAGCCAGAGACACATTTTACTGGCATTTGGCGCTCAGTGGGTGGCCGGTAATTTCATACACTGCACATGTTTAACACTCTACAGTATGTGTCAGTCTCTTATTTGTACTGCAAAGGAGTCCACTGTACATATGCCAGCTCAGCAGTTCTCAACCTCTCATAAAAAGGGAAATTCAGCAAAATAAGTCCACTTGAGTGTACAGATCAATTTACGTATAAATTGCAAGGCAGTTAGACAGTTTCAACACTGAAACAGCACCAGTCATATTATTCTGTCTGCACTGCAATTAACTCATTAAAGGTACATACCCTGGTTATTTTATAGTGTCTATAGTAGCAAAACAATGGCTCCAAAGCCTAAGGTTTTCTTCCAGCTGTCTATTGATGTTCTGAAACACAACTGTGCTGAAGTTGAATACTGATTTAGGTGGAAATTAAGGAATCTGGGGGTGCTGTTGGGCACAAAAACTAAATGTGGGAGACTTGGGTATGATATTGTAAGCTGCATTAATACATTTTTGGCCATTATCAGACATCCCTGGCTTATAAAGTTGCAATTAGCAAATTGGTTTCTAATCATACAGTCTCTGCTTCTGACACCCAGCAGACATGGAGCAACATTATCATTCACAAATGAAGAGCTGCACAACCAAAAAAACCTCTAAAAAAGTTATGGAACAACTTTGAACTTCTTGGTATTTATTTACATGAATTATACTGCTGCGGAGAGGATTTCTGATTTTCTAGTCGTATTTCAGTCCAGCTGATGAATGTGATTCTATGGCTGGGTATCGTGGGAAATCTTTCGATTATGGTGCAGATATACCTATGTTTTGATACCAATACCAAAAGCGTTCTTCTCGATACCTTACTTTGAGGATTTGCATCATGTTTTTCTGGAAAACCTTTTTTCATTTAACCAAAGAAGCCAAACATCTTAAATGTTGTCTAAACATAAATAGCTGCACAACAACTTTCCCTAAATAAAACATGCAAATAGTCATTTGATCCATTGTGAATATAGAAATATTGATTTGAGTCCACCAGCTGTTCACTAACTTTGTCCGCCCTTTGTTTGGCGCTGGGCAGCACACAGCAGGATTATCAGATCTTTCTGTTTGTTTGATTTTTAATGGAAACAGCCGCCTACAGCAGAGCAGAGAGACTGAACCATACAGTAAATGTGCTGCTAAAAAAGCCTAAAAACCTGTTAGAGCTGCATAGTTAAGTCATAATTCTCCATTATATTAACTCTATTCGATCCACATGCTGTATGACAGATAAGTTTGTATCTTGTCTTATGGTCGTGGTCAGACTGAGTTTGTGGGTAATAATGACCCTGGACTGGGCTTTCACACCAGCATCTAATCCTCCAGGGCCTGTCAGTCTGCTGTCAGCCTGGCTCCAGCTCACACTGGTGTGTGTGTGTGTGTGTGAAGCTGATATGGATGGTACTTCAGAAAGAGTAAATGTACACTGGGTACTGTAGTAGCGCTCAGGCAAGCTAGTGAGACACGCATCTCCTAAGTATTTGTGTGGCAGCTTTACTGTGCTGTATGTCGTCCTTGCGTTGTGTGTACAGTTTGTGACTCGGGCAGACGTGTTCATCCTCTTTGCCAAGTCTTGGGGTTTTGGCTTTACGGGGGACGCCTTTTCTGACTGGTGATTTCTTGACTGGATAATGGCAGCTTGTGTAGCGAGGGATAACAGAAATCTCTTAAGTGCGTCCTCACAGCCTATCTATAGCTTTGTCGCCGGCGGAGGAGTTAGGAAGATTTTTTAGAGGTTAAATCTCATCTCTCCGCAGAATATTGCCGCCACATTAGCATATAAATGTGCTCCTTGTGAGATGCATGTTTAATACGGGGGAGATTTAAAAGTATAATCATACACAAAGTGATGATGTGGCAGTGAATGGGACAAACACAAGACAGGGGAGGTGTACTGATGAGTTTCACCACCCGCTTTTTGTGTGAACTTTTGTGTTTGTGTGTGACAGCAGATAGTGTACATAAAGTGTGTGAAGAGATAAAGTGAGTGTATATGTGATTCTGCGCCTGCCTGCCTGTGTGAATGACAGAACAATCAGCGGTGGCCTCAACAGGAGAAATATACACACTATTACTAACCTGCAATCCCTCCCTCTTCCCCGCTCCTCTCTTCTTCGCTTTCCTCCCCCATCCCCACCTCACCTTACCTTACCTCGCCTCACCCCCCCTCCCCTCCCCTCCCCTCAGAAACCAAAGCAGAAAGACTGGCATCCTCCTGATGGCTTCATCCTGGGCCTGTGGACTCTAATCCTCCTGGTGTTTTTCAAGACGTACGGCATGAAGCACCTCAAACACATCTTCTGAGGCCTCAACGTTTACGCCGCTGAATATGTGAGGACATGAAGCTGCAGATCTGGAGCTTTTACTGAAGGGATATTAGAGGGAAGGTGCAGTTTGTGACGGGCTTATTTTCCTGGAAATGGAAAGGAGCTGTATGGCACCACAGCTGCTTGGCCAGAAACTGTATGATGCAATTGGTGCCTTTTTTCTTTTTCTTTTGGATGATTGCTCTCTACTAATGAAATGTAAACATTTGTGTATTATTCCAGATGTGACAAGGGAGAAGGGACAAATACTTGAAGGGCATGCATATAGGAAACATCAACTCTGACACTACCACTAACAGTACGGCCATTTTTAACATTTTTATGGGTTTTATTTGACAAGGACTTCAACTTATATATTTTTTTTTGTGTTGAAACTTCTGTTTTGCCAGGCCATTCCATAATTGCGTTGATTTGGTTAAAAATGCACTGAATTGAGTCCGCAGATAAGAATTTAATTTATTTTCGAGAGCGCGCTGCTCTGCATATTTCAACAGCAGCCTTTTTGTTTAAGTGCTACTCAGAACGTCTGCTCGGTCACAAAAGGAAAATGTGGGATGAGGGCATGCTGATTGGCTGTGAGTGGGCTGTGGAGAGATTACTATTTAATGTCTCCCCTGCCCATATACATTACACCCCTTGACCGTCATATCGCGCTTGTGAAGGATAACAATCGCACATAATCCCATCTTGCATGATGGACCCATCCACTCTCCCATTCACCAAATTGCCCTCCCTGTGGAAACATCCATTAGCTCCCCAGCCGTGTACTCCGCTGATTGTGTTCTGGGTGATGGACAGCTATTTCCCCGGCCATTCCACGTCTTGCGCTACAGCAGCGATAAGTGAGTGATAACCTAGTAAGCCGCCGGCCGTCCCAAATGAATCTCCTCTGTGCCGGGACGTGTTTTCCTCCTTTTTTTCCCCTCTCCCTTTCTCTCCATGTGTAACCCCTCTGCATTAGGCTCATTGTTAGAGGGGGAGTGACTGATGCTCAAAGCATATGGATTGAACCTGCGGTAGTTTATCTTTGCTCCTTGGCGCGAGGACCCGCCCGTCGGGTGCCCGCTGCCACTCTCCCTCGAGGCTGAAGTGAAAAATAGATGGAGTTGGAAATTGAACCGTATGTATCGAAAGGCAGCTGCTGCGTCAGCCACGAAATATCTTTTCTTATACATAATTTAAGGAACGCTTATTTCTTCTTCCTTTTTTCTCCCCGTTTCTTATTTCCTGTAATCTCATTCCCCTTTCAGAGAGAGCAAGCTCATTTTATTTCCTCAACTGGTAGGATTTTGTTACCACGATTAAAGATGAAACACTGAAACAAAGGAATGTATTTGCGTCTTTAACTGCCTGTTTATATTTATTTACTTTTTTCTGAAGATATTGAGCTTCTTTAATTACTCTGCAATACTGTTTAAAGACACAAGACTGGCTTTTACTGTGACAAACCCTTGAAGGTATGTCTGGCAGAGTTTATTTTATACCACAAAGACATCCTTGAAATCGGTTCCCGCTTGAGTTGACTTACACACCTGCTCTGTTGTTTTCTTTCTGGAAACATTTCAAACAATCCAGGGAGGGTTTTTAAATGTAGTTTCCTTTCTGTTCCAGTCTTGTATTTCAGAAGACAGAGCAGCCACTGGATCCAAGCCGCCACATGCAATCAGTGTATACCAGGCTGGCGGCAGATACAATAAAAATTAAAGCCACCCTATCTCAGATGGATTTGTTTGTTCTTAAACCCACTTTAAAATTGACTCCATCTCCTCTGCGCCTCCCGTTCCTACTTCAGCACTCGCAGATGGAATTGAATATACTCAGCCTTTCAGCGTGGTGATGTACTCTCCCGTCTCCTCTGTCACTATGGTTTCCCTATGCTAATAAAGATCAGTGTCTGTCTTCACACCTGACTTGGTGGGGAGAAACCAGTGACAGGACAATATTAGAGCAGCCGTCTCCAAAGAGGCAGAGAGATTTCAGGCTGAAGAGTCAGGCAGGATGCTCTGAATATGTCACACAGGTTGCTGAAACAACTAACAGAGTCAGTATTCACCAGTGAGCGCGCGCACATACGCCCGTTGTCTTTAGAAGTGGAACAACGTCGACATTAGCCCCATGTGGCAGCCTGCTAAATTTAATGATTTACGCACAAACAAACACAAGCACACATGCTGTTTGGAGACTGTGTGTTTGTGTGTGCATGCGTCTGACAGGTTGTCCAATTTCCATGGAAACAGTGATTTCCTAATGCTTGCCTGTCAATGAGCCTTTGTCAATCATTCCCAGGAACGATGATAGTAATTTTAGCAGTAACAGATTTTCGTCATCTGCAATGATAGCTGTGCCACAAATCGTGTCCAGTGGTGCTCACTTACTGTATTTTTTACATTTAAACGTGGCTTTTTTCTTAAACTTTGAGTAAGAAAAAAAAAAATAAAGAAGAGGAGAGAGTCTCGCACTCTGGTGACGGTTGCTTTAGACAGAAAGCTCTGTAATAAATATGGACAGCTTTGTCTTCCTTGTGCAGATTGCATTGTTTGAAATTCATTCATTTATGCAAAGTTGATTTTACACCAAGTATAAACTAAGAAAGCAAAGAGAATTGAACAAATGCTGATACAAACAAAATGTATTATAAGCATAGGATATAATTTTGGTCTGTTAGATTCCAAGATAAATATTCAAACTTATAAGATTGAAAGATCATTTTTGGCCTTGAAGACAGTAGTTTTAGTAACGGTAATTAATTGTTTCATCAACTACTGTTTCCAAGGTCAAGATTGAGCTTAAAGTGTTCAGAAAAACAGACAACTTGGAAAACTTCCATCTTCTGGGGAAGATGTGTGTGATACGACTGAAAGCTCCAGAACAGCTACTAAATAGACCTTGAGCTGAGATTGTCTTGTCAGTTAAAATGTATCTTTAATATATTGACTTGCATGGCAATAACATTTAAGCCCATACAATGTAACTATCATGTGACAATTCCTAATTTTTTAACTATCTTAAAGGTCAAGAATGAACTTTCACACTCAGTTCCTGATTTGTTTTTAGGCTTTAATTTAGACAACACAATGGTGTATCATGTTGTGCTCACACGAGTATTTATTCTGTCAACAGAACATATTTCTAATGGATTAAGTCAAGTTAGTATTAAGAAAAACATGGCCAACATTTGCAGGCTCCAGCTTAAATATTCTGCTTTTCAGTGTTTGTTATTGTAAATTGACTATCTTTGGGTATTTAGGCTGTTGGTCTAACAAAACAAGACATTTTCAGACATCACCTTGGGCTGTTGGAAATTTCAAAATGTGTTTTTTCACATTTTTATCAGGTTATCTGCAGGTCTTAAAGTCTTAAAAAGCACTGAATTCAGTTTTCTCTCAAAAGGCTTTAGAAGAAGGTATTAAAAAGTCTTGAATCTTGTTTCTCGTGTGCTGTAGGCAGTAATGTTGTAAAATGTTTCTGTATCTGATTGCAGGCTGTCGGGAGATATTATACACCTAAAAACTAAAAGTGGGATTTTTGTGATTGTGCGTGTAGGAGGATGTTTAATCCTTTATGTGGAGTTTCAGTCAGCACCATCGGTCCTGTAGCAAACACTGTCACTACTGCTAGCTACAGTAGCTAGGAACCTCATCCACTCATAATGAGCAAATAATCATTTTTAATTGGTTTATTCAGCCATGCATTTATTTGCTGCTTATCTGGGTCCAGATCGCATTGACGTAATTAATTATATCATTAGAAATTATTGTTATATACTGCTGGAAAGTATTGAAAAAATTTGATATAATATACAATTATGGGCCATTTCCTACTGGTTTCCCATCATACTTTCATACTTTGGCCGGTATGATCGTGAAATGGGTATTAAATTGCATTCTATGTGGTATTAAAAGGTTTTTTTAAGTCTTAAATTTAACTTGGTTAACTCTGCAGAAACCTGGTATATACACCAACAATTTACCGATTTAATAGAAAAAGCCCCAACAGATTAATTGATAATGAAAATAATTGTTAGTTGCAGCACTAGTATTGTGATAACTGTTAGTACTTTTGTGTGTATTAGAAGACGATAAAGATAAAGCATTGTTATTTATCAGCTCTGTTCATAGATTTTAATATCATACTTTATAATGAGCCATCAATCTTCCTAAATGCATATTAAGTACATTTTATTGATCTGGTAAAGGCACAACTGTGTAGTAATTGAAGTGTTCATGACCTTCTGCTGAATACTTTCCTTCTTCATCTTATAATGTTACCTTGATCTATGTGCTTTACCCTCAGGTGATGCAACAGTACTATTTTTAATAACAAAAAAAAAAGAAAGAAAATGCTCCAGCACTCAGTTATGAAGACAGTCAGGGATCTATTTGTAGCCCTGGAGAGTAATGGCCTTGTAGCTCTGCCTGTCTTTCATTATTATTTCAGCATGACACAGCCTGATGTCACAACCAGACAGGAAGAGAGAGATTGAAAAGTAAAAATGGCAGCTGTCGGCAGTGGAGGGTGAAAGTGAGTCACTGGCCTCCCATCCTCCCTCAACACCTCCACGTTTCATCTTCAGTTCCCGGGGCTACCACACACAAATACAGAGGTAATATTAAAATTTTGTTTCTCACATTTTTACCATTTTTGTTACTGTTACATATAGAAACGGCTGAATGCAGGACTACTGATAAAAAGTATTTTATTGAGTGGAATGATACATTTACATCATAAGCAAAAACTGAAGAAAAGAAAACAGATCAACAACATCAGCACTGAAATGACTAGTCAACAGAAAATGAATTGGCAACAATTGATAACTGATTAATCGTTTAAAGGTTCGATATTTTGGGAAATGTGCTTTCTTGCTGAGAGTTAGATGAGAAGATTGATGCCTCTGTCGTGTTTGTAAACAGTAAACATGGCTGGAGTTAGCAGCCGGTTAGCTTAGCTTAGCATAAAGACAGAAAACAGGGAAAAACAGATAGCCCCGCCCTGTCCAAAGGTAGCAAAACCCACCTTCCAGCACTTTTAAAGCTTGCAAATTAATTGATTGCATCTTGTTTTATTTAAGTCTAAAAATTACAATTCAACGTATAAATACACATAACCCCCGGTAAAACAATGAATTGTCTTTTTTTACATTCCGGTTTTCACTTTATGCTAAGCTAAGCTAACGTGGCTCCAGCTACATTTTTACTGTACAGACACAAGAGATGTATCGGACTCCCTGCAAGAAAGGGAATAATCATATTTTCCACAATGTCAACCTATCCCTTTAAGTTATTTATGAAGCAAACATTTTAAATACTACCCCTTATCAAAGGTGTGTGTGAGGATTTGCTGCTTTTCTCTGTTGTATATCACTGTAAATTGAATATCTTTTGGTTTTGGACTGTTGTTTTTACAAAACAAGCAATCTGAAAATATTACCTTGGGCTCTGGGAACTAGTGATTGGAATTTTTTTTTTTTCCTCACATTTTATAGACGAAACAGTTAATCTAAAATGAAAATAGTAGGTAGTTGCAGCCCTAAACAACATACTATGATTCAGTTAATTAGGCAAAAACCAGGAATATTCAAGTGCTTATCACTTTGCTAAAACACACCATTGTGCACATCCATTCACAGATGAGTCAACATCTGTAGAAAACAAACGCAGTACTGTAGTCTTTGCTACAGTACCAAGTCAGCAGCAGGACTCAGCCAGGCGCTCCACAGTAGCACCTCTCTGTTTGTGATGTGTGAAAAGCAATCGTATCCGCATCTCCACCGAGGAAACGTGATGTGAAACACGTTCTCGTGGTGTGAGCACTTACGTATCTGACCCACAGCACCTCTCCTCTCATTAATCACATTACGGAGATGAGGGCAAAATCAATAGGGACTTAGCACCAGGATGTATCATTAGGATAACCACGTCTCATCACTTTCTCCAACCTGACAACCTGATTCTTATTCATGGAGGGGGAAAATAGAGGATCTCAGAGAGGGGAAGGGGCCAGTCTACAGGAAGCATATACTCCAACAAATGAGAGGAGAGTGCGCATAAAACACACATCGAGAGCGAGAGAGGAGAAGAGTGACAGATCAAAAAAACGGTGTAATTCTCACGGTAGCGGCGGCAGATGAATATAGTAGGATGGATGCCGCTGCTGCATCCCTGCTCTCGATCTTAATCTCCCACTTGTCTTGTGTGACATAGCTGTGCATTTACATGGAAATCCAGCTTGTAGGTGTATAAATCGCGCTATTAACTGGTGACAGGAGCCGACGAAGCCTTATGATACATGCGTACGGGGGCCGAGGAGGTGCACACGCATGAGATAAAACCTCCAGGTTAATGTTACACACTTGTCATTCAGCCAAGAAGTGCTGCATTGCAAAGTTTGACTTGGGTGACACTTTAGTGAGCTTACAATGCACACATCCGAAAGGCTGTGTAAATGAAAGTCGGGGTGATTTATATCTGCTTTGAAGCAGCCTTTCTTGCAGGGGTCTAAAGAATCCAACTTGACCTCTTCAATCTCTAAAACCGCAGAAGAAAATAACATCTGAACAGTGATAATTCATACTTTCAAACAGCCAAATTGAACTCGCGCTGCAGGATTATTAGTATTCAGTTTACACCGTCTCCAGCACTACATTGTTAGATTACAGGCATTGTAATGGTATTTTTCTTTCAGCCAACTGTAAGCAGTGAATCCTGTATAGATCCTTCATCCAAGAGAGGCTTTGTGGAGAGCCCAAACTCAAGTTTGTATCCTCTGTGATCCCTCTGGTAAACATGCATACACACTCACTCACACACACATACACAGACACACACACACACACGTATGCACAAAGACAAGGACGATCCACAGTAAGATGCTGCATGCATGCATTGAGAGTGGACTGTGTAATGATGTTGCCTCCTTGTACAACCTCGCTTTACAAGGTTTCCAGAAACGGATGTACCACTTTGAACTGGTTCACCTCGGTAAACAAAACACACTGCTGGAGCTGCAGTGATGGAGCCGGAGAAATGTTCATAACAAATGTCCAGCAGGATCAACAAGACCCAGTCTTCATCTGCGGTAACTATTTTTCCTGCCTACTTCATGTTTTATCCTTTCTGTTAAGGGTCCAGCAGCCCTCGGTGCAAATGTTCCCCATCCTCAGTCTTTCTGAGATGGATCTCTAAAGCATTCAACCCAACACCGGTCACGTCTTCTGGGGTACCAGGGGCGCAGCTGTGACCGGCCCCTCCAGCGTCCGGTTGGCTGGGAGAGGCGGGGGGCTCCAGTCCGGCTGATAGAAGTGGATGTCAAAAGTCCGTGCCCAGTTGGCGAAGACCCGCTTCTCTGTGATGAAGCGGTGGTGGCTGCCCCGCCGCCCACGCTCATGAGAAATGTACATGGCGCACTCGTCTGGACCACGTGGCTCGTAGTAGTGGTAGGGGACAGAGTGGTGCTGAGGCTCCCTGCAGTGGTAGTGAGAGAGACGGTTGACATTTAAAAAATGCTTTAATGAGTCACTTGAGTTTCATGTGACACCACACAGTGTTTTTCATTTTGCGGTGAAGGAGGAGGACTGATCTGCATTCATTTGTTTGTCTGTGCCGGGCTCACGCGGACAGATTTAGCTCGTTTTAATCATTTTTTAAATGCCACTTGCAGCTGAACACAATGAAAAAGCCAAATAAAGAAACAAAGTTCTGTTTGAGCATGAATAATGAAAGATCTAAAAATGGAGCCTCGGGATCGTTCACATGTTCCACACAGTACATCCTCCAATCCTGTATGTCCTCTTTCACAATATAGGCGATCCATATAAACACCAGCCACTCATCCCTGCTGCTGTTACACTGCTCCCTGCTTTCAGAAATGTAACTCCCTCCACCTCCCCAGCCTCCACCTGCATTAGCATGTAGTTGTTCATGAATGTTTTATGTTTGGTTTGCTTTCATTCTGTCATAAAACAACCTACACAAAACACAATTTTTCCACATATTCACCAAAAATCAACAACAACCAAACAAACAAAAGCACACAGATTCGACCCATTGTAAAACATGGACATGCAAAACAGACAAAAAAAATAGCATATAAAACAAATGTTATGCATAAAATTGAAGCATGACACAGGATAAAAACACTAAAAGTTAAAATAACAAGGAGATTTAATTAGATACAGTATTACAAATTATACACATTTTACTAAACACATTCACCCATCTCTCCTCTTTCCATTTGATTAAATAAGACGTTTTTACACCTATGATCCAAAACCATATCTTTGAATTCTGCCTGTGTATTATACCTATGCTGCTACGCTTTCTTTAATGTGTGTTTAATATGTTGCATCTCCGGCTCTGCCAGGGGGGGTTTGTGAGCTCAGGGACGGTCTGTGTCACACGCTCAGATTTGTTCCAGAGCATCACATGAGCAGAGCCGCACCGAACTAAAATATGTATGGTTGCAGTAAATGTTTAAAACCACACGAGTGCCCTCACTGAACTGTAAGTTTCAGTTTAAAGTGTGATCAGATGAGACGAAATGGTTCAAGTCCATTCAAAATCGCTTTACAGGATAGTAAAACCATTAAAACAGAAGCAGAAGAAAGGCAAACATGCAGGAGAAAACACTTCATGGCCAAAAATATGTGGACACCTGAACATTAATAACATAACTATAACAGCTTTCTCTCTTTTATGGAGCTGGGTTTGTGCGCTGATTAATTGCCATGTTGAAACACGAAAGAGCCCTCCAGAACTGTTCCACAAAGTTGTCTAAGTTATATCGTCGTATGTTGTAGCATTTAGATTTGCCATATCAGTGTCCACATACTTTTGGCCACATAGTGTGTTTCTCATATTGGAAAAGGCAACCCTAATGATGCTGCTAATGATTCTGGCAGCTTCCATAAGAGCTCCTTGCTTTTTCATTTGAATTCATTTTATGATGATGGAACTCGACCTCTTGTACTTTGTATTTTAAACAATTCACGTCCTTGAATTTTGTTAATGTTAATTCAGTTCATCTTTTTTCAGACTGCTCTTACACCAGCAGATGCACCGTTCACATATAGTCATTTATCTTCATGTATTAATCACCATAGCATTATATATTTTACTGTGCATGTTTCCACATCTGTTTGCTATTATTTTGCTCCTACAGCCAGTTCTGCTCGTGTGGTCAGTCGACATCGGGACTTGGATTGTATGTATTTTGGACTGCATTAAGTTTTCAATATTATCTAGTATCAAAAACAAATTAATCTGACTATCAAGAGAATAATACTGTATGTTCGCTTCTCTCAAAACACTCCAATAAGAAGTGAATAAATTAGAGTGAATCATAACAATGGGGGATATTTTTGTCTGAGGACAAGTGGTGGTCTCTCATATGGACAGTTATCTTTCAAATACAGATGCTTGTCCTGTTTGTTTATTCTTCAGAGACTTCAAATCATATGTTCTTAAAGATTTGGGGAACACTTAAGTCTCCGTCATGTTTAAATTGACACTGACTGGCTCACATGGCAAGATATTCCTTTTGTTTCTTTGTCCAAATGTCATGCGCAACAGACTTGATTTTGGTGGAAATTGTTCAGTGGTCTAATGTCCATACCAAGTAATACAATGTCATTAAAATCTGATGGGGATTATTTTATGTCATTTCCTAGTCTCTCTGCACATATTGACAGTGAAATAAAGGCAAAAAACACCTAAAAAATAAGCTTAAACTGGAGAGAAGATGCACCTCCCCACTGTGTTCCAGCATTTTCAAAACTGCACTGATTGAGGTTTGAGACACAGGGCCACTAAATGACAATTACAGGTCCAAAAACGTAGTTGATTTAGTACTCTTTACTTTAGTAAAGAAGTAACACCGTTTCCTTTATAAGTCAACATATTGTGCAAATGTGTTCTTTAGAAAAAAGGAAGCAGCAGCTTAACAACCTGGAAAACAATTCCAGGAAGTCAATTAAAAAAAAGCAGAAAAGAAAATGTTATCAGGATGTTTCTGGTAACATAACAGTTGATGCATCATTTATATTTATTGGTTATTTATTTAATGCTGTGGCTTTATAAATATCTACCCTTCATGTCCATAAAACACATTTGACGTGACGTTAGAGAAACACAGCTTTTGAATTCTCAGTAAAATCTACAGACTTCACTCGTGAGAACTAAAAAGGATTGCTGGCTATCTGCTTAAGCCAGCCATTTGTTCAAAGATATTAAATCAGCATCCCCTCTTCATTATCATCAAGATTGAATTTGTGCCTGAACCCAAAATAAAAAAAAATATTTTTTTTAATCAATCAGAACCAGAAACATTTTACAGTTTGTTCTTTTTATTGAGAAATCTAATAAGATTTGTTCCTTGTCCAATAAAATCCCCCAATTAAAGTGTTGGCGGAGGTGGATGAGACGTGAGCTGTAATTCAAACCATTAAACTCTGCTAATGAGGCTGGATGAGTTAGTTGCTGGGAGCAAGACAGAGTCAGAGCCGGCTGTGTGTCCCATAGTTCTTTGCATTTCTATGTTTTTCATTAAAACAGGCAAAATCTCAGCACTGCCAAGCCACCTGGAAAATATGGATTTCTTAAGTCTGAACTTCACAGTGAATATAGGTGGTGATAATTCTTGAACGCAGCTTAAAAATTCCCCCTTTTCTTTTTGCCAAATACTCGGTTGCCATGGCAACTAGCAGTCCAGTCTGACCCTGGATACTTTTGTCCTGGCATGTTGGTATTTGTTGTGGTTACGCTTCAGTGGTATTGTTTTAAAGTTAGCGTCCCTTTGGGTTTAACTGTGTCGTGACAAAGTACTTACTGTGCTCATTCGCAGTTCATTTCGTAATTATTTGAAGTTTCATTTCACCGTCACCTACAAAGTTCCTACAACTAATGAGGACACTCTGAGAAACTTTATTTTGGTTATAATTGCTGCCCAGTAAAAACTGTGTACTGCATCTAAAAATATGTGATGCTTTTTCCAATAACAGAAGGATTAAATGCTTCTTGATGAGTAGAGAAAATCTACTTCTTAGGCTAACAAGTACAAAACGTGGTGTTTCTCCATAACATTAAATATCAGTGACTAAATAATCAACTATGGAAGTTAAAAAAAAAACATCTTTAGGTATCATATATAAAGATTTTACACTC
This sequence comes from Macquaria ambigua, assembly GCA_008360985.2. Classification (NCBI taxonomy): domain Eukaryota; kingdom Metazoa; phylum Chordata; class Actinopteri; order Centrarchiformes; family Percichthyidae; genus Macquaria; species Macquaria ambigua. The sequence goes on from VMKM01000075.1 coordinate 312,877, forward strand.
ACGTAATCTGCTTCATCAGGTTTTTGGTGGTTTGGGTTGACTACATTTGATTGACGGGGACTAAACAACTTATCAACTGTCATGAGATTCAGATTTTTCTAAATCCTGATTGGTGCACAGAAGTACATGACGTCACCTTTTCCTAACTTCAAACCCATGAGAAGAGCACAGAGAAAAAAAGAAATACAGAAATCTTTCTAAAATAAAATAACCTAAACTGTATTGTGTTCCTGTAGGACGCCATCGCTCAAAATAAGAAGCTTCTGGGAATTTAAAAACATTGCATTAACTCAAAAATGCTTTGTTATAAAAGCTTAAACACTTTTCTTAGCTCAGGAAAAGTTGACATTTAAGACACATGGTTTTCACAGGGCAACATTAAGACTTTTGACTTTAGCTCATTAGCTAATTTAAACATTACTAATGTTCTTAATGCAAAAATAACTAATGCTGCTGCACTGTTTTCCAGCAGTTATCACTGAAAAGAAAGTGTTGTTTAAACCAAACCATCTGTATGGGTAAATGTATTGTATGATAAAGTTCATTTTTACCTCCACTTCATTATAGAATGTACTGGATTGTGATTTGACTGAGGATAATAATTGGTACGCGCTAACCAACGGTAACATTTTATTCTTGGGTTGTTGCACTGAAACACAGATGTTACACTCGCAGTCATCTGACAACAGAAAGATATGCAAGCAACACTTGTAATGTGATGGAATACTGACATTAAAAAATAAGCAATTAGAGTCAGTTGAAGGTGAAACAGATGTGTTGATGTGGATGCGTTAACCAGACCACAAACATTTTGAAAAACTATTTTGAAAGAGGAATCACTGGAGTAAAACATGGCCTGCCTTTGGGCTGCACATGTGCTATTATCCCTCTAATGTTAGTGAACCTCTTTCACATAAGCTGCGTTCCAGTTCAGGGGCTGGATCTTCAGAAGTCTGCATTTTAATACTGAATAATTAAAATTCGTCCAAAAAAAAAAACAAAAAAAAAAAAACAGCCTTTTTTGGCCTGAATTTGGGGTAACACAACTCGTGTATCCTTTGCAGCCCTCAGTGGCCAATAATCAATCTACTTTGTGCTTTGGTTTGTGGCGTCTGCAGAGACGCTGACAAACAAAACAAATATGACCAAACAAAAAAAAGGTAGACAAAAGGAGACTGTTTGATTGCCACTAGCTTAAGTAGTGTAGCAGGGAATTAGAGAAGGTGGGCTGAATCTCCCTGATGACCAGGCTCCTGCATAAGGAGGCCAAAGAGGGAAGCCTTCTACTGATATGGACCTTAAACACAAGTTGTTTTCTTCTAAAACCTTACATATGTGCAACAAAGCCACATGTCACCACTTTTGCTTTGTTAACACACTCTGACCCATCGTGCGATGATGTTTGTGGTGGCCAGAAAAAAAAAGCAGAGTGAGACCTCTGTTTAAAAATCAGTGTGAAGTTTCAATATTTGCAATGCTGGCCTGTTTACTGACTTTTTTTGTACTAATATTCAGGCAATTTAAGCATTCCAAAAACATCTCCAGCCACGCTGACATTTTATTTATCAGCTGCCTGAATATATTTAAAGTTTTAATCTTTCTTATCAGGTGGCTGTGCTGCTATGAATTTGTATACAGTTGAAGCGGCTGCATATGCAGCTCTGCTTTAGTGATGGTAAGTGTTGGTGAGCTGATGGTGATGTTTTACATTCAGCTCCACTGTCTCACCTGCAGAAGTCCGGAGCAACCATGCCGTAGACATTGATCCTATCGCACAGCTCCAGGGCGATGGTCATAGTGAACCAGCCGGTGCTCAGCCAGGAGTTTGATATCCTCCTGCAGAGGAGAGGAGAGGTGGAGGAGGGAGGGGGAGAGATGGAGGGAGAAAGAAGACAGCTGGATGGATTACATGCGTGGGAGAGCACGAGGATGAAAACTGTACCATATTTGATTTTTTTTTGAATGTGATTAACTGGGAAAGACGATCAGAAAATCTCACATCGGTGTATTATGGCAGAATAAAGATTTATCTAAAGCCAGAGGTCGATTTTTCCTGACTGCGAGATCATTCACGTTCCCTCACAGCTTCATTAAAATACAGATCCATCCTACATATCGACTGATACAAATGAACCCTGTCAAATAATCAAACCCTTAATCAGAAAGTAGCTTTGGTTTGCATGTAGTGCAGATAGTTGAAATCACTTAGCTTCAGCTGCAGAATGACAGTTTTTTAGTTACGCCTGCAAAGAAATGAGCACTAATCAGTTTTCTGAGATGTGTTGTTATGAAAGAAATACGAAATTATATTTTCATTGCATTAGAAAATCTCTATAAATCTAAATGTCCATCAGAGTGGTCTCTCTCATAGGGCTGCTGTCAGATGAACAAACCAGTCTGACTACCATACATTTTATTAAATTATTCCTTGTTGGTTTTGAATGGATTTAATAGGTTCCAGAGTTATAAGACCAAAAAAACCTTCAGATTAAAGTGAAAAAAAAAAACTTTCACTAAAATAAATTACTAAAGCTTTGATTCTGGGGTTTTTTTTCACAGGAAAATAAATAAGCCCTAATGAAAGCTAACTTAAATATGCTGTAATGAGAACATTCGGAAATATAAAATACACTGAAATGTTTATCAGAAGCTTCTTTCATCCAGGTTGCAGTATAAAATTACAGTGCATCGTTCAAAGTCACCTTTGGAGGATTTTCTTTTAATGAACTACCTTTCGTTTGAAGTTCTGATGATTAAATGACTGCACACCATCTTAATGGCCTGAATGAAATTATAAAAATCACCCAAACTGTTTTATGTGTTTTAGCCCAAAAGTGACGTGGTTCAAGCGAGGGCAATGTTGGTCGATCCACCACTTTGGTTCAGACTGAAATATCTCAACAAGATAGAGACATTCATGGTCCTCAGAGGATGAATCCTGATGACTTTAGTGATCTCCTGACTTTTTCTTTAGCACCACCATCACATGGCTCATATTTTAGGTTTTGAGTGAAATATCTTGACACCTACTGGATGGATTGCTGTGAAATTTGACTACAGATATTCAAATTCCCTAGAGGATGAAGTGTAAAACTACTTTGGTGATCCCCTGATTTTCATCTAGCGCCATCATCAGGTCAAACTTTAATCAATACTTTGGTTTATGACCAAAATACCTACAAAAATGACGCTCCCATCAGCCTCAGCTGTACTTTGTTTAGTGTAAATGTTAGCATGCTAACAAGCTAAACTAAGATGGTGAACATCACCTGCTAAACATCAGCATGTTAGCATTCTCACTGTGAGTATGTTAGCACGCTGATGTTAGTATTTATCTCAAAGCACCACTGTGCCTACAAGCACAGGCTCACAGAGCTGCTAGCATGGCTGCTAGCTGCTTGTTTTGACAGTGCAGTAGTGACAGAAAACCTCCTGATGTTGATCTCTGGCTCGTTGGCCTGTAGCCACGGCTGTAATCACTGCCAAGCACAGTCATGCAGGGGGTTTAGCTGTTGTGGTCGAGAGCACTTTTGGAACAATCAGTATTCATCAAATCAATTTACGAATTAGTTTGAGTGAAAAACTGCATCACCACTGTTCTCGTTCCCTCGCACAGTGTGAAAATATTCAAGTATGAGCTGATGTAAAAATTTCAGCAGGGATGAGTTTGAATCCTTCAGCTGAATCCGGCACAGCTGTGCATCTCGTCATGCTCCCCCTGCTGCACAGCTGAACCTCATCTTGACTGGGATTGTGACTGGTGACCAGTGGATGTATTCATGCATCACTTATCAGGTGCATTTTAAGATGGCCCCTTTGGAAATATTAAATATGGTGGTGAGGTTACAAGATGAATATAACCCCTGCAACCTTTATTAAAATTGTTGTGAGTCATTTTCTAGGTGTGACTGTAAACATTAAGCTGCTCACCATACAGGAAGATTTATGAGAACAAATAATTAACAATGAAGGAGGAAAACAACTTAAAGCAATGCATTTACACTAAATGAACTTCCTCATTGAATAATTAAATAATTAAAATTTAATTATTATTAAATCACTGCCACATTCATTTTGATATGTTAGTAAAGATTGGCCCACATATTGCATTTTATTTTTGAATGAAACCCAGTTAAATTTAGCAGAAAATGTGCTGGGACAGAGAGCACAAAAGGAATACAATATAATAATATTATATTATTATTGTTAAATAGAAGTATCAGAACTGTAGACTTGGATTGAAGTTTGACTTTAGCCATAACAAGACTAATGCTGTGTCTCAAATTGCACTTACACTTAATATTTTGAGTGCATAAGTGCGTTCACACTGACAAGTATGGCAAAATGCAGTGTACTCCGAGTACCCGGATGATGTACACAAAACGGTCAGAAAGTTGAGTGTGGAACGCTGCACACTTCTCACCCTCAACGGTCGCAATTTTGGCTACGTAGCGGAAGGGGAGGGACCACCAACGTATGAAAATGGTGGCCGACACAGCATAAGAGTCTGCAGCCATGCTAGCAGCTCTGCGAGGCTACACGGGATCGTCAGGAGATCAATAAAGTAATACGGATTCCTCCTCTTGGTGACGTGAATATCTGCACCAAACTTCATGGTAATCCATCCTGCAGTTGTTGAGCAATTTTAATCTGGACCAAAGTGGTGGACCAAACTGACAGACAGACCAACATTGCCATCCACAGCGCTATAGCGTGGCTGAAAAATAAATTTTTCATTTCACCTAGACTTTAAACAAGACAAAAAGTGTCATAAATGAGTCGTAACTTTTCTTTGGTTCCAGGAAAAGTCATCTTTTTTTTTTTAAATGATGTGACTTAAGAGTGAGGAGGCAGAGCTTCAAACTCTTGCTTAAGTGCAGTTTGACAGGATGAGCTCCTGATCTCTCGACCACCTTGTCACCCTGCTGCTTTCACAAAGCTTGTTACGGCTTCTTGTCTGTTCCCACACGTATACACGAGCATCCACAGCAGCCGGGGTTTTAACTTGGCAAGACGGAGAAACAAAGCCCGGGCCTGATAAGAAAAAGTCTTGACAAGAACAACCAGGTAGGCAATCTCGACACCCTGCTCGCCTCCGGTTGATGAAGGTGACACATTTGGAGTGGAGGGTTTACCTGGTTGTTTAAAAAGATGTTCAGACTTTCTTTCTCTTATTTTCTCAGAGAGAACACTTCAGGCAAAAATCCTTAAATAAAAAGCCTGTTTAGCATTTGTATGCTGAACATATTCCCTGTTTGGGGATGCTGGAATAGAAATTCATCTTCCTGGGAAGCTGAAGGGGAGTGAGGAAATCTTCCCAGAGTGTTGAGAGGAGTTCAGGGTAGAATACAAACTCTGCTGTCTTGGGTTAGCAAGGCTTTGTGTCCACACCTCTGTGTACTTTTAGACATGTAGTGCAATGTTGGTCAGTCATATCTTGACATGGACACTACTTGTTCCATTGTGGAAATTTTTGAGGTCACAGTAGCTGCGGTTACATGGACAATATTTCTTCAACCAGAATGAAATCATTCTAAATAAAGTGATCCGGTAAGATGTGCGCTTACATGCCCCGAAGCATTTTATCAGAATATAACTCTTTTGACATGTGAACAAGGGTTCAGCCTGCTGTGAAGCGTCTAATCTGCCGGAAATATAACAGAAGAACTTGTTGTTTTGAGCCTTTCGACCATTGAGGCGTTCAACAATCCCTAAATCTTTTAAGGTCTCCAACTAAAAAGTTGTATCAGCCACAGAGCGGTTTAGTTTTACTGCCGCCATGTTTCTGTCCCTCCTGGAAACTTTTTCACATCACCCCATGTCAGGCAAACATGTGCAGAAAGAATATATTTATTCCAACCAGAGAGAAATGATCGGATTAAGCGTTTACATGGTTATTATGTGCTAATATTTTCCTCTTGAACAGATTATCAAAGGTTTACACCACCCCTCTCAACCAGATTGAAAATTCCTTCCGATCAGGCCGATCTCTTCCGATTGAGGTGGTTACATGAGGCATTTTTATCCTGACATTTACACACTCAGAATTCGGACACTTTAATGAAATGGTGGAGGGTAAATATATAAATATAGTGCACTATGGAGTAAATGGGGAGTGATGTCAGACACAGCCTTAGTTAAGGCCCTTCATCCCTCTGACCTTTAATACAACAACATTGTGTTTGCTTGAGAAATGTGTCTACAAATCAGTTCCTGCTGTTTCACTGTTTTTCTTTTTCTTAAATCAATCAGTCTGCACTGGCAGAGTGACAGCGTGATGAATAGTGACAAAGCACTTTTGTCCGACTTTCATCTTTATTAGAGTCTGTCAATGCGACAAACAACAGTGTCGACCCAAAGTGATGCTATCGCAGCTGCGGCACAGACTTCTCATTTTCATTTAATTAAGACAGGACCCAGGTTGTCTGGAACGTGTTGATTTGTTGTGATATACAAACGCAGCCACTGGGTTTTAATATGACAACAGCCCTGCAGCGCACACACACACACACACACACACACACACACACACCTTTTGCAAATTATAAAACTTTTAAGTTCAAAGCACAACATTTTGTCACCAAGCAATCTGTGGTAGATGCGCGGAGGTCTTAGTCAGGAGGCATTGCAGCTAATCTCACTTAAGAAGTCTTCCTCATTTCCTTGTTTATGAACATGCTGATGAATAATGTGATGTGAAATGTCAAGCTCTTAGCTTCAATGGCTGTCTGTAAAAGGACTGGAAGCAAGCTGTAAGTGGGAAGACAGATTTATCCCTGTGAAGGAGAAGAGTGCTGTTCCTCGTGTTTACACAGTTTGGTATTGTAAATCTAGCAAAAGCACCCATGTAATGAGTAGTTTAATTGTGCGTTGATCCTTGCGTCTTAAAATCTTATTTTTATTAAAAAGTGAGATTATTTTCAAACGTCGCTCATATTTGATGAAGGAGATGACTGGCTTCAAGATAATGGCACTTGATAAAACAACTTGCCTTGAAATAGAAATGATCTCACGTTGCAGGTAGAGTGCTCTATTTCCTTTTTGAGAAAAATTATATTACAGATTCAACACCTGATCAAATATAAGTCTAAACAGGAGCTTATTAGAGAACGAGAACCGTGCTGCTCGTTGGGGGTTTTTGTTGTTGCATGATATTCATTTGCAAACAGTAAGTGTATTGTCATTGAGTTTATTATAATGGTCGTTATGCAGCTGCTGAGAGGCAAAAGGTCACATGAAGGTGTGATTAGGAGTAATTTGTTGAAGCTGAAACACCTGCTGAGCATCATTATCAGCGTACTCTTCCGAGGACATGAAACATATTAGTGAGAAAAGAAATGATTATTTTGTTGTGAATCATTATTTGATTTGAGGGTCCAGGTTTCTTTTCTGCTTCTCGCACTAGAAACACCATCAGGCACGTACAGTGGAAGGCTTATTTATACCCAACACCTCCAACCTAAGTGACTTCAGTGATTAGAGGTTGTTTGGTATTGATTACTGATTTAAGGTACTTCATTTTTTTTCCAAGGCCGTCTGTATCTACAGCTATCCACAGTACAGCTCCTATTTCTGCATCCATCTGGTTGTGAAAATGGCGAGAATAAAGCTGGCATTTCTTTTGTCTGCCACCTCTTTCAATGCATGTTCTTTGTACTAAATTGTACTTATTATACGTGTTTTCCGATGTTCCTTCTCTTCCGGCAGCAGGCTTTCTTTTTGCTTCTATTTCGTCTAATTTTCTATATAATCCGCCCTCTTAACACAGTTGTAGGCTGCTTGTTATTCATTTCAACTCATTAATTGCTACTGGAGATACTAAAGATTTATAAACTTGACTTAAATCTTTTTAACCACAAAAGAACAAATAGGCTTTTGCTGTTTGCTGTATTTTTGCCACAAGGAAATGTAAGGATTTTTAAGAAGATATAATTAAAAAAAAAAAAAAAATCAAGCTGATATTTTGACTCGTCCAAGCAGGAAAAGGACAGGTGAAACAAACTGTGTTCCATCAAGTGTCTCAGTAAGGCGTGACAGGGAGTTAGCATGCATGTCAAATTACGTTTATAACTAAATTGCAACAGCAGATACGTTTGAAGGAAACGTAATGCTGGCTGGGTTACGTTTTCTATGAACCTAATTACAAAATCTTGTTAATTAGCATATTTGGCAGGTCGCAGGAACGTTGATACTGAGTGTAACAGTAAAATGTAAGTTGACCATGTATTTCATTTGTTTTCCGACAAAATATCAGATCTTGCAATACAATATCCGCTCATAGTGACTACAGCGTTATTTCACTTTTTTATTGTTGTGAGTAGGCACTGGCAGCACTTATTTAAGGTCAGTGCTGGGAGAAGTTTTCAAATCATTAACTTAAGCAAAAGTAGCAATATCACAGTATAAAAATACTCCATTACAAGTCCTGCATTTAAAAACTGAATCACGAGACACAACGTGATTATTAACGTTTAACCAAAACCACTATCTTTCTCTAACCTTAACCGAAGTGCTTTTGCTAAACCAAACCACAGACGGGACTCAGGATGCAAACTCTGGTCTCTGGTCTCACAGTCCTTTGTATGCCACTTTTTGGCGCTAATTCTCCGGTCAGGTGCCGTTAAACCATTGCAGAAACTAGACGACGTAATTAAAAAAGAGCTCCAGTCAAACCTCAAACACAATGGAAAACGACGTGGAGAACATGATGGAAATATGACATATATGTTTGTTTCATGCGTTAATTTGAGGAAAGTTACAGTCTCTTCATCGCTCCACACAGATCTCATGTTTTTGTCTGCCGCCATTTTTTAGTCTCCTCAATGGAGCGACATTTAAGTCACATATGCTTCATGTACGTTATGATTTATTCTGTTTCCATTGTGCATTGTCGCATTTTCTTTTTATTCTTACACCAATTTTTCTACCTCAGCCAAGTGTTTGTGTTTACCTGACATATCCCGACTCTCTCATGTTAGCTTTGTCGTACCTGATAGGGCGGGACAAATTACACCTTTATCTTTTTTTATTACTTTAAGGAATTCGGTGTTCCAGGTTAGCCCACCTTGAACCTGAGCGTTAGCCAAAATAACTGAAAACATGTGTTTTCAGGGTGTGCGTGGCCTTTAAAGGCTACTCTTACACTGTGTTGTATGTAGGAGGGAATTTCTTGGTAAACATGTTTTATTCTTCACTTTTAGCGAGGACCTTTTTCATTCCTAAATTGACTCTTTAGAGTATTCCTAAGTCTAGGAACAGATACAGATACAGGCTCGAGTATCAGGGGAGGTCTGGTTCTGGTCACTCTAGATCTGTTGTGGCCAACTGTTCCTCCCATTCTCTGCTGCACTGTGGGTCTGATGTGGCTTCTCTTTTCCTCTGTTTGACCTTTTCTCATAAATCACAACAGAATAGTTTTATCAGGACTGTCTTTTTTTCAGCTTTTTCAACAGCAGGTAGATTTGCTGTTAAAGGGATCAAACCTGTGATGTTTTGGTACCTGAACGATCTCTAACCTGCCAGCCACACATTTTATTCCAACAAACCACACCACTACTCGGCCCGAATGTATCGGAACATAAAACATAAAACGCTGAATAGAAAAATTATTTCAAAAGCTAATTTGCCTTTAATCACCAGTTGAGGCTCATTCCAGCGTGGCAATTTAACACAGAGGATGCAGAGGGACACCTGTTTTTCATTGCTCCTCTGCTGGTGTTATTAAAATGGGTGGATGTGACAACATCCCACACCATCTTAATTACCTTCACTGAAATGGCATAACCCATAATCACAATTACAGGCTTGCAGGGTTGCCAATCGCACAGCTGATTACTCAGACAATCTGCTATTCACGCTGCTCTCACAGGCTCCTGAAATAAAGACAATAGGATTCATTTTATATATTAGGTGAAGATGTTGTTTCATAAAGGTACGGCACATTTTGCATACTGATAGCTCCTTTTAAACTTCCCTCCGTCTCCATTCCTTTCATTTCCATTTATTTAAGTTCATGCATAGGCATAGGCTAAATGTCTCCTCTCTCTCTCTCCTCTCTCTCTCTCTCTCTCTCTCCTCTCTCTCTCTCTCTCTCTCTCTCTCTCTCTCTCTCTCTCTCTCTCTCTCTCTCTCTCTCTCTCTCTCTCTCTCTCTCTCTCTCTCTCTCTCTCTCTCTATTTGTTGTTTGAAAGTCAAACATATACACACACTCTTCAGGGATTTGTGGATAAGCAAACTGCTAGCTCCCACACTCCACAGAGCAGAAATTACCTCAAATAAGCCCCACAGATATTAATGCCTAATGCTATAAAGGATAACAGCACACAACACTGTAAACATTTACCATGATTGTAGGATCCTAAAGGATGGATGTCTGACATCTATGTTAAGCTGAAGTCAGATTCAGTCGCCACTGACAAAGTCTCAGACAGAGAGAGAGACACAAACAGAGTGTGTAGTGTTTTCATTAAGCATTAATGGCCACGGGACTGAGAGCTCAGCGTGGACTCATTAAATGTGAGTCCTTTAACACGGTTCAGCTTGAGAGAAGGTGTTGCAGAAACAAAAGCTGTGAGCTGTGTTTTCTAAACCATTTGCACATCACACGCAAGCAAAGGAGAGGGATTTTGTTTTCTTCTGTTAGTTACATTACCATTTCGCGTTGAGCATTGACCACTTTGAAATATTTCCCTTAGCGCTGCATTCATGTAGTTGCGGGAAACATCTGAGAGGCGTCCGTTGATTCTCAAAATCAACACAGACTGTGAATGCAACGCCGTGCTTTTCCACAGCCAGCTCTCTCACCTTTGACCACATCTGTTAGAAATGAGTTACTAAACGTTCACGGCTACACATAGAAGCTGCACATTGGGTTATCTAGTTCAACCTCTTTCTGCAGTGCCCCCTGGTGCGTGAACGCCGGCGTCTACAATTTGTTTACATGTGAAACAAGTTGCTCATTAACCAAAACCAAAGACTGTATCATACAAGTGATTGTCTCAAAAGTATAAGCAACGTATAAGCTACAAATATGTGAAATCAGAAGCGTGCTACTGTACTACAACCGAGTGCACCACGTGTAAATCAAAGAACATTTAAAAGGCTTCTAATTCTCCCTGCAAGCTGATTTTCATAATGTTTTGAGATAAAAGAAAAAGCTATCTTTAGACATGTTGTGTAGTATTGTAAAATATGTGTTTTTGTTGTTACAGTCGGAGCTTGAACTGAATTAAAAATTCATTTGGAGGCATGAATCGTGCACAAGAAATATTAATCTGTGGGCACAAAATACAAATAACTGGTAGAAATTACTAAGTGGAATATTACTGGATTGTTTGTTGTTGTATATGTTGAAGAAGATATGAATCTTTAACCACAAGTATTGACCTGAAGGGCAAATGATGCTGTATTGTCACATAACAACTGTATTGAAACTGGTTGTGAATAGAAATCTCTCCTTGTTTTCTTCATGTGGGACTGCTTTTACTGTTTTTCTTGCATGTTGCATGTTGAGTGCTTCTTCTCCTTGGGCCCAAATAAAATGACTACATTCATACAATGGAGACTAACCAGAGAGCTTTTCATTCAGCATAATAAGACTGAACTAAGCCACATATTGTTCTTCACGCCGCTGCACATTTTTTGCCTCGTCTTGCAGCTTGTTTGAGCAGATCCAGTATGTATCATACTCAGTATGATGAGAACTGGTCCTCAAGCACTGGTCATAGGAAGAGGCTTGAATATGCAACGTTAACACACTAATTATAATTTTTTTTTAACATATTATATAATGTCACTGTAATTTAGGGCTCCAATTTAAGGTTATTTTTTATTATCGGTTAATCTGTCAATTCTTTTTATTGTTTTCAATTAACTGATTAATTGTTTAGTCAATAAAATGCCAGAAAATAGTGAAAAACACCAAACACAATTTCCCGGAGCCCAAGGTGAAGTTGTCAAATTGCATATTTTGTGTGATCAACAGTTTAAACTACAAAGATACTCAGTTTACAAAGATGTAAAACCGAAAAAAAGAAGCAAACTCTTGAACCAACAAATGATTTCAATATATCCTTGATAAGCTTTAATCTCAACCTCTCACTCGAAAACTGATTGTCTGTCAAACAGCTAACGGATTAATTAATTAACTGTTTCAGCTCTACTGTAAATACATCAGCTAAATATGCGTTCTCATACATTCATTGTGACCGTCCTTCCCTCACCTGTCCTTGCCCGTCTCCTTCTTGAAGAGCTCGTCAAACTGCAGCATCTTCTGCCAGGAGATGATGTAGACTTTGAGTTTGGGCAGCACCTGGTTCATCAGTCTCAGGTTGTTGTACACCAGGCCCTTCCCGTCGCGCCTCATGTAGCTGCTGGGGCCCCAGAAGATGAACACCGTGTCCTGGCTGGCGTTGAGCAGCTCGTGGCGACTCCGCAGGACCCTCTGCATGCTGGAGTGAGCGATGACACGCAGGGAGGTGCGGCGGCCGGCGTCGCGGGCGTAACCCCTGGCGGTGGGGGCGTCGTTCATGCGGATGACGCACTCGGCCCGGTCGATCTCTTCACCCCGGCCGCCCCCGATGAGGTGACCTGAGCTGGTCACCAGGGAGCACGTCTGGCAGTGCATCCTGAGAGGCTGATTGATGCATGAAAGAAAGGGGAAAAAACAAGAATTAAAGAAGGCAAAAAAATAAACTCTCATACAAATATGTACTGTGCATCAAAACATTTGGCCTCCTGATTCCCTGTGGAAGCACCCGCAGCACTGCCAGCAGAATTTTTATGTTAGTTTTGCACCATATTTGTTAGAAACTCTACAAAGTCTTTCTTTTTTTTTCAGAAGTCAAAAATGCTCTGAAAGTTCTGTTTAGCCCTGGTTTATACAGGAATATGCAAAGCAGACAGAAATGCACACCTAGGGGAACTTTGGTAAAAAGCTTCACTATGCGTTTGAGGAAGAAAATGCTTTGTTGACAAATGGATAGCGACAGAGCCTCCTGGGGATTTGTAGCTTGTCATATTGCTTTGCGATTGGTAGAAACCCTGCGGTCTTACAAAGGATTCACCTTAAATCTTTCTCCCACTCGCACGCAACAGAGGAATGCGTGTTTACCTCCAAAAACAACAGTTCTGATGCATAAAATTCATACTGAATTCTTATCAAATATGAACCCATAATGTATTTAGCATATAATATATTTGATACAGGAAAGATACTACTGATAATAACATAATACACATGATGAATAGGTGGATTAAATACCCACACAAATCAGTTTAGTACTTTATTAAAAAAACAAAACAGTATTTTGTTTTGGTAACATATGACTGACGTTGCTTCCACCCTGATCAGGAGATTCCTTTAACCTGGTATGACTTTGTTTTGTTTCATGTACAATTTGAGTGTATATGGGGGCATATGGGTACCTATGTACAGTACATGTACATACAGTAGTGTATTAGTGACGGGAATTTCGGCTCTTTGAAGGGAGTCGGATCTTATGGCTCAATTCCTTGATGTAAACATTACACAAGGTGACACCACATCCCTCTGCTTTGTGAGTGAATTTACTACTTTGGATTTACCCTCTGTATGAAATGTTATGTAAATAAAGTTGCCTTGCCTTGAATGCAGTTCATGCAACACTGTGACTGGCTGCTTCACGTAAAAGGGGAGTGGATTTAGGGCAGGCACAACAATAAGAAGAACGGCTCTCAGCAAGTATGACTCAGCTCCCTTCGTTCGTACTAAAGAGCTGTTGAAAAGAATCATATTGTTCGCGAACGTAACATCAATAATGGATATGTGGGTTAAGATATTGCGATTATGTGGGCTGTGAGGGTTGTTGTGGGCTGTTATTGTATGAATGGTCTGTATTTATTTATGTACACAAGGATGAGAGAGCCGGGGCACAAGCACTTCACTGGACTTGTACATGACAGTAAACCTGACCTTGAACATGTTCTTGCTAATGTACCTGTGTATTTTTATTATATCTCTCCTGAGGGTTTTACTTTCAGTCTATCTTGAGACGATAACACGTGTTCTTTGTTTTTCTTTATGCTTGATTGGTGAGAGCCGCCATCTCCTGTCCCCTGTTTCTTTTTTTATAATCCATTTCCCGTATTGTTAAAATCTTCAAAAATAAAACTAAAAAGAATGAAACACACACTCTGCCACAGCCACAACAAGAAATAACTGAAACAAGGAACAAGAACACCTGTTTGTTGTTTGTTTCAATAATTCAACGACAGAAAATGTATCTGCAACAATTTTGATAATCAATCAATAATTGATGTCAAATTTTAAGCAAAATTAAAAAACATGTCTGGTTCCACCTTCTCATTTTTGAATATTTGTCTGTTTTCTTTGTCTTCTATTATAGTAAATTGAATATCTTTGGGTTTTGGACTTGTGACCACTTGGACCACTGTAATATTGTGATGGACATTTTATAGACCAAATCAATGAAACGAGGAAGTAATTTACAGATTAATCAATAATGAAAGTAATAGTTGCAGCTCTAGATCTGAGCAGTGGAGTCATATTTGTGTCTCTGGCATGATCCACCACCAAGTGCAACAAGCAATTTTGTGGTATTTTGCTCATTTAAATTACATCTATGGCTGTAATTATAAAAATTATATGAATTTTGACGTCTTCCTGGTTATTCTGCTGTTTTCTTTCTTTACAGAGTCACACAGTCATCCCCTGTTGTTGTTAGAGACGCAGCCACTGTTAGAGACAACGTTGGAAGTCTTACATTTGTATAGTTCATCAAGTGTGTGGCCTCTTTTTCTCTACAGCATATTTATTTGAGGGTGTGCATGCACATGAATCATTAAGCTGCTCTACATGTAGGGGTGTGTGTGTGTGTGTGTGTGTGTGTGTGTGTGTGTGTGTGTGTGTGTGTGTGTGTGAGGCTGTGAGGCTACTACACATGAACCTTGTATGTGTGCATGTGGGTGTGTGCGATTTTCCTCGTAGGCAGACCCCCACACTGAAAATCAATAATATGCAAACCAGGCCTGCAGAGCCCTCTAATGTGCCCTGAAATATCTCCCCAGCAGAAATATGGTGCTTATTTACATTCTTATAGCCATGACAAATTTACATTTTCATGGCATTAACAAAATCAAATGATTATAGCTGCATGTGTGTGTGTGTGTGTGTGTGTGTGTGTGTGTGTGTGTGTGTGTGTGTGTGTGTGTGTGTGTGTTGGGGGAGATGTGTCATTATCATCCTCATCTGCTGACTTTGACTTAGCAGCAGATTACCAGCAGAACAGACTCATCTAGTTAATGAGACCTTAAGGAGCAAGCGGGAAGAGAAAGATGGAGAGAGAGAGAGAGAGAGAGAGAGAGAGAGAGAGAGAGAGAG